>OX463851.1:43780994-44125673 GCA_949825065.1 Odontocerum albicorne
TCGCGTTTCCGACATCTTGAAAAAGCCACATATAATTGTCTGCATTCAAAAAAAGAGCATATGATAAATAAACACAAGTAATTATAAGGTTCAATATAATAGGAAATAAATGAATTATTTAATGAATTACAATTCAAAATAAATTGGCATCGTCCCCTTTTACACCGGTTCGTTCAGTCAATTTCAATCTGTTTCAAAGAAGTAAACACAAGCGATTATAAGGTTCAATATAATAGGAAATAAATAAATTATTTAATGAATTACAATTCAAAATAAATTGGCATCGTCCCTTTTTACACCGGTTCGTTCAGTCCAATTTCAATCTGTTTCGAAGAAGTCAACACAGGTAATTATAAGGTTCAATATAATAGGAAATAAATTAATTATTTAATGAATTACAATTCAAAATAAATTGGCATCGTCCCCTTTTACACCGGTTCGTTCAGTATAATTTCAATCTGTTTCGAAGTATTCCTCTCTAGCTCTCTTGTATTCAAAATTCAATTCTCGTATTCTTTCTTTGGCGACAACTGTACGGGTTTTGGACTTATCTTAAATAGTAAAATAATGCATGAATTGATTTATGATGGAGATTTTAAAGTTGTGCCATCAATGTGCAGTAAGTTGTCAGATCTTGAAGATCTTGACACATGAATCTAAATACCAACTACAGTCTTCGAGTTCAAATAAAACTAGGGATTTGCAGCATCCTTCAAACAGGTTATTAAAGAGCGTGTCTTAGCATAAAAAAATAAATAGATACTTCTTTTCGATTTTCGATTACACAAAAACAAAACACCGTTGCATATTCTCATCAACCTGACAAACAGTGACACTCAATTACAACTGGAAACATCATTCGAAATCGAACTCCTCACACAGCATCACTCCAGAAAGACCAAAAATGTTCATCCCATAATATACCGCACACAATCATAAAAATAAAAAAAGAAATACAAATATAAAACAACAAATAAATATATAAATTGTTATTTGTCTAGTCAAGCACTGTTTATTTCAATTTATATAACGGTATAACCCTACCTGTTTCAAGGTTTTCACCTCATCATGAGGGGAGTGCAAATACTCGTAAGTCTTGCTTACGCCCCCTGAAGAGATGAAAACCTTGATACCGGTAGGGTTAAATCGTTATATAAAGTGGAATAAACAGTGTTTGATAAAACAAATTAACATACAATGTCTTTAAACCTCCACAATGTTAATGTCTTAACTATAAATAATACATAATAAATATATAAAGTTTCATTACAAGCCGTGTAATATGTAATACATCGATCAATAAGTCCCGGGACCAACCGATAGATGGCCTCTAATAACAAATCCATACCATTCTCAGTTAGTACCAATCTTTAGAAGTTACGTGTCAAACTTTCATGACCTTCAGACATTGTGTCATTGAGTTACAGTGGTTGTAGTGACGCTACTTTTGCTATTTTCAAAACAATGGAAAAAAAACAAATTGGGTGTGTTGATAAAACATTGCTTTTTAATAGGAAAAAATACCGTTCAAATTCAGCGATGGTTTGAAAAGTATTATCCGGGCTCTGTTCTGTCGAAAACAACCATTTGTCGGTGGTATACTGATTTCAAACGCGGTCGTACAGACACAAATGATGCTGAACGCTTTGGTCGTCCAAATGAGACTGTTACACCAGAAAACATAAAAAAACCTCAAAAACGTGATGGAAAATCGCAAAGTAAAGTAGCGTGGGATAGCTGACATCCTGAAGATATCATTTGGTAGTGTTTACACTATTTTGCATGAACATTTGGTCATGAAAAAGCTTTTTTCGAAATGGGTGCCGTCTGTCGTCCGAAGCGACCAAAAACTCAACAGTCGACCGGGAAGACATTCAGGTATTACCTCCGTATTTTGGGGTGCGCATGGTATAATATTCATTGATCACCTTGAAAAGGGAAAAAACATCAATAGCGAATATTATATAGCGTTATTGGAGCGTTTGAAGGCAGAAATTGCAAAAAACAACATATGAAGAAGAAAAAAGTTCTTTTTCATCAGGACAATGCACCGTGTCACAAGTCGATGGTAACGATAGCCAAATTGCATGAGTTGAACTTAGAATTGCTTCCGCACCCACCGTATTCTCCAGATTTGGCCCCCAGCGATTATTGGCTGTTCGCAGATCTCAAAAAGATGCTCCAGGGAAAGAGATTTGGCTCCAATGAAGAAGTGATTGCCGAAATTAACGCCTATTTTGAAACCAAAGATAAATCGTTCTACACGGCTGGCATAAAAAAGTAAGGAAAGCGTTGGAATGAATCTATCGCTCTTGAAGGAGACCATGTTGATGAATAAAGAAGAATTCTAGCAAATAAATTTTGTTTTAGTTGTTAGTCCCGGGACTTATTGATCGATGTGTTATTTAGACATAGCAATTTTAGTAAACCTTTCATTAAAATTAGAATTCCTCAAAAACAAGTCAGCCACTGGAAAATGTTGTTTTGATTTTAATCAGGTTTAAAGGGGTTTAGTCAAATTCGGTTGGTTTACAAATCAGCAGGAAGTGTGCTTGCGCTGCCTCTGTGATCTATATTTAAACCTGCGAAGAAATAAATAAGCGAATACTTTTAGTAAATATATTTCCATTGGTGCGTATCATTTTAAAGGTGTGGACTATTTTGTAACTCTTTGGTCATAAGGGTTAACTCTATCGTCAATATCAGTGAAGAAACCAGCGGATACTGTCAACAAATATATGAAGCTTTGTCCTTGTCTCCTTATTTAAATCCCGTTTACTCTTCAGGAACATAAAAACCAACAATATTAATAATAAAAGGACACTTTATAAAGCGCCGTTCATAGAGCTGACTCTCCTTAAAGGCGCTATTACTCAGGATTCGAACCGCTCATACAGCAGACTCTTATTAAAGGCGCTGTTACTCAAAATTCGAACCGTTCATAGAGCAGACTCTTATTAAAGGCGCTGTTACTCAAGATTCGAACCGTTCATAGCGCATACTCTCCTTAATCTTTCCTTTCTTGTGCTAAAAATCCGCGCGTTCCAGTGCTGTGTATTCAATACACGTATAAAAATGAGCGATTTAAAATCGGAAAAATAAGAATATTCATAGCCAATCGCTTAAATTAATTAAATTTTAAGTTTAAAGTGATAATAATTGAAATTTTACTGCTGAAAACATGAAAAAAATATCGGCTGACGTTCACAAAACGGGCGAAGAGACCACCTCAAATGGATGTCCGAAAGCTACTGAAGCGAGCGAACTGAGATTCTATTTCTTGCATTCCCATATACCGAAGTAGAGTGAGAGTGAGACGTGAATAGCGTCGCTTCTTCACCCTACGTCACACACTGGCATACGTTTGATTGTATTGGTGAATATATTCCCGATTTTCACAAAATATCTCTGATGTGGCCGATAAGTGCTAATTATTATTAATATAATTTTTTTTCATTCAATGCGTAAATGTATTACGGAGAAATACCTAAAATCTAAACCTAGTATTTATTATATTTATAGAGATATTAAAGTTTTTATAAGCAATGTGTACTAGTTACACATCACAGGGAAGGAAGGGTTAAAGGCGCTGTTACTCAAGATTTGAACCGTTCATAGAGCAGACTCTCCTTCAAGGCGCTGTTATTCAGGATTCGAACCAAATTTTATTTATAAATTTATATAATTTGAGTGTAAATATAGAACGTGGGGAGTTGCGGAAATAAATGAGACAAGGTAATTTTTTGCATCTGCAGGTGTTAAAAAACCATATTCGGTAAGAGCACCGTAGAAAGCTTACCATGAGAAGATACGTTACATAGAAACCTTTTGTAGATCCTCCGATATGTGATAGTTACGAGTATATATTTGACTTTAGGTGTAATTTAGTGAATATGTGTTGTGTTCAAATATAATTATAAAGTTTGACAAAACCTTCCAAAAAGGTTGTCTTAATTTTTTTCCTAAACCGTAATGAGAGTCTTTTCCTGCATATGTCGAAGGTCTTTCTGTAATTTCTGATCCTTAGATAATAGCTGCTGACTGTAGGCCGAGCGCAGCACCAGATGAGAATAGTGATGTCGGGTAAACCACTAAAGAACACCGAGGAGTTTGTCTACCTCGGGAGCAAAATAACATGGGACGGTCGGTCCAAGAGCGAGGTCGACAGCCGTATACATCAGGCTAGACTTGCATTTAATAAAAGGTCGAAAATAATAGAATCAAATAATATAGACCTTAAACTGAGAATACTCCTCATCAAGACCTATGTATGGAGTATCTTGATGTACGGCTGCGAGACATGGTGCCTATCCGAAAGAGATAGACGAAGACTAGAGGCTTTTGAGATGTGGTCCTATAGAAGACTATTAGGAATTTCCTGGAGAGACCGCATCACAAATGAAGAGGTTCTCCAACGAATCGAAGGAGGAAGGCACCTGCTCAGGATCCTGTCCGAAAGGCGTGCAAGATGGATCGGGCATTTAATACGACAAGAGGGCCTCTTGCATGCCATAATGGAGGGCATGACCGAGGGGACAAACTCTAGGGGACGCCCACGCCGAGAGTACCTGGAGGACCTGTTGGTGGACGTGCGCTGCTCAACATACACAGACTTAAAAAGAGCCGCACAGGACAGGGGGGAATGGAGGAGAAGCGTTCAAATTGCTGCAAACCAGTCTTAGGACTGCAACCACGGAAGGAAGATAATAGAGACGGTGGTGCACCTTGCATTCCACCTCCAACTTCAAACTGCGAATATATCTATCATGTTACATTACTTCTCTTTCATCGTTCACGTTCCCTCCATGAGAATAACATAATCATAGCTAATTTTGCCATTCTAATCCATAAAACTATACCAAGTAATTCTTGAAAAAAGTTCCCATTTAAACTTTTTCAGTGCTAAAGACGGAATTATCTACATAATTAGCACTTTAAGACCCGATAAAAGTGATGGAAACATTTCCCAGTGCCAGGCCAGTTTTCGAAGAATTCTTTTTTTTTCTGAAGGGTGTACTATAATTGCTGTAACTAACTGTAAATATTTAGAATATTGCAATGAGTATTTGTACATTTATTCAAAATACTTAAATAATTTAGTAAAGTGCGATTATTTTGCCGACATTTCTACTTTGTGAAGAGTTAGATCAAATTCTTTACACGTGTACCAGGTCTCATTTCTATTCTTGTGCTTAACACCTATCTATCTTGCATGCTCTGCAGGGTTTATCTTTTCTTTCAGTGGATAAAATACGTATCAACATAACATATATTTAGACACGCTCTTTAGACACGCTGTTTGGATGATCCTGCAATTTTTATTTTCTATTTGCATCTGGAAACTTTAGTTGGTTTCCAGAGTCACGAGTATAAATCTTTAAATCTAACATTTCACTGATTATTGATGACGCGACAGCAGAATCTTCATCTTCCTCTTCGTCTTCAGTTTCAATCCTGGGGATTGGTTAGCAGGAAAGCTCTGCATCTCCTCTTCCATTACGCTCGGTCTTCAGCGATTCTCTTGAGCTCTGTATATGAGGTGCAGTCCATATCGTGGCATATTTGCTCCAGATACTCCCGGCGAGGACGCCCTCTTCCAATCGACCCCTTAATCATTCCCTCCAGTATATTGTGCAGGAGATTTTCATGTCGCAGCATATGACCCATCCATTCTGCATGCCTTTCCGATATGTTGTTTAACAGGTGCCTGGTTTCTTCGATCATGACTTATACCATCAACGGCTTATTCCATTATTAGACCTACACCAGCATTGACGTACTTCAAACACAAATCAATATTTGGAGTTTCGGAATAAGGACATTGACAAACCCACCAGGTTAGTGGAATTGATGATGGTTTGACTTCCATCGACCACAATTCGTTTTACTAAAGTCTTCATAAGACATCATTCTAATAATAATAAAAATACAATTTATAAATCGCCATTTAAAGAGCAAACTCTCCTCAAAGACGCTCTAATTCGGGACCCGAACCCACTGTTATTGGCAAACTAGTTAACCTCTTCTTCAGTTTCAATCCTGGGGATTGGTTAGCAGCAAAGCTCTGCATCTCGTCCTCCACTCCACTCCGCTCGGTCTTCAGCGATCGTCTTGAGTCTGTATAGGAGGTGCAGTCCATATTGTGGCATATTTGCTCCAGATATTCCCGGCGAGGACGCCCTCTTCCAATCGATCCCTTAATCATTCCCTCCAGTATATTGTGCAGGAGATTTTCATGTCGCAGCATATGACCCATCCATTCTGCACGCCTTTCCGATATGGAGTTTAACAGGTGCCTGGTTTCTTCGATCCTGCTGAGAATCTTGTCATTTGTAATGTGATCTCTCCAGGAAATCCTTTGGATTTGTCTATAGATCCACATCTCGAAGGCCTCCAATCTTTTTCGATCTCTTTCGCCAATGTACCATGTCTCGCAACCATACATCATAATACTCCACACATATATTTTGACAAATTCCTTGCGGAGCTTTGGGTCCATGTTGTTGTCCATCATCAATCATTTTATGCATATTTTGATAATCCAGTCCATGTTAGAAATCAGTAGTCTATCTTTTAAAATAAGAATTATTTACAAAGATATTTGCTAGATGTCAGTGACATGTCCTCTTTTAGAAGCGGTATCGATCACGCGAAAACACGGAACCGGGGGTTGACAAAATTTTTGTTTATCACGTTAAAATACGGGATCAAGGTGTTAATCCGTACCACATATGTCAAAAGTAGTTGTATCCTCGTTTATATTGTTGAGATTATATTACCATAATTTTTTCAAGTTTGTAATAACCTTTGGGTATTATTTTTCTCAATCTGGAACTTTTATACAATGTAATAAGAAATAATAGAACATGTTTTGCTATAAAGGAAAGGGAATGTGCCAAGTCAAGTTAAGGTTTTTATAGATTTAATGAAATTTTATATATTGCTCTTAACATTGGCATCTGGTGGTGGATTTTATATGGCCCATAAAGTTATCGTTTTATGAACAATTAAACGTTCATGAATATGGTTTGTTTACCCTCGAAGTGGCGGCATGAAGCATCTTTGATAGTGTTCGAGTAGATTTATTTAAAATTCTCGCTATATATTAATTGTTTTAAATAAACTTTAATCGTTTTTAATTAAAAGTTACCAAGTACTAAAGATAAGACGAGTGAGTTCCACTCAAGAGTTTTGGGTTTGATTTTTGATGGTATCAAAAAAATATCCAGCCTCGTGGTTTAAATATTCGTCTTATAACGAAGAAGTCATTGAGTGTTGTTGCCTCTCCGCGTGGGGCAGTATTGTCAACATTTATAATCATGAATTTTAATTATGTGACAATTACAGTTGTTTCAAACCCCTAAGGCTGGTTTATTGGTTTAACGAACGATGTTATTTCTTGGTCACTTTCTTGTTTTTTTTTTAATAATAATAAAGAGTCAATTTATGTAGCGCCATTTATAGAGCGAACTCTCTTCTTCCCGATCTTTCTTTGGATATTCATATGTTGAAGTATATGTGTGAGTGGAAGGCGTAAGTATGGTTGGATCATGTGAATGATATTTTGAAAGAAGGAAACGTGGAACGTGTGGCGTTCGTCGCGGAATATTGTCGCATACATACGGTAAATGACCGATGAGATTCGCATTCCTCGACAAATTTAAATAAACAGTCCAAAGTACATACGCCGTCCATTCAAGTCCAAAGATCACCCGCCGGTCAGTCATCCCGTAGCGAGCGGACCGCACTACATACTAGAGAGAGAACGCACCACGCTGTCTCGCCGGTTCCGTAAATAGATTGTTACCTACAATACTACAATTGACCATTTCTGCATTCACAGAAGCGAGATAGAAGCATATCGCGAGCGCACTCCCGCGCCCATTCTGAAATGTTATAAATACCTACGTACTATCAAAATAAACAATTCACTCTCTCTTTCCGCATTGCGATCTAACGTGTTTTATTTATTTATCAACAATCATAATCATCATATACCTTTAAGGGACATATCCCTAAAAACGTATGAGAAATCGTGGGAGTTGTGTATGAGAAGGTGTATGAATGTAGAAGAAGTGAAGGATTTACCTTTAGATAGGAAATGTTAGCGCTCTGTTTTCAACGCTTATATTGTTGTTCTCTAGTGCGTATACTTTTTTATGTTTTTCACAAAGCCATAAGCAGTAAAAAAGAATGAAAAAGAATTCACACATCATAAATATTTTTCTTTTCATCATTTACGGTGTAATATAATACCAGTCTAACCAAAGCATTGCTCTTGTAACAAACCGGGATCATTCCGCCTAAAGAGAGCCTCGGAATAGGAGGTAGAAACACGTGTAACGGGGATTCAGGCAATTAGCGAAACAGCGAAGTAAATTATTGGAAAATATTCTAATATGGACTTCCACAAAGTAAAAGTCTAATGTTTATTTTTATAAAATATAAGTTATTCCGTTTGTCTTGAACACAGTCATATTTACTCTTTAAACAGAAGTTGTATTTGCAGTGCTCCCGGTTTCGGGAGCCGAGGTCTCCACACACGGTAACAATTATGAATAATTCATGGCAATCGTTGTTTTGGAGCTCTTGTTTAGCATTGCATAAGTGAACGAAATTCCACCCCTTGTTTATGGTTCACCTGTTGTTTATATAGTATAAGCACCTCATTTGAAAGACTTTCTCCAAAACATTGACTAAAGAACGTTGTTTTATTGAATAAAATAACCTAGCGGTTTTATTACTTTGTACTAATTTGTTCTTACTAACTAGAAAAATTTCGCCTTATGAACATCTAATTACTCAGGTTATAATTTGTGGCGTAGTTGGTAAAACACCTGCTCTTCAGCTCGGAGATTTTGGGGTCGTTTTCTGTTGATAGCCATTTTTGTAATAAGGATTCCACTCAGGATTTTACTGATCGAATACAAGGAAAGTGTTATTGTGTGGAAAGTGCGTTGATACGAATAGCTTTTTTTAAAAATCTATTGTTGTAATTTTTCCCCGTGCCAAAGAAAATGATTGAAGTTACATCTGTTTGATTCCGTCTTTAGGAAAGTATGTTCCTTAAAGGAGAGATGATGAGGATGATTGTTGATAAATAAAAACTTGTCGAAATCGGAATGTGTAAAGAGGAATTTTATTGACAAACGTCGGTATTTATAATGTTTATTGAATGTGTGCGGGAATGCGCACGCGATATATCGCTGTCTCGTCTCTGCGCTTACAATACGTTTATTGTCGCGTGTAGGTATCCTTTTTGTTTTGGTAGACAGCGCGAAAGATGTGTTGCTTTCTCCTTTCCTCATGGAATGCGCTCTCGGTTGATAGCGAGTTGAATGACCAACAAGTGGACTTTGCCCATTGATTGTCTCGCATTGTGAAGCATGCGAGTTTGATGACCGGGCGAGCAAAGGTCGCCTCGTGGGTTCAGTGACCGCGCATACGGTCGCCACACGTCCTTTAGACAAGGCGCTGGGAGCAATTGAGTGCGCAAAATATGAAGACCGCATTTTCTTAATTGATATAGCTCCAAGAGAGCCCAAAGATTAATAGTATGAATGGTGCCAGTTCATTTAATGGTCCGTTTAATTTTTCACTCCCCCCCCCCCTGAAGTAATGTATTGAGCGCATGCTGTAGGGCCTTTAAATATTTATTTTGAACGATATAACCATAGATTATACTTTATTTGCAAATTTTCAACAATATAATTATATTCTTTTACAATTAGACTAACATCAACTTTGCCTTTGCTGTTATTTAATGAAATTACTTATTTTCATTTAAAAAAAACTAATCATTTTCGTTCAAAATTCATAGTATAAATAGGCCAAACCCCATACGATGGTTGTCGTCAAAGAAACAATACGAGAATTGAATTTTGAATACAAGAGAGCGAGAGAGGAATACTTGGATTCTCTGCGAAAGTAATTTGAAATTTGAAACTCGGTGGGTCCGTGATAAATGAAAATATGGAAACTATACTGAACGAGTTTTAAATACCTAGCGAACAATTTTGGAACCGGTGCAAAAGGGACGATGTATAAATGATATACGAGCGTATATATATAAACAAATTGTACATTTATGAATATATATTTTCATAAATGTAGAATTTGTTTTACTTCCGTGAATATTTCACGGGTTGCAACTAGTAAATATTAAAAGGCCCTACAGAATGCGCTGAATTCATTTCTTTAATACTTCAGGGGGAGGAGGGTTAAAAACGAAACGGGCCATAAAATGAGCTGGCACCATACATACCGTTAATCTTTGAGCTTTCTTAAACCTATATCAATTGAGAAAATGCGGTCTTCATATTATGCGCACTAAATTCCTTCAAACGCCTGGTCTACTTTATATGTTGTTTTTAATTTGTTTATCAATAATTCTCTTTTAAATTTGTAATTTTTTGCGCAGTACGGACTGTGCGCCTGTAGACGGCCCCGTAGTGTGTTGTAACATGTAATTTTGTTCGATTTGATACACGTTTCTTTCTGATTATTTTTGTCGATATATTTTAAAATTTTATTTTTTTTGAAATTTTTTCTGTCCTCAATGTGTTGAGTACTCACTTTTTATTTTATTTATTTATTTTACACATGAGAAGAAATAAACATAATTTGCGAAAAAAAATTAATGGATCTGGGTTTGTTGTCTTTTATTTGTCATGTCCCCAGTAAACTAAGCTTTTGCCCGTATCTCACTGAGGACATATAGCGTGAAAAAATAAATCAATCCTTCTTTCCGATTTTTGATTTTATAAAACCCCGTTGCACATTCTCATTAACCTGACAAACAGTGACACTCAATAACATATGTATACATCACACGAAATCAAACTCCTCACACATCCTCACTCCAGACAGACCAAAACATTCATCCCACAATATACCGCACACAATCATATAAAAATACAAATATAAAACACCACACTCAAGAGCTCACACAAACCTCTTCCATAAGTCATTCCTCTTGCAAGCTCAAGTATTCAAACTCCTGTCGCAATAACAACCACGCTCCTATCGACTGCCTAAACTGTTTTCCTCCCTTTACCTTTATTGAATTCGGCAATTCAGGTGAAACTAAAAAAAATATTGTATGTCATGGGAGCTGGTTGTTTAATTTTTATAGTTATAATGTACATTGTATCGTTTATTCATATAAATAAATAAATAACGTTTGTCCTGTGCGGTAATTCTGTTCTTGGCATTGAAACGGTTAACTCTGCTTTATATGGTAATAATAAACCTGTGTAAAATGAGGTTTTCCATAGAAAATATTGTATATATCATTAAAACTGCACTAATGTTCTCGTGTGTACATAAAAAAATAATCTAGGTCTTCGAATTGGTTCACATCAAACATTAATTTCTCCGAAGAATTAAATTCCTCTTAAATAAAGTAAAAACGGAAATATTTTTTTACCGCGTACAATGCGGTTTTAAATTTTGGCGCGCTTTCATAAAATTCCCGAATCCCAAGGGTAGAATTTTCGCGGGGATAAACAGAAACAAGTAACAATATGGTTTCCCGCCAGGATAAGCTTTCACCCTCGTGCAGGAGTATCGTCCTGGCTCTTGGATACGGGAACCAGGGCTCTGAACCCCTGCAGACGATCGTAAATACAGATTTGCCGTCGTTTCGCTATATTTATGCGTTTCATTTCAAAAGTGTTTTTGAATTGATTAATACATAAGAGAGAAGGGAAGGTGATTAAAATTTTACATTTCTAAAGTGAGGGGAAACAGATACCGTATAATAAACAGATTTTAATACCTAGAATATGGTTGTGTTTGCTTCTCCAGAGACGCCCGCGGTTTTTAATGGGTTTTCCATATAAACGACTGTCGTAGAATCATATTTGTATGAGAAAGTAGATAAATGTGAAAGAGAGAGATAATAATATAAATGATTTATCAAACACCATTTAGAGAATAAACTCCCCTTAAAAACGGTTGTTATGAATAAAATAATAATTTATCAAAGGTTTCAGTTTTAACTTAATGGAACTGTAGGGATCCACGGTCGTCGCTGAATATTGTCGCATACATACGGCCAATGACCGATGAAACGACCTTCGGATTCCTCGATAAATTATATTAAACAGTCCAAAGGTCACATGCCAACCATTGACGCCGGCCGAGCCATCGCGCCGCATTCCATACTAGAGAGAGAACGCACCACGCTGTCTCGCCAGTTTCGTAAATAAAATATCACCCACATACGATATTAATCGTTATTTGCATTCACAGAAGCGAGACAGAAGCATATCGCGAGCGCATTCTCGTGCACATCCAAAAACATATAAATACCTACGTTACTATAAAAATAAACACTCTCTCTTTCCGCATTGCGATTTAACGTGTTTTATTTATTTACCAACAACTATCATCATCTCATCTTCCAATAACAATCATTCTCCTATAGAACTAAAAAAAATAATATTTACAATAATATAAGTGAAAATCAAATACATATATACCACCGAGCCATTTTCCTCATTGGGTAGATAAACACAACATATTGCCAAACTTTTTTACTACTTACTTCCTCTCCATCCATACATCTTCTCATACAGTAACTTTTGTTCATCTTACTCCTTAACTTTCCGTATATCAACATTTTCACTTGGTTCAACCAAAAGTTGTCAGTCGAGTCAATCACTCTCACTTTTGTTTGAATTATAAATTTGTCAAGTCAGTCTCTCGTCAATCATCCATTCGATATTTTAAAACTAACTTTTTCTCTTTCACTTTTGCACTATACTTAATAAATATTCTATAAAAATTATACTTTACTCAAACGTTAAAAAATACGTGTTCATATATATAACACATCATACATTTAATAAATACTGAACTGTGAACGCTTCCTAAAATTGAACACATTTCCCATTTCTTTAATTCTAAGTTAATGAATATTCCAAACCTAACACTAGATTTAAAACAAACCTAACACCGGCTACAAAACAAACCTAATACCAGCTACAAAACAAACCTAACACCAGCTACAAAACAAACCTAACACCAGCAACAAAACAAACCTAACACCAGCTACAAAACAAACCTAACACCAGCTACAAAACATATCTAACACCAGCTACAAAATAAACCTAACATCAGCTACAAAACAAACCTAATACCAGCTACAAAACAAACCTACGAATTTCATAATTTTGAACCAACTGCGATCTTTTTTTGTTACAAAACAAACCTAACACCAGCTACAAAACAAACCTAACACCAGCTACAAAACAAACCTAACACCAGCTACAAAACAAACCTAACACCAGCTACAAAACAAACCTAACACCACCTACAAAACAAACCGAACACCATCTACAAAATACACCTACGAATTTCATAATTTTGAACCAACTGCGATCTTTTTTTGGAACTCAGTTGGTTCAAAATGACGAAATTTTGTGGAAAAATTGTGGAATCGAAGCATATTTTCTACAAGGCAATAGAGGTCATTTTTGAGTGAATCGGATAAAATCTTTAAGTGTTTTTTAAACTGTCCATTATTGTTTATTTACCCAAGTGTTTTTAAGATAAAGTAAGTGTTTGTTCGAGTACCATTTATTCGAAGCGGATGAAGATTTGATTTTGATGATGGTTGTCTTAATGGCGACAAAACTTGCGCAGTTTGCGGTCATTTTGGCAATCGTCCAAGATTTATAAATAATGTGTCCATTTAAACTCCAATTATTTTTAATTGGTAAATTATTTACAGGTGGGGGGATTTTCCTAATTCATGCTATGGACGAAACAAACAAATAAAAATAACTATTTTTGAAAATTTAATACATATAGCTTTATTTTTTTCCCTATATTTCCATATTTTTTTCTTTATTAACAAATTATAAGGGATGAATGTGAAATTTAGGTCCCCTGCTATTCCTCATATTAATAGACGACATTCAAAACTCCATAAGTCACTCGACATGTTTATTGTTCGCTGAGGACTCGAAAACTTTCAAAAATATCAATTCCCCTCACGACTGTGCACAGTTACAACAGGACCTAGACTCCCTAGTCTCCTGGAGTGAGCAAAATCATCTCCTGTTCAACATTAATAAATGTGTCTGTGTATCTTAAAGTCGTTCGTTTTCACCAATCCACCATCAGTATACTATACAGGGAGTGGCACTAAACAGAGTTTCTGAATTCAAAGATTTGGGCGTAATCTTTGATGACAGACTCACGCTCGTTAACCATGTCTCGCGTTTGATATCGGACTGTTACAAACTACTCGGTTTTATAATGAGAATATCAAGAGAATTTAACAGCACCGATATCTTTCGAAACTTATATAATTTTCTAATTAGAACCAAATTATAATATGCATCTACAGTTTGGGCTCCTCACCAGCTCAAATATAAAAACAATATAGAACAAATACAAAAAAATCGTCAGATATCTATGTTACAGAACAATGGGCGATTATCCAAAATATGCTCACTATGTCGAACTTCTCACGGTGTGTAACTGTAGAAACCTCGAAACAAGAAGGCAAGAATCCATTGCGATATTCCTACTTAAGGTTGCTTTAACTGTCCCGCGATTCTAGAAGCACTAAGTTTATATGTACCTAATAAATATAGCCGTGCAAGGAATCACCCTCTGTTCTACATACCAACTAACAGGACGAATATCATGGCTAAACACCCAGTCACGCGTGGTGTAGAGATATTGAACCAACTGAATGACACTGTTGATATATTCTCAGTACCGCCTAGCAGTATGAGAAGAATCCTGGCTGATATTCTTCCTAACGAATAAGCTAACGCTAGAAGCAGACCCTCTTTGTGTAACAGGAGAAATCCGTGCAAAGTGGATAAAGACATTAAAAATAAAGCTAATGTGTTAAGTAAGATGAAGAAGAGCACTCTTGGATGGTTTGGCCACGTAAAACGAATGAATAAAGAAATAACTAGCAAAATAATATATAGTATATATGTGAGTGAAATGTGTGGGGGAGGAAGACTAAAGAAAGTATGGTTGGATCAAGTTAATGATATTTTGAAAGAAGCGAAATATGTGTGTCAAGTTAGAAAAGTCTGGCGCTCTGATCTATTCCATTACCGTGGCAAACGTCTTGATTGTATGCATGCATTATACTTTATAAAAATATGATAATCACAAATTTCTGATAACAGCCTGTTCTGTCTTCATTAGCTCAGTTTGAGACCATAATAATTTCTTTTAAATTTCCTTCTTCGTCCTAGTGTCATATCAGGTCCCCCAACGTTGAACATCACCTGAGAGTAGGCATCTTTGTCCCCGGCAGCCCGAAAAAGATCCCCAATGCTCCTTATACCAGTCCAATCACGTATATTGCGGATCCAGGAGATTTGCCTCCTGCCAACACCTCTTCGACCTTCTATTTTGCCTTGGATAATTTGGTCCTCTAAGTACATACCCCAAAAAGGACACCTTTAGGATTTTAATATTAGTCAGCAACTCTCTATCAACTTTAGCTCTTTGAAGAACCCTTGTTTTGCTGACCATATCCGTCCAGGGTATCCGTAGCATTCTCCAGTGCATCCACATTTCGAATGCTTCCAGTCGGTTCATACTACCAACTTTAAACTTCCATAATATAATAATTTCAAGATTCCACTCTGTTTTAAGTTTTTTACACAATGGACGTTAACATTTTTCTGGTTGGTTGAACGAGATTGCCTTATAACAATTAATATGCTAGGTTATACAACAAAAGTGTTATATAAAACTTTAAAAAATAATTTTACGGGTTCTGCTTCTCGACACTCCATAATAATTCCACTAAAGCCGTGTTATTATCTCGACTCAAGTTTCAAGCTTTTAACAAAGCTCTTTGTTAGCCCAAGCTTGCCTAACGAAGAGCTTGGCAAAGAAGCTGGAATCTCGAATCATTTATAATAATGTCGTATAAGTGAAATTTTAAATAAGTTAATTCTTTCATAAGTATTCTGAAATAAATCCACGTATCTAGAAATAGAGTTTCCAAAATTTTTCATTAACGAGCGGTGAATCAAAACGTCTATGTATTGTATTAGTTTTGTTAACCTTTCCATTCCTGTGCTAAAAAAATCAGCGCGTTCCGGTGCTGTGTATTCAATACACATGTAAAAATGAGCGATTTAAAATCGGAAACATAAGAATATTAATAGCCAATCGCTTAAATTAATTAAATTTGAAGTCAAAAGTGATACAAATTAAAATTTAATTGCTGAACACATGAAAAAAACATCGGCCGACGTTCACAAAACGGGCGAAGACACCACCTCAAATGGATGCCCCAGAGCTACTTAGACTGAGACAGACTAACACTGTGTATGTTATAGCTCGAAGGAAGAAACATAATTGCGAACTGAGATTCTATTTCTTGCGTTCCCATATACCGAAGTAGAGTAAGAGTGAGACGGGAATAGCGTCGCTTCCTCACCCATAGCGGTTTTTTAGAATGAATATACCTACGTCACACACTGGCACACGTTTGATTGTATTGGTGAATTTATTCCCGATTTTCACAAAATATCTCTGATGTGGCCGATAAGTGCTAATTAAATTATTATTTATATTATTTTTTTCATTCAATGCGTAAATGTATTACGGAAGAATACCTAAAATCTGAACCCAGTATTTATTATATTCATAGAGATATTACAGTTTTTAGAAGCAATGTGTACTAGTTACACATCACAGGGAAGGAAGAGTTAAGCATGACATAACCTGTTGGGTTTATTGCCATGTGGCATAATCTCTTTCAACCAATCAGAAAGATATTAGGTGTACAAATAAGTTTCCGCCGTTTTTTATAAAAAAATGGGCATTTATTGTGAAAGAACGGAACCTCATGTTTTATTCGAAGTAGTACCCATCGCTTGCCACTACTTTTCCCCATCTTTCTGTCAGCATACGAATACCGCGTCAGTCATCATCATCATCTTTTGAGGCTATCCACGAATCGACTCAATTTTTGGTATCTTCATATGATGTGAAGTGCTGCTCAGACAGGCCATGCGTCATCGATCAAAACAAGTGGTAATCAGAAGGAGCAATGTCTGGTGAATACAGCGGGTGGGGTAAAACTTCTCAATTGAGTGTTTCCAAATAGGTTTTGACCGGTGCCGCAACATGTGGACTAGCATTATCATGCAGGAGAATAATTTTGTCGTGTCTGGCGTAGTAGTGGGCGCGCTTTTCCTCGAGTGCTCGACTCAATCTCATCAGATATGTTCGGTAGACAGCCCCAGCAATGGTTTCATTCGGTTTGAGCAACTCATAATACACGACACCAAGCTGATCCCACCAAATACACAACAAGAGTTTTTTTCCATGAATATTTGGCTTAGCCGTAGATGTTGAAGCATGACCAGGGGATCCCCATGATTTCTTCCTTTTTGGATTATCATAATGGATCCATTTTTCATCACCAGTGACTATATGGTGCAGAAAACCCTTTCGTTTATGCCTGGCAAGCAGCATTTCACATGTGGAAAATTGGCATTCAAAGTTTCTCCGTGTCAGTTCATATGAATCCCAATTTCTTTGTTTTTGAATCATTCCCAATGATTTCAACCCATGTGAAATTGCTTGTTGAGTCACTCCTAATGTAAGTGCAAGTTCTTCTTGCGTTTGGCATGAATCTTGATCCAATTCCGCGTCTTCGTACACTTTCGGCCTTCCGCTACTTTCTTTGTCTTCGATGCCAAATTCGCCGTTCTTTAACTTTTGAAACCACTCACGACAACTTCTCTCACTTAAGGCAGCCTCACCATATGCTTCTACAAGCAATCGATGCGCCTTAGCTGCAGATTTCTTCAAATTGAAGAAGTTCCCGCAAATGACGCTTATTCGGCTCAAAACTTGACATTTTCGCACACAAAAGAATATATTATACTGCTAAAAATTCACTAATATTTCAAGGTTATATTGTTGACAGATGTTCAAACTTACGACAATGACGTTTTACATCTGACAATTTTAACCGTAACTTACTGGTGGCGCCAACTTTTGTCAAACGGCGGGAACTTATTTGTACACCCAATATTAGAGAGGCCATAAGCGATAACTAGACTGGAATCCTTTTTTTTACATATCTGAGTTCTCTAGGGATTCGAACCCACAACCCATGTGTCGGAAGACAGGCATCCTATGAACTATGTTACAGAGGTTGTCTTTTTGTCGTCATACAATTTCTACGATTATTTGAATGGTAAAATGTTTCGTGTTTTTCTAGCAGGAGCGTGGAAAATAATTTGAGTTAATGTATCGGCCTACGAGTATTAAGAATATTGAGAATTATTTTGTAGATGCATTATACATTGATCGTGCATGCATTATACATTAAAAGTGCATGTATTCTTCATTTAAAGTGCATGAATTTCTACAGCATTTAAACGGCTCTTTCAGTCTTGTTCCACGTCTGCGTTCCACACTCAAACATCCAAGTCAGCACTAAAATAATTTAAACTATCACCTTAGCAGATATTGAAACTGTCCGGTTTGAGTTAGTAAAAGGTCTTTCAAATTGAGCGGCTTTTTTAATTCTTGGATAAAACACAGATGGAATCGCGCACTTGCCTGGGTCTTGTGACATTTGAAAAGTGTAATGCGTGACGTTTATTAAAATGGAGTCGTATACAATACTACAACGCGTTCAAATTGAGAATTATTTTATGTATTGTAATCTCCGGAAAAGGTGATGTTAATTGGCCACCAAGATCATGTGATCTGACACCGTTGGCCTATTATCTCTACGGTAACGTAAAAAATCAGGTTTATAAGAATTACCCCCGATCAATTCCTGAGCTGAAGGACGAAATAATTCGCGTTATTGGTGAGTTAGAACCGCAATTATGCCAAAATGTTCTCGAAAATTTTGACAAAAGAGTGGACATCTGTGAAGCTGCAAGAAGTATACATTTGGCAGATATTGGTTTTTGTGTTTAAATTTCATACAATATATTATACTTCAATGACCAATAAAAAGTTTTTTGAAATTAAAGCAAATGTGTGTTTTAATCAAGAATTTAAAAAAATTGGAACTAAAAAATCGCTCAATTTGAAAGATCATTTATTATATGTTTAAGTGCCCCATTGACATTGTTTTTTTACATCCCTTTTAACTCTCAAAAAGCAGACTTCCTCAACTTATTCTGATTTTTCCTATTCATCCATAATTATTGTTATTATAATTTTTTCAGAGAGTTTTATTAAAATTCACATGTGAAAATAACACGATGCTGAAAAGTAACACCAGTGAACTAAATTTACTTATAAACGGGTATCGCCCCAACCAAGTATCCGCAGAAGTGCTGCAGCCGAATATGAAAGAAGAAAATTCAGGATCCAAGACACCCCTTGTATGTTTACCAGCCAGTAAGCAATGTCGTGATTGAAATTCAGAAATAGTTTCATGGAGAGAGCGCAAGAATTGACGTTTCCTTCGGATAAGCGTGTTCTCTGAAGTGGAAAAAATGTATTTGACGACTAAATACAACGAATATTGCCTTTAGATATAGCTGAATTTAACCAACGAAATTCACATATTATATATATCATCATCATTATTGTCAACCAGGGTCGATCCACTGCTGGATGAAGGTCCTCCTAAGTTGACTCCAAATAGTTCGGTTTTTTGCTCGTTGATGCCATGTGATGCTGCCATGTTTCCTGATTTCATTTATCCAGCGTACCTTCGGTCTTCTTCTGGGTCTCTTTATGCCTCTCGGGTACCATTGGATTATTTCAGATGTCCATCGGGAGTCTGACATTCTGGCTACGTGTCTAGCCCATTTTGACTTCATTCTTTTGCACACCTTTATAACGTCTTCTACCTTCGTTATATTGTGAATCCAGGTGTTTCGTTTACGGTCTCTTTTAGTATATCCCAACATGCATCTCTCCATGCCCCTTTGTGTGGTCTCGAGCTTTTGTGTGTTCTTTTCTGTGAGCGTCCATGTCTCGCAGCCATACGTAAGTACCAGGAGAATACACTGGTTGTAGACCCTTCGCTCCAAGGATAATGTGAGATTCCTTTTGAAAATGTTGTTTAAGCGTCCAAATGAGCACCATGTTAGTTTTGTTCTTCGTGCTATTTCCTCCGATATGCCACCTACAAAGGTGTTTCGCGAATCCATGTGTTTCGTTTACGGTCTCTTTAAGTACGAGCAACATGCATCTCTCCATATTATACCTATATATAAAGACATAAATACGAGTGGTTCAACAGATCCGTGTTGCATCCGCTCGCTTGATATGATAACTCTCAGCCGAATATTTTCTCCTGATTTATTTATCTGTTTTGTTCGAATTTGGACAGTTATTTTATTTTCTTTACGCTGCAGTGAATCAGGGGTTGTGTGTGCGTGCACTCGTATGTGCGTAAGTGTGTATTTAAAATTTTGTCAATTTTTGTACATATTTGAATAGTTGAAGTAAAATAGGCACTAAGTATTAAAAAAAAACAAAGTTTGCAGTTTCATTCTATATGACATATAGAAGTGCCTATTTTACTTCAACCATTCATTTATTGAGTTAATAATTGTATTAGCTATTTATTTATCATCGTTTTTTTTTGTTTTTTATAATTTAAATGTATAGTACCTGGCGGTAAGTAATACACGTCGGGCTTAAGAAAGAGGCTGTCGACCATAATCGGCTAACATCGGCTTTTGTATAGCATCGTCTCTGTCGCACGATGTGGTAACAGTCCGGTCCGGTAACGACTGACAAATCGCAATGGAACATGTGTATGAATGACAGAGACAACGCTCTACAAAGCCTAAGTTAGCCGATTATGACAGTCTATTTCTTAAGCCCGATGTGTATTACTTTATGACAGTCTATTTCTTAAGCCCGATGTGTATTACTCACCGCCGGGTACTTGTATATACTAACTTGTCCGAATATTGAGATTACATTCTAGGGACAAGACTTGATTGACGCGAATGATAGGGCACTGGAATATATATTGTCTTTACTGGTATGATGTTGTATAATTGACAATTGATGGCCCAAACACAGATATCAATAAATTATATGAGGGAAAAATTAAATAAAGTAACGTTTGTGGTTTGCAGGAAAGAGTTTGTACCTACTCATGGACTAAAAATAATTGCTGGAGTAAGTCTGCAATATTTCTGTGTGTGTGTGGTGTTTTGAAATAAGTGAAGGAAGAGGCAATTCACAAGACAAATTTACCCCAGGACCGCAACAAGGCGGGGTGTTGCGCTACGGTCATGTTGTGCCGCTCGTGTTGGCAGTGGCGTAACTCCGCAGGGGGAGAGGGAGGGGGGGGAGTTTCTTTGGCCGGAAATTGTTATTTTGTAAGAGAAAGCGTATGACGTACGAGTAACAATGGTTGGAAAAAATATGTACCATTTTTTACCGTTATGGTAATAAATAATAATAAATTAATAATTAAAGGATAATTGAGGAGGTAATATTAAAAAAAAAGAACATGTACTCCAAATCAGAATGTTGGGAAATCGCAAAAAAACTGTTTGCATTAAAAATATATGACATAATAATTCATTGTAAAAATATTTGAAATCCTTAAAATCGCTTAAGGTGATTTGATTTGTTGTTTAAAATCGAATCATAATAATTAAAATAGTTATTTTAGTTTAAAATATGCACATGATCATTTTTGAGTGAACCATTCTACTATTTTTTTTTGATTGAACAGGTTTGGGGCATGATGTTTTTTGTTCGATTTCAATATTATTCAAACAGGTGCTGCAAAAAAGAATGGGCTAGAGTAATTTATTTTTATTTTAATCAAATAATAGAAGTAAAGTGTTACAAAATAAAAAGAAGTATTATTATAAAACTATAAATATATGTAGGTAGATAAACCTGTATAATGACATTACGCTGCACGTACGATTTAAAACTGACAGTTACTGGTCAACTGGTGTGAAGTTAAACACAATCGGAAAGCTACGATTAGTCAATTCGGACATGATCTTTTTTGATCGGTTTGATGCCTGGACAAGATTCTTTTTGAAAAAATACTGTTTTTTTCATTATGATTTTAAAATTTATGTCCTTTTTTCATTAAATTGAAAATGTTAATGAAACACGTTATTTTACTGACTAGAAATTAAGAGTTTTTTCAGTCGCTTCTTAAAGCATGCCAAGGACGGAGTGAGTCTTATATTGGTTAGTAATTGATTCCAGTGTCTCACTGCATGGACAGTAAAGGACGACGTAAAAAGAATGGAATCGTTGGGACAGTTAAGATAATTATATATAAGTGGCGATATATGAGTTGATGGGGTCCTGTACTGTTACTTAAATTTTTCATTAAAATAATAATATTGTGTGTAGATATTTTTCCACTTAACTGTGCCACTGTGGAGGTCTGCGAATGCTCAAGTTTCAGCCACTCCTGCCAGAGGTCAGCTCCCTCTTTGCTTCCCCCAGCACGCCATTCTCTTGTTACCCGCCATATTTTACTGCTGGTGTCGCTTTGTCCCTACTACCCCAATACAAAGGCGAGACAAGACCTCCGCTGAGCAGTTATCGTTGTATTATTCTTCCAATGCATCCTATGGAGTACATCGTGAAGAGTTTAATACCATATGTTAATTCCTTCCAAGCCACCAGTAAAACGGTAAAATACCTGACATTGAAAATCAGTTGTGTGAACTTTTTAAATTTTTTATTTAATGTTATCTGAAATGATGATATTAAGAGCAGGGAAGAAGTTTCTTGTGTCATCAAATAATGTAAAATCGGTTATACGTTATATGGTATTGTTCAGTATTGTTAGAGTCCACGCGCTGTAAGGAAAGAATAGTGTAGAAGGGTGACCATGATTTTTTATTTATTATAAATTCAGATTATTTAGTTTTTTTTTTATTTATTATTCATTTTAAAATACAGAAGTGGTTTTTTTTGTTAAAAACAAATATTTGTTTATTGATACAGGAAAAGAAAGTTTGAAAGAAACAAAAAGTTTTATTTATTTCTAACAAACCTTATATTTTATTTACGAATACGCAATGGAAAATTTTAAAGAAATATAAATGTTGTTTTTTTTAGAAACGTATTGGTTAAGAAACACAGTTTAGACATTTTATTAAACATAACAATACAAAAATAAATTGAAAAGAACTTAATTTATTATACATAAATACATTTAGAAAACAAATAGTCCCATTTTATTTCACCAATAAAATTATTCCCAGTCTGATGATGAATCACTATCACTCGCTTCACTTAAACTTATTATGAAATTGTGGTTTTCACTTATACTCGTATGGTCAAACATGATTTCTCTTTCCCAATATTCCGACTCTATGTCTCTCACGTGGCTACATATTCTGCTCCACTCTTCAGAGTTTATCAAATAAACTTTTTCTATCACTAATTGATCCACTGTATTCAATGTTAACTGTACATTTCTAGAACCAACAAACCCTTCGATCATGGTGACACTATTTTTTTAACACGATGACACACTAATACTAGAAACTGACCAATCAGCACACAGGAGTTAACTAACACAATCACACGCTCTGTGTACCTACGCTATAGTTCACTACAGTCACAGATTTCCTTACACCGTGTGGACTTTAATATTGTCTTCAAATAAGTAAACTTTTGTCTTCTTCTTCGTCGTGCGCTCAATGCTGACATCTACTATATTTCATTGTCTACAGTAAAACCTAGCAAATGTATTATCATGTAACAAACTATTACAACCAACTACCATATAAAGTTGTTAAAGACATCTTACGTGAAAAGCGAACTAAAACCCTTTTTAAAATCAATTGATTTCTTGCGAAGACAGGTGTCTTAAAATTAGGCCACACATTATTGATGTCGTGGTAAAACTCAAACCAATTTCTCCCGCCCTACCGCTTTTCTCAACTTGTTTCGAATTCCATAAGATACGATATTACCTATAAAATGTTCTTATGCTCAACACTATCGTTAAAATACAATACGTATAGCGCCAATTAGAGAGCAAACTCTCAACGCTGGATTTTTTAATCGGGACTTTCCCATCATGACATATGGGATAGAAGTGAGAGTCGACACCAACAGGACAAAAAAACTTCTCAGAGTGGCAAAAATGAGAAACCTATGCTCCATCGTAGGCATAACTCTTAGAGATCGGATCAGAAATGAGACGATAAAGTCTGTCTGTGGTGTTGAAGACATAGTGAGGTGGGGAAGAAGCAGAAGGCGCTTCTGGAGGGATCATGTAGACCGCGTCGAGGATATAAGACTGGCAAAAATCACTAATATAGTACTGTAAACCCTAACAGCAGGAAATTACCAGGAAGGCCGCCAAACAGGTGGAAGGACAGTTAGACGTCATCATTCCAGGATAGCGTACCGTCACAAACAGGTCATACGACATAGACCAAGATTAAGAAGAAGAAGACTTTCTCGAATTCCCTATTCATGATATATATTAAAAATATTACATTTCATGTAAAGATAGGAAGGCCGTGACTGCGGCCATTAGATTATGTACTTTCTAGCTTTTTTGTATGTTCAGAAAATATATTTGGTGAAAAAACCTTTGATGTTCATCTTAACTAGTAGCAGCGGCAGCCGGTCTAGAGGTACCCTGGTGCGCTGAACTAGAGAAATAATTCACAACAATTTAATTATATATTCGCAAACATGACTTCTAAAAATATTAAATATTTGTATAGATTAAAGACGTATAAGAGTACTGACAAATAGTACAAGTATTTTTATTTAAATGATTATTAAAAAAAATAAAACAAAATTCAAAAAAATATTCCTTTCAAATTGACCGGCTAAGTTTGCCAATACTGCCGGAGCGATCTCCAATACGCACCGGACGGAAACGCAAATTCATATAGGGCAGACAGAGTACAGTAAACCGTGAGACAGCGATATTTCATATTCGCTCAGCGTCTCGAGGTGCGTTGGTGCTCAGCACACTAGTGCACCTCGGGACCGGTCACCGCTGACTAGTAGAAGTGATGAACAACAAAGGAACCTTTGTAAATCTTCCAATATGTGTTAGTTAAACATCGGCTTTAGGTGTAGTGTATGAGTACAGTATTCGTGTACCATCATAAATTATGAAAATCCTCCCAAAAAAATATTATATTGTACAATACAATGGAATAACGTTGTTACTTCTTTTTATGTATTTGACCATCACCGCCGTGTGTCCTCTCCAACCAGGCAATTATATCCGGTGTTAGATTGTGTAGCATCTTCACGTCTCCAGAGAATGCATACAGTGGACAGCTGTGAACAATATGGTTTGAATTTTCTCGCACTCTCATAAAGACAACTCCACTAGGCTCCACTGATTCCATTTCGAGTGCGCCACTCCTTCTGATGTAGGGAATCTTGACAACTTCACCGTCAGGTCATGTTTTTCAAGTCACACTCCATTCAACGGGATCCCTATTAATCAGCCATCGGTTTGTTGTCTATTTACTCCAGATTCCTCAAATTGGATAACCGGAGGTACGACGGAGTGGTGGGGGTTCTCTGATAATAACAGGAAGTTGGTCGATTTGTGACATCTTCACCCGCACTTATAATAATATCAGGAGATGGAATTTTGTTCCTACTAGTATTATGTCAACCGCCATAAATAAGAGGTGTAATTTGGTTCTTACTAGTATTGTGTCAACCACTATAAGTAGGAGGCGAATTTTGTTCTTACTATACTTGGGAAAAAGTAGGATGATTCATGTGACGTTTTAAACGTCATATCTCAAAGGGATGGGGTAAAATAGTTTTTTTTTACAAATCGAATATTTTTTTTATAAATCGAAAAATTGTTTTTCTCTAAACTGACGTTAAAATTCCTAATTTTCATTATACTGACTTTCTAATGTATTATATGATTTTTATACATCTTTAAATAGGCCAAGATCCACTATGAATTGATACTAATTACGAACATTTAATTTTAGGTATAGACAAATCGAAAATCCAATTATCGTATACCCCATCCCTAGCCAATGCAGGCAAACGTAGTGACATTTGACAAACGTCACCAAATATTATTTGATTTTAACAAACTGCCACATTTTTACTAATTTGTAACAAGATGCTATAATTTGTCATTATTGTTAGTTTTATGTAATGTATTTACCTAAATAACTTGCTATTTATTAGAATCGAGGCTTATATTAAAGTTGATAAAATAATTAAAATTACTGAACGTCGTTACAAGGTTGTATTGGGCAAATTTGTGAACTGTCACAGGAACCGTGCTACAATTTCTTAAGTATAGTATTGTGTCAACCGCCATAAATAGGAGATGGAATTTGGTTCTTACTAGTATTGTGTTAACCGCCAC
The DNA here is from genome assembly GCA_949825065.1 of Odontocerum albicorne. Taxonomy (NCBI): domain Eukaryota; kingdom Metazoa; phylum Arthropoda; class Insecta; order Trichoptera; family Odontoceridae; genus Odontocerum; species Odontocerum albicorne. The sequence continues at coordinate 43,807,309 of OX463851.1, forward strand.
AATACTTTACTAGTAATTTGACCTTAATATCAGATAAACATTATAAACCTGAGTGGATTCTATACGCCGAGATACTGTTTTACTTGCTTCTGTCGCCATTAATCACACATCGGCCGGATTCGGGGAGCCGAATGGGCAGGCACGGGCGGTCGGGTTCGGCCGTTGGGCGGAGGTCTGTTTGGCCACTGGGCGGAGCGAGTAATAAATTGTAAAAATATCCGCACGGAAAGATCGCCCCAGGATTAGGAGGCAATTGGGAATTATCGTTAAAACATTTCCCTTTTAAATTTAGGTTTAAAAATGGACTTTACACTGACCCGACTAATGTCTGACACGGCCGTCGTATTTTTATGGATTACCCTGTGTTAATGATCGTCCCGGCTTTTATATTTTATTATATTATATGTTCTTATCAGAGCGGGTTAATTAAACTCAATTTGTGGCCTTTTTCAAATTATTTGTACAGGGTGGTTGAGAAAAATGAACGCGTAAGAACTTTTTTCAAAACAAAATCTTAGATTTCTCAACTTATTAAACTGATGAGAGTTTATGAAACAAGTTTTGATAACTAATAAAGAATAGAAAATAAGGTGTATCAAAAAAATTATACACACTTTGAATGATTTATTCAATATTTACTATGATAAATCAAGGATTAAAACTACAAATTAACCCTTTTTGTCCTGTGATGTGTAACTAGTACACATTGCTTCTAAAAACGTTAATATCTCTATAAATATAATAAATACTGGGTTCAGATTTTAGTTATTCCTCCGTTATACATTTATGCATTGAATGAAAAAATAATATTAATAATAATTAGCACTTATCGGCCACATCAGATATTTTGTGAAAATCGGGAATTAATTCACCAATACATTCAAACGTGTGCCAGTGTGTGACGTAGGTATATTCATTCTAAAAAACGCTTTGGGTGAGGAAGCGACGCTATTCACGTCTCACTCTCACTCTACTTCGATATATGAGAACGTAAGAAATAGAATCTCAGTTCGCTCACTTTTCTCGGTCAGAAGGTCGGCGGCTTTCGGTAGAGGTGGACGCTTTGCCCGTTTTGTGAACGTTGGCCGTTTTTTAGAACAGGAAGGAAAAGGTTAAAGAAGATAGACGAATATATAGTTATTTCAAGTGAACTAATTGATGCCCGTTCTGTCCCATGAACTGCTGATAACGTAGAATCACACACATAACGAATCGTTTCTTTTAGTATTTGGGCGCATCTTTCAATGGTAGTCCTAATTTTTTAAGATATAAAGAAAATTTTTGATGGTCTCCATAAAAAAAATATTAACGTGAGTTCTGAGAGCGCGGAGGTATTCAATAATAGCTCTACGTCCTAAATATTTATTTAGCAAATTTTCATCAAGATAGGCCTTCACATCACAATCAATGGTGGTGAGGAGGTGCACCATCTTGCTGGAAACAAGAGTCCTCCTCATCCTTTAACTCATGTCCTCAGTAAGATACTGTCAAAAGCCTAGTTTACTGGGGACACGACTTATACATGCTAAAAAACCCAGATCCATAAAAGTTGAGTTTCTACTCCAAATTCCCTGTTTTCATAGTTGGATGTCTTCTTTCTTTATATTATGTATACATATTATATTGTATGATACAATTACTTGGCAAATAAATAAATTAATTTAAAAAAATAATGAAGTCAAATAACGTAGCTTTCGTCGCTTAGTAAAAAAATCTGTATTATTATTGTCAAATAAATTAATTAACTAATAAATAATTAAGACAAATTACTAAGCTTTCGTGGGTTAGTAAGAAAACATACATTAAAATTGTCAAATAAGTTAATGAACCAATAAACCAAGAAGTCAAATTACGCAATTCTCGTGACTTAATAGGTTAGTCAAAAAGTTTTGAAAGCGACATCTATGGAGCAGTAGAAAACCAAAATTTCTACGTCATTTTAATATTTGGCTCCGAAGCGAGTTCGTGTCCAGAAATCGGCCAAGGTGTTAGCATCAGTTTTTTGGGATGCAAAAGGAATTTTATTGATAGATTATCTCCAAACTGGTAAGACAATAAACTCTGATTATTATTGTGACCTTTTGGACCAGTTGGATGAAAAAATTTGTGAAAAAAGACCCGGTTTGCAGAAGAAAAAAATCATTTTTCAAAAAAATCAAAATCAGTGAATTGGGGTACGAATTGTTGCAGCATCCACCCTATTCGCCAGATTTAGCTCCCTCTGACTTCTGGCTGTTCTCACACCTCAAAAACTTCCTTCGTGGAAAGCATTTTTCATCAAACGAAGAGGTTATAGCCGTCGTAGAGGAGTATTTTGCAGGCCTTCCAGAAAGTCACTTCCGTGATGGGACAACAAAGTTGGAAGATCGTTGGACCAAGTGTATTGATCTTATGGGAGACTATATTGAGCAATAAAAGTGATTTCCCCCCCAAAAAAATGTATTTTCATTTCCGCTTTCAAAACTTTTTGACTAACCTAGTAGTAAGAAAATGTGTAATTAATTGTCAAATAAATTTATTAACTAATAAATATTGTAGTCAAATTACGTAATTCTCGTGACTTAGTAAGAAAACGTGTATTAAAATTGTCAAATAAATTGATTAACTAATAAATAATGAAGTCAAATTACTTAGCTTTTTTAGCTTAGTAAGAAAACCTTTATTATACATTTATTTATTTAAACGATAAAATAAAAGTATTAATAAAACGACAATTTATAAAGCGCTGTTCAGAGAGTATTTTTATGGGTGCTTTTACTTAAAATTCAAACTCACTTTTATTGACAGATTTAAAATATTACAAAATTAAAATATAAATAGGCGGAGTGTAAGGATAAGAAAGTGGTGACTGACTATTATTGTAGATTAGGGACTTCCCCTAATTCGTGACTGACTATTATTGTAGATTAGGGACTTCCCCTAATTCGTGACTGACTATTATTGTAGATTAGGGACTTGCCCAAATTGGTGACTGACTATTATTATAGATTAGGGACTTCCTCAAATTTTCATATGTTAAAAAATATATTTGGTAAGAAAACAGCACAAAAATTACCAAGGGAAAATGAAATACAAATAAATGTAGATTTTTCAATATGCGATAGAAAAACATTCCGCCTTTAGGTGAAGTGTAATATATGTGTGTATTGCTCATATAACATACTCCGGAATCAAATCGGCAGTCAGCTGAGTGGTGAGCAGCCGGTGAATGTCGTCCGAAGCGACCAAAAACTCAACAGTCAGCCGGGAAGGTTATGGCCTCCGTATTTTGGGATGCGCATGGTATAATATTCATCGATCACCTTGAAAAGGGAAAAACCATCAATAGCGAATATTACATAGCGTTATTGGAGCGTTTGAAGGCAGAAATTGCAAAAAAATGGCCCCATATGAAGAAGAAAAAAGTTCTCTTTCATCAGGACAATGCACCGTGTCATAAGTCGATGGTAACGATGGCCAAATTGCATGAGTTGAACTTCGAATTGCTTCCGCACTCACCGTATTCTCCAGATTTGGCTCCCAGCGACTATTGGATGTTCGCAGACCTCAAAAAGATGCTCCAGGGAAAGATATTTGGCTCCAATGAAGAAGTGATTGCCGAAACTAACGCCTATGTTGAAATCAAAGATAAATCGTTCTACACGGCTGGCATAGAAAAGTTAGGAAAGCGTTGGAATGAATGTATCGCTCTTGAAGGAGACTATGTTGATGAATAATGAATAATTTTGGCAAACAAATGTTGTTTTAGTAGTTAGTCCCGGGACTTATTGATCGATGTGTAATATTCATGAATTTTAATACGAGTTTCCTAAAAAGGGTATTTAGTTCAACACTGTTGTTCCAACTCTCGCTTCGTATAAGTACAATTGTTTGACATAATCCAATACATAATGGATGTTACGCCCGTACGAGTATATCCTCTTTTCCAGTGCATTAATCCCAAAGAATCGATTTTACAAATAATGGATGTTTTATTAATTCATGGACCTCGAAACGAAAATAATATTAACTTATGAGCCGTTACCACAAAACACGAAAATCCCCACCATTCTCAAATTACTTTACTGCCGTTGCCACCGATTAGTGGGTCACGCGATGTAGAAATTTGCCACCCCCTGGATCTGTGATTCTCAAACATTTTCATGACTACATACATAACCTACATTACACATACATAACCTACATTTTGGCTCAAATAAAAGTCAAACGTGGGAAAAAAAAAACTTCTAAGAGATGGTAAAATATGCGCTTTAAAAATACATATATTATTTAACTAATAAATGATGGTAAAATATGCGCTTTAAAAATACATATATTATTTATCATCATTGCCGGGCCTCGCAGTCGAGGATCCCCTCGCCACACCAACGTCAGTCTTGAACCGTTCTCCCACGTCGATCGTGTGATCTTCTGTGAAAGAACATCCCGATCCTGGATGCGCACTCCCTCCTACAAATGCCACCGACATGTGGACCCTGCTAAGCCGCCTGGCCATGTTGACGCATGTTCGCAGCACGCAGACTGTTTCTCATACGTCTAGCCGCTGAGACGCCATCAACCGGAGAACATACGGCTCTCCACCCCTCACGGTACCGAACCACCTGCTCCCAGTCTTCAGGCGCCCCGCACAAAGTAAGCGACTCTGGCAGACTGTCCTTATAGCGTTTCCTCTGCCCACCAACTCTTCGCTTGCCCATCACTTCCCTGTAAAAGACGCGTTTGGGAGTCTGTGATCACCCATACGTATCACATGCCCGGTCAACCGCAATTTCACCTTTACAACCATATCTTTTATAGGTTTACAGTTGGAGCGTTGCAGGACCGGAACATTTGTGACATGATCACTCCAGTGGATCCGATGAATTCGGCGAAGGAAACGCTGGTGGAACATTTCGAGGCTTTGATTGTGCGTTTTATAAGGAACCCAAGTCTTTAACCCATAGAGAAACGTGGGGAGGACAACCGCCTTGTAGACTATATATTATTTATAGTTAAGGCATTAACATTGTGGAGGTTTAAAGATATTGTCATTTATTTTATCAAACACTTTTTATTCCACTTTATGTAACGGTATAACCCTACCGGTATCAAGGATTTCACTAACAAGACTCTTGTTATACCGTTACATAAAGGGGAATAAACAGTGTTTGATAAAACGAATTACAATGCATATATGAGGAGGTAACATTAAAAACAGATTCCTGTCCATCGGACACAAACAGTGAGTTGATCAAGCAGATTTTTTCTCATCGATAGTACGGAGCCGTTGAATTCATTTTAATGAAAAAACACATAAATGATTTTAAAATCATAATAAAAAACAGTATTTTTTCAAAAAGACTCATGTCCTGGCTTCAAACTAAATAGATCATGTCCGAATTGAACAATCATAGCTTTCCGATTGTGTCTAACTTTACACCAGTTCACCAGTAACTGTCAGTTTTAAATTGTACTTGCAGTGTAATGTCATTATACAGCTTTATCTACCTACATATATTTATAGTTTTATAGTAATATTTCTTCTTATTTTGTAACACAACTTATTTTATTTGATTAAAATTAAAATAAATTACTCTACCCAATTATTTTTTGTACAATATTTTTGAAATTGAACAAAAAACATCATGTCCCAGAGCTGTTCAATAAAAAAAGATTAAATTAGAATTGTTCTTACAAAAAGGATCATGTCCATATTTTAAACAAGAATAACTATTTTAATTATTATGATTAGATTTTAAACATCAAATCAAGTCACCTTAAGCGATTTTAAGGATTTCAGATATTTTTACAATGAATTATTATGTCATATATTTTTAATGCAAACAGTTTTTTGCGATTTCCCAACATTCTGATTTGGTGGACATGTTCATTTTTTTAATATTGCCTCCTCATATGCACGTAATTACGCTGTCTCTTGCGGGGTAGGGAGAGAGAATATTTCTCCAAACTTTCTATCCATAGACACAACTTTTGCCTCCTTCACATTAATTTATCTCGTCATGTTCAATCTTATATTATTTATACTTTTCACTTTACCTTCTTTCAAAATCTGGCCCATTTGTTTTAGTCACATTTTCCTTGGCTGACCTCTTTCTCGGACGCCTTGCGCTTCGACTTGTATAATCGCTTAGGTATTTTTCCATAATTTATTATCTTTATAAGTCCAAACTATTTTAAAGCTTTCTTAAGACATACTATACATTACATGACGTATTATGTCGACATTCCACCTTCATTTTAATATTGACACTTCACAAATGTTTTTCCATTTTCTGCAAAGTCCAAGTTTCACTTCCACTTGGCCGAAAAGGGATAAAAGTAAGATTCATGCTGTGAAGATGCTTCATGTTGTCTTTCATTTCACAGTCATCTCTAGTCTCTTCATTCCATATTCTGTAACATATGTCCTCCCGTGTTTTACTCTCAGTAAACGCATTTTTACAGTATTTATTTGGATTTTTATCACCATGACAGGATTTTGCAACATTCATAGTTAGACCTTTTTCTTTGCACCTCTCATACAAATTAACTATAATGCATCTTTATTCTCCACCAACACTGCCATGTTGTCAGCATAACATACACTAATCTCCACTCTTTTCTGGACATTTTTATGTCACCTTTACAGAAAAATAAAAGCCATAATAATGTTTGTACATTGATCTATATCAATAAGATAATTAAATATTACTGATGATCCTTGATCAGAGAATTTAAAAATTAAAGCGATATTTTAAGAAAAATAAAAAAATAAGAGAAAACTAGAGCAACCTAACATAACATGTCAAGGGTTTTTCAAATTGAGCGACTTTTTAAATTCTTGAATAAAACACACAATTTGCTTTGATTTCAAAATCTTTTTATTGGTCATTGAATTATAATGTATGACATTAAAACACAAAAAAACTATATCCGTCAAATGTCCACCTCTTGCAGCTCCACAGATGTCCACTCTTTTCAAAAATTCAAAAATTTCGATGATATTTTGACATAATTGCGGTTCTAGCTTACCAATAACGCGAATAATGTCGTCCTTCTGCTCAGGAAATGATTGGGGGTCATTCTTATAGACCTGGTTTTTCACGTAACTCCAGATAAAATAGTCCAACTGTGTCAGATCACATGATCTTGGTGGGCAATTAACATTACCGTTTCCGGAGATTACAATATATAAAATAATTCAACAATTTGAACGCGTTGTTGTATTGTATACGACTCTATTTTTACAAATGTCATACATTACACTTCTCAAATGTCTCAAAGCCCAGGCTAGTTCGCAACGCCATCTGTGTTTTATCCAAGAATTAAAAAACCTACTTAATTTGAAAGACCTTTTATTACAGACCACACATCCGACAAGAATTTTTCTACTAGTTTAGTGCATATGCCACGATGGTTCTTTTGTAATATAAAAGATTATGAAAAGAAAAATTAAACATTATTTTGTTCTTCCTTTATACCGCAAAGTATCTAAAGTATCCGACATGAATTTGTTAGAGCGTGCAAGGATTCGATTCCCTCGCATGGTCTGGCAATGTGAAAACTCATACTCAAGTAGTTTATCCGCTGGACTCGATATAAGACGTGTTGTTGTGTTATATATTGAAACGTTCAAAATCAAATATGGCACGGATATCGAATTTCTTTCAAAAGAAGGAAAAAACACTTCAAAAAGTAAATAATATTAATATTTAAACATCGTTAAATATCTGCGAGGCTTTTCAGTTTTAAAAAAAAAAACATGATAATATATAGTTTAAAGTTAAGGCATTAACATTTTGGACATTCAAATATATTGTTGTTTGTTTTTATCTAACACTGTCTATTCCACTTTACGTAACAGTATAACCCTACCGGTTTCAAGGTTTTCCCCTCATCATCCTGATGATGATGAAACAATACCATACTTTCCTTGGTCTTGTATGTGTCGCCTGATGATGAGGTGTTCACCTTGAAACCGGTAGGGCTATACCGTTAAATAAAGTGGAATAAACAACGTTTGATAAAACAAATTACAAACATGATAACGGCAAAGCGCGTAAGACTTTTCTATCACGATACACAGTTTTCCCCTTTTCTATATCCATATACAGTACCCTGCTGTAAGTAATACACATCGGGTTTAAGAAAGAGGCTGTCCGCCATAATCGGCTAGCTTCGGCCTCTGTCGCACGATGCGCTAACAGTCCGGGACTGACGACTGACAAATCGCGACGGACAGGTGTATGAATGACCGAGATGACGCTCTACAAAGTCGAAGTTAGCCGATTATGGCCGACAGTTTCTTTCTAAAGCCCGATGTGTATTAATTACAGCCGGGTGCTGTACCTTCTCATTCAGTTCATTGGATTTCTCTGGCTATTAACATTTCCTCCTTTGAAAATATGATTCTTGATCCAATCATACTTTCCGCAGTCTTCCTATTCGACTTACATTAGAACTATATTTATATTTTTTGTTTATATTTTTTCATTAATTCGTTCTACGAGTACATGTATTTTTTATAGCGCATTATAATTTATTGACGACCACATGGTTTACTTTTTGATTTCCACTCGAGAATTTAAGATTTGATTCCCGACGCCAATCAAAAAAATGAAGGGTCTTGGCCTTAATGAATTCATTCTGTAAGGCCTCGGCCACACAGGTAGGAGCTTCGCTTGGTGCTTAGAGCTACGCTGCAAGCTAGGTGACATATCCTAGCGAACCAACGCACCGCATACTATCGCAATGGTCACACTGCACGCTTCGCATCACGTTACGTGACTATTATAGTCACCTAGTATATGAGTCACGTAGCACCTAGCTTAGCACTAAATGAAGCACTTCGGTGTGGCCTTAGCCTAACAGTGCTCGAATTCTTCGAATATTTGCATTGTATACTTGTTTGTTAATCTTTTATTCATTCGTTCCACGTGCACAAACCATCTCAGAGTACCCATCTACATCTTGTTCAACACTTCAGCTTTAAGTTCATTCTCACCTGTAACCACTTCATTCAATATTGTGTTAAACATTGTTTTTTTTTTTTTTTTTTTTTTTTATCCACTTTGCACGGATTTCTCCTGTTACACAAATAGGGTTTGCTTCTAGCGTTAGCTTATTCGTTAGGAATAATATCAGCCAGGATTCTTCTCATACTGCTAGACGGTACCGAGAATATATCAACAGTGTCATTCAGTTGGTTCAATATCTCTATACCACGGGTGACTGAGTGTTTAGCCATGATATTCGTCCTGTAAGTTGGTATGTAGAACAATTGTCAACCCTCGTATTCTTCTAAGCGCAAGCATTTCTACGGCATTTATGATAGTCAGCCCTTTAATCTAGATTTTCTACTTGGACCTAAGTGACACATATAAATAAAAAAAAACTATGATTTTTTAAAACAAATAATAATTTAACTTACATTCACAATGTCTTGACTGTCAATGTATTAAGAAACACTGCCTTAAAAAAGTCGCTAGGGTAGAAAGGACATTGCGGGGTGACATTATCCCCTAAACGTAATAATACGAAGAATAAAAAATGGGATTGCCACACGTCATCGCTTTCCAGGAACTAAGGGCTTGTACACGAGTTTATGCAAAAAAATCGATTCCTTAAAAAAATGTAACCCACCCTTGTATGGAGAGGGTGTTTTTACCTTCCTCTTCTCATGAAATCGATCTTAATTTAGTTATGTCCTTATAAATTACGACGACCTACTAATTAAAACATCTGTTTTCTAACCCGAGGGCTGCGCATTTGATTCCCGTTGAAATCCATTTTTTTTAAATAGGATTCCAATCTACTTTCAACTTAAGAATTGTTTAACACGTTTCTACATACAGACATATCCTCAAATAATTTACTTTTTCAGGTAGGCAGAGAGGACATACCGTTAGACTTTCTTATAACGATACGCACATTTAGTCTCTTTTATGTCAATTCACCTTCTCATACCTTTTCTTAGATTTTTCTGACTGTTTTCGTTTTCTTCTTGCAAAATATCGTTCACTTTGTCTAACTATACTTTCCTTGGCTTTGCACTTGTATTTGCGAAATATATCTGTTATGTTACTCTTTCTTCATTCATCTCTTCCACATTCTCACACAATCTGACTGTGCACTTCTTTATCTTATCCTACACATCAGTCAGTATTTCACGTTCAACCACTATCATTTCATTAGTTATTCTGTCATACGTTGCCACTCTTTGTATATTTCGTTATGCACGCATTCAAACAAAATTTCATTAGCTTCTCTCAGTTTGTTTACACGTCCACGTTTCACTCCCATACAACAATTTTGTCACCAAAATACTGTTGTCAAATTATTGTGGAATATTACCACCTTTTTGGTTTGTATATGATGCCGATGTTTCGAACACTTTGCATTTTTTATCTTCAGGGCATGATTTTAGTTAATTTTGTTATAAGTGGATACGCGCCGGATACCATATGACCTATATCAAATTTCAACCGTAACGTGAGCTCATGGACTCATTCCACTTTGGGAGAACAATATTGAGGTTATTGCCCATTTTAATTTAATTGTCGTTTCGATTTAATTAGGGGAATCTATTCTGATTTGAGGTAGAATCCATCCTTTCCGTCAATATTGTAAAGATGTTTATAAATTTACATTGCCTCAGATTAATTATCCGTAATAAAAGTATGTATAAAACAAACGGCAAGAACGGTAAACAAAAATATAGTCTAGCATAGTAGAGTCTGCATCCTCGTTTGATACTAAAAATCAGCCTTGGCCGAACACTTGATCGAGGCAGACTACCTTTTTCACTCGAACCAAAAACCCTCGGCCAGCCAAAGAATTATCAGAGACTATGGATTCTTACGGATGAATATTTATGATAAAAGATAAGAATGAAAACAGGGTTTTTGCAATCGGTATTTCCGAAACTTTGGTATTCCTAGATAAATCCCCGCGTCTCGCGTCAATGCGGGCCGTGGTAATGAGAATTGATTATGGCATATTGCATGGCACGCCCCATGAATCGAGGCCCCATTATGGGGACTCGGTTTTATGCCCTGGTGACTGTAATACGTCTGTGGGTGGCCTTTGTTATATCGCTTTTCCTTTGTATAAGAAAATACCGAAGAAATATGTGAACCATTTAAGTCATTTGCTTCCAACGTTCCGTTTCCAAAACCTAAATAACCTTTTTATGAGAAACTTACTAAAACACGTAACACCTAAAATAATATGGTTTATTTGTTGGATAATAATAATGTGGCGGTCGTCGCAGAATATTGTCGCATACATACGGTCAATGACCGATGAAACGACCTTCGGATTCCTCGATAAATTATAGTATACAGTCCGAAGGTCACATGCCGGCCATTGACGCCGGCCGAGCGACCGCACCACACGCCAGAGAGAGAGAGAACGCACCACAGCTATCTCACCAGTTCCGTATTTAGATGAATACCTACATACGACAATAGCCGTTTCTGCATTCACAGAAGCGAGACGTAAGCATATCGCGAGCGCACTCTCGCGCACATTCCAAAAATATATAAATACCTACGTTACTATAAAAATAAACACAATCAGTTTATTTATTTGTCAACAAATCACCATCATCATCTCTTCCAATAAGAACCAATCTGCTAAAATAATAACACTGACAACTTATACAGTGTCGTTAAAAGAGCAGACTCTCTCACTCGGGATTCGAATTCACAATTATTGACAAATATATCCACATGCCCAAAACATCTCAGAATGGCCTTCTACACCTGGCTCTGGTTTCTGTCATACATAATCATCCCATGAACTATTCTAAGTGCACCCATTTTTAAAGCATTTATTAAACTTTTTTCAGTCTTGTTCTATGTTCACTTTTCTCTCCAACACATTAAAAACGGTATTTAAATATTGTTTTTTTTATCCACTTTGCACGGATTTCTCCTGTTACACAAAGAGGGCTGCTTGTAGCGTTAGCTTATTTGTTAGTAAGAATATCAGCCAGGATTCTTCTCATACTGCTAGGCGGTACCGAGAATATACAATATCTATCAACAGTGCCATTCAGTTGGTTCAATATCTCTATACCACGCGTGACTGAGTGTTTAGCCATGATATTCGTCCTGTAAGTTGGTATGAAGAACAGAGGGTGATTCCTTGCACGGCTATATTTATTAGGTACATACTCGTACAAACTTAGTGCTTCTAGAATCGCGGGACAGTTAAAGCAACCTTAAGTAGGAAAATCGCAATGGAATTTTGCATTCTGTTTCGAGGCTTCTATGGTTACACACCGTGAGAAGTTCGACATAGTGAACATATTTTGGGTAATATCCCTTTGTAATAGAAACGTGTTGAACGAACGAAGTTGGTGCTTAAGTCCTGATACGAAGGAAATGTAAAGTCAGAGTAATCGTAGAAGCTGTATGGGAAAGTGTATGGGTGTAGAAGAAGTGAAAGAGATTGTCGTTATATGAAAGTCTGGCGCTTTCTCTTCTCTGCCTAAGGTGTGATGGTGTAAATGTATGTAATAAAAATATTACAAAAAACACTGTGTCTGCGACCATTAGATTAGGTGCTTCCCCGCATGTGTTATGTTTTTTGGTAAGAAAATCACCGCTAAACTACCGCAGGAAGACGAATTACAAAGAAATCTTCATACGAGGGTCACCCAGAAAGTAAGGTTACAACATTTATGTATGATCAAAAATGCTTGTATTTAATTGAAATTCACAGGATACTTCACAAATATATAAAACTATTTTTCAACGTTATGGCCGTCGAGATCGAGACATTTCTGTAGTCGGGGCACCAGCTTTTGTATGCCAATGACCTCCGCCGCCAGCTCTTTCAGCCACTTCTTCACAGCTTCATCGACCTCCTGATCGTTGGAAAATTGTTGGGTGTAATGACACACCCACGTCTCATCCCCCGTCACGATAGAGTCCAGAAAAGCTTCTCCTTCCTGTGCAAAACGATCCAAAAATTCACGCGCGGCGGTCACGCGATTTTGACGGTGCTCCGGTGTGAGCATTCTGGGCGCCCATCTTGCACACAATTTCTTGTAACCAAGTTTTTTAGACGAAATATCACCAAGGAGACTTTGAGAAATGTCAGGAAATTCTTCATAAAGGTCGTCAAGCGTCACACGGGGGTCATTTCGCACTTGTTCTTCAATTTTTTGCACAAGTTCGTCAGAAATCCCTGCCTTGCCTCGTCGTATCAATACGTCCTTCTCTGAACAACCTAACCCAGTTTGTGACATGTTGTCGACTCATCACATCACTACCATAAACTTCCTCGAGCTTCCGATGGATATTCGCGGCGGTATTGTTCTGCAAAGTAAAAAAAACGGATGACCGCGCGGATCTTGCACGGATGTTTTGTGACGGGAGCGCGCGACGACCTCTCCATCGGAAGAATTTACTGTGACTGAACAAAATGGACGACAAATACGCGGGACCAAACCAACTGACAGTTAGGATCCCCCCCATACGTCAGGTGCGCCAACTTTTCCACCGGCCTCAGGAGACCTTACTTTCGTTGACTCACGTAGATCTTCCGATATGTGATAGTTGTAGATTCGGCTTTAGTAGAAGTGCTCAAAAATTACTTGAGGGTATTGAGCAATCATTCAAACAATTGATTTACTTTTGATATGATAAAAATTCTTTGTAGGTTTAGTTTTTGGCATATAAATGACCAATTATCCCATTCGCTAGGGTGGTACGTACAGGAGTAGGAAGGTAGGAAGCATTTGAAAGATAAAATCTGTTGATATCTACTCGAGTATTGGCGCTTATACTCGTATACAGCGTTTGTCGGCTTTTCCCAGGTAAACTTCTAAGTAATACGAGAAAAATACCAGAATGTTGATTAATGATCCCTTTTTACTCATTTACCTGTCCATTAAAATAAAATTTCAAAGTTTTTTTAAGAAATTTTATCTCATACTTTTCAAAAGTAAATTAAATTTTAAAAGCAATATCGTGTTTGATAAAAAAATATTGTATAATTTCGCCATAAGACAACCAAATGAATAAAAATCGTTATTATTCAATTTATTTTAAATATTAATAAATGTTTTTTTTTAATTTGATTAATTAAAAATTAATAATAAAAATTGATAATTCTCGATGGTAATGAGTTGTTTCTTCTAGCATCGAGAATATATATACGAGTATATTAGAATATATATATTTTGTTCACTTGGTAAAAAATATAATTTTAATGTGGAGAAATGACGGAAACTCAACTTGATATCTACGAGAGGAGGTTAATAAGTTCGCGGAATTAAGGGAGTAAGGGAGGGGGCGGTTGTGCGCATGCGCATGTTCCGATAATACGCCTCATTATTTGTATATTCACCAAGTTTTAGTCTTATTTTGACAGTATTGTTTAAGATATCGTCAGCAGAGTATATCAAACGTTAATAACATCCAAAGTTTGGAAAAAATTGAGGGTCGCGCCAACATTAAGTTTCTCACAAAACTAGAAAAAAAAACACTTTTTTAAGTAATAATTTTGGAAGAGATGTTAGCGGTTTACTGGGACTGTTGATCTGGAAAAACGATGGCTTACAAGTGGCATAGTTTTTTAAGTAAGGAAGAGAATCGATTGAAGATGACCTCCAACCAGGGCGGCCTTTTGAGGCCACTTCTTCAAACGTCGTCAAATAATTTCCCCTTCATTCTGTGAATTTATTGACCTCTCCTCGTAACTGTTGATAAATATGAGAAATTAAATCATTTAGAGATATCTGTACTGATGTATGTATTTTAGTATTTTATTAAATGTAAAATTTAATGCTTTGTAATGTTCAGTTAATATATATATTGTTAAAATAAATATTCTTTTCCCTCAATACAGAAAATCAAGTAACTGTTTATGACAATATAAGAGGAATAACATTCTATGAAAGTTATTTCTTGCTAACTAAACATGTTTGAACGGAACGGGACGTATTTGCACGGTCAGTTGTACGCTGATTTTTATGCAGTAAATTTCTACGCAAAGTATTCAAAACGATTATACATATTTAACTAAAAAAAAACACTTGATTTATTTATTAAAAAAATATATGTCACTTACGTGTCCATAGCACAAACACAAGTGTTCATAGCAACATAACTAAATCAAATATTAATAACTTTAAAATAAACAACTCAATTCAAAACACATACGACATATTAATAAAAAAACAGATGCGTGAGACTCTCGCGCAGTAGAAGTGAAACTTCTTATCTCCTAAGAAAAGTTGATTTTATTTATTCCTTTTTTCCGTTTGTTAACGATTTTTTTTTAGTATTAGGAAATGGTGTTCAATTTTATATTAAATTTTCAATCCAAAAATCTAATTAATGATTTATTATTATTAATAACTATTATTACATTTATTTAACTAATAATTAA
Source organism: Odontocerum albicorne (assembly GCA_949825065.1). Classification (NCBI taxonomy): domain Eukaryota; kingdom Metazoa; phylum Arthropoda; class Insecta; order Trichoptera; family Odontoceridae; genus Odontocerum; species Odontocerum albicorne. Next base: position 43,822,693 of record OX463851.1, read on the forward strand.
TATAACAAATAATTAATAAATTTTATAAATGGAATAATAAAATCATTAAAATTAATTAATTAATTAATAAATTAACTAAGAAAATTATAAATGAATTGATTATCAAAAATAATATTAATATAAATATAATAATTATAAATTAAATATTTTTAAATTTATTATTATTATCCTCTTCATATTTTTATTATTATAAAATAATATAAATATAATGAAATTATATTTATATTATTAATTTTTTTATTAAAGATAAATATAATTAAATAACTAAATTTAATTTAAAATAATATGAAATTATGTAAATAATTTTATAATTAAATTATTATTAAAATAATAATTATTTAAATTATAATTTTTTTACTATTATGAATTTACTATTATTATTCTATTTTTATTATTATATATTGTAATATGTATTATAAATTAATAATAATTAATATTATAAATTATTTTATAAATATAATACAATATTATTTTTATATTAATAATAATATTCATTAATTGATTTAATTATAATTATTAATTTATTATAATTATAATAAAGATAAAAGTGAAGCGTTTCATTTTTCGTGACGGTCAGGCCAATTTGTCCTACCGTGCCTATAGAAGTTTCACTTAAAAAATAGGAGAATTTTAAAATACAATCAGTCAAAGAAATTGAAAAGTTAATCAAATAACAAAAAAAAAAAAACAAAATTAAAACGAAATAACCAGTTTTCCAGTAAAAAGCAAAGATTGACAAAACGCCGGAGAATGACCCTCCTGAACTCTATAACATATAAGTACTAAATATCTACCAAACCAGATACGGAATTACCCAACTATTGTAACAGTTGTTAGCCAATTAATATTCTTTTTCTTCAAGATCTAAGATCTTTTGATGCGATAAATATTCTTGTATGGCAGAGCACCAGCTGTTTCTCCGAGAAAATGAAATTTCAAAAGAATTACAGGTATAGAGCAGCGGCGGCCGGTCTAGAGGAGCGCTGGTCCGTTGGTGCGCTGAGCCGGAGAAATAATTCGCAATAATTAAATTATATATTCGCAAACATGACTTCCAAAAATGTTAAATATTTGTATAGATTAAATAAATATAAGTATACTGACAAATAGTACAAGTATTTTTATTTAAGTAAAAATTCAATTTTTTTTTTTAATATTCCTTTCAAATTGACCGGCTAAGTTTGCCAATACTACCGGAGCGATCTCCAATACGCACCGGACGGAAACGCAAATTCATACAGGACAGACAAAGTACAGTAAACCGTGAGACAGCGATATTTCATATTCGTACAGCGCTAGCGCACCAACGCACCTCGTTGGTGCTAGCGCACCAACGAGGTGCGTTGGTGCGCTAGCACCAATAGCACGCTGGTATAGAGTAAGAGAAACAGAAGGAACTTTATAAAAATATTTATGAATGGAGAGGAGGCGAAGGATGTATAGTATGTCGTGACAAAAATATTTATGCTGTATCCTCTATATCTACTCCAACAGAAAAATGACGTAATGGTATGTATGTACGTGAAATATTGAGACCGTCTCTTTGACGTTTTGAATGTTGCATTTTATAGTATTTTCTCAGACATTCATTTCTTAGAAGTTCACGCATTCGTGGAAGCCTAGGTGTTACAGACATCAACAGTAAGATGAAGGAGCGGCGATTGAGATGGTGTGGGCACGTTGGAGGCAGAGCACCCTGTCACATTGTGAACCAGGCAATCTCCTTGGATCTTCCTCGAATAACAACCAGAGGAAGACCAAAAAATTCGTGGGTGGTGCAAAAAGATAACCTGATGCAGAGGCACGGCCTGGGGGACGTAGTCCGGGACAGAAGAGCATACAGCCTGAGAACGAGGAGAGCTGACCCCAACAGTCTTTGCAGACAGTGAATTGTGATGGAGCCAGGGAGAAGAAGAATATAGTATTTTCTTAGACACTTATTATATTGTGTTAATTTCATATAAACTGTTGATAATAATGATGTACAAAACTGCCTCTGCGGATAAACCTCCTGCTAAAAAAAAAACATAAATAACTGGACGAATTGAAATGTCCCAGAGCGAAATTTAAGAAGTGCAAAACCTATAATATTACTTTGAAATAAGTTACGAATTGAACACTCGAGCAGTACAAGTGTAGTACAAGGCGTTATTATTAATGAACGAACAAGAAGTTAAATTGAGTTTGATCGCGAGTTTCCCCCCCCGCATAAAACGCCGCGAGTTCTGTGGAATTTCTTGGACAGTTCCAGCAATTACTCTGCCAAAACTCTTGGTAGAATTTCCAATTGAATAGAAACAGTATTTGTCGGATATTTTGGGAGAAATGTTGCAAGTATATGACATGTTTATTTACTCATCCTTTGATTTACGCGGTAAATAAGTTCAAAAAATATTCGCGCGAATCGAAATCACCCGAATTGAGACAATAAACTTACTAGGCGCGCCCAGGAAGTACATAACGATTGCACGCCACGCCCAGCGCCGATCCCCCACCACCGCGATCGTATAAGCGCCAGTTAGCTCCTTCCCCCGCTTCACTGCGAGCCGAGTTTTGTTGCTGAACGGTCGTGCGTCTTTGTTCTGTAACCTTTCAAAATGGCTGCACCCATCGAAAATCCCGCCAAATGGGAAGTGCGTAGTGTCATTCGTTTTCTGAATGCACAAAATGTTCGGCTTATCGAATTTATAGGCAACTTTAAGCACAGCACATGAACCTTTCCCACAAATTTCACGATCGCTCCTTCATGAAATAGTGACAGAGCACCTTGGCTACAAAAAAATGTGTGATCGGTGAGTGCCTAAGAATTTGAACACAGCGAGAACTTCAACGTCTTAAGTGGGAAATTTTTGGACATCCTCCTTACAGCCCTGACTTGGCACCAAATGATTTTCACTTATTCCCGAAACGAAAGGAATTTATGGGTAGAAAACAGTTCGCAAACGATGAAGACCTCAAACAAGAAGTGACATCCTGGCTCAAATCTTTGGCGGTAGAAGAGTATAACATTGGAACTGAAAAATTGGTTCCACGTTACAATAAGTGCCTTGACAGCTATGGCGACTACATTGAAAAATAGAGTAAGGTACTGTGACTTTGGTTATGCAAAAAAGTTCTTTACTTTGTGGACGATAAAACCAAAATTCATATCAATTACAGAATCATCTCGAAAACATAAGAATCGCCTAAACAAGGCAGTCTAGCAACATCAATAACTTGGAAATTCCGACACAGTAAAATTTTTCTCGCTTTCATTTCGTGAATCTAGCGTACAGCGCGCGATACTATGCAATCCAGACGAGTTTTCGCCACAACTAAATACAGTTCTACCAAAACTCGAAATTATTAAATTTATAAAGTCTTTCGAATTGAGCGTTTTTTTATAATTCTCGGATAAAGCACAGATGGTCTTGTGACATTTGAGAAGTGTAATGTATGATATTTATAAAAATGGAGTCGTATACAATACAACAACGCGTTCAAATTGTTGAATTATTTTACGTATTGTTATCTCCGGAAACGGTGATTTTAATTGGCCATGAAGATACTGTGATCTGACACCGTTGGACTATTTTCTCTGGGGTTACGTGAACAGCCAGGTCTATAAGAATTACCCCTAATCAATTCCTGAGCTGAATGATGAAATTATTCGCGTTATTGGTGAGCAAGAATTGCAATTATGCCAAAATGTCATCGAAAATTTTGACAAAAGATTGGACATCTGTGGACCTGTAAGAGAAAAAATCAAAATTATTTTATTATAGATCTATTTTAAATAACGTAATATTAAACAAACTATTTATTTGTACCTTAAATAAATCTAACTACAAATTTAACACTCGTTTCTGTCTGTTTTCGTCTTATGTGTATTAAAATAGTAAAGGGTCTTTCAAATTGGGCGGTTTTTTTCATTCTATTTTTGTAAATTCTTGAATAAAACACACAATTTGCTTTGATTTCAAAAAACTTTTTATTGGTCATTGAAGTACGAGTATAATGTATGTTATTTAAATATAAAAAAAACAATATCCGCCAAATGTCCACCTCTTACAACTCTACAGATGTCCACTCTTTTGTAAAAAAATTCGATGACATTTTGGGATAATTGCGGTTCTAGCTCACCAATAACGCGAATAATTTCGTTCTTCAGCTCAGGAATTGATCGGAGGTCATTTTTATAGATCTGGTTTTTCACGTAACCCCAGAGAAAATAGTTAAACTGTGTCAGATCACATGATCTTGCTGGCCAATTAACATCACTGTTCCGGAGATTACAATACATAAAATAATTCAACAATTGGAACGCGTTATTGTATTGTATACGACTCAATTTTTACAAATGTCATACATACGAGTACATTACACTTATCAAATGTCACAAGAACCAGGCAAGTTCATGACGCCATCTGTGTTTTATCCAAAAATAAAAAAAAACTCAATTTGAAAGACCCCTTATAAGCTTTTCCGATTGTAAATTCTTGAAAAACTACAATATTTTTTTAATATCTTTGGGTCGTTATCTTTTGGACCTAACTAAAGCTGTTCAAATAAAATGATTATTTTGGTAGTTAAAATACATAAATTATATATATCATATGATCATGTGATACACATACATACATATATAATAAAAGCCTATTTCGCTGTTCATATGAGTTGTTGTTCGTGCCTTTTCCTGGAATTAATTTCACTAAAATCATTTTAAATACGGGGTTTTCAAACTGAACCTGACATGTTTTTCTTAGAAATTTTGCTCATTTTTTTCCTGCTATATTTTCACAATTCGTATATTTGTTACTATGGGGTCCAAAAATGGTATATTTTTTATTATTCAACCCTTATCGTAGCATTGTCACACAGGTGTTACACTAATTTAGGATTTTTTTTTAAATCCAGAAACTCTAACGTAATTTCAAATAATAAATAAATAAATATAGGTTGATTGAAAGCAACATAGTATGTACAAAATATATTTAAATAACACTTCTAAAACACATAAATTGCAGATAATACATTAAATACAGAAGCTATCAAAAGGTCTGGGCTCATCTAATAACATCCCCTCGGCCAGGATACCCCCCCCCAATATAGGGCGAACCCTGCCACGGGGACACCAGGTGTTTTTCTGCCCACACCCTTGAACACGTAGAACAAGAATATAAAAAAAACACAGAAAATAAATACATGACAAAAAAATACATTCAAGAGAGAAGACATTAAAAGGTCCGGGCTCATCCCACAAACATTCCCCCCGCCGAGATACACCCCACCAATGTAGGGCGAGCCCGACCCCAAGGGCATCGGGGGCTTCCATCCCACACCCCCGTATATCTAGATTAAAGAATAAATAAAAAAAAATGTATGGCAGAAAATAAAATAAAAAGTAAACCCACATATACCACCTCAGGTTAACTGTCAGCAAGAACAGTAAATATCGCAACACATTAAAATACTATACATGCGCTATTGTGTGCAGTGGTATCATCTGGTGATAAATATTGACAACGTTACAAGCTTTCAAACGACATCGGGTCAACATGTCTGGACAGCTTGGGTGGGTTTAAAATTGGGGTAAATAATCTTTAAATATCTTATTAATCACTACATGTAGAGAAAAAAAAATTCAAACCATTTTAGTTGTTGATAATTCAGTTATGTAAATATTGTTCTTGTTTTAGATTATAGAATCATTTTATAGACCTTTTTGTGTTTTATAAAAATATATATTTTGGCAATGTAACGTGGGTGTTACATATAAAAAAATCTATAAGGAAAAGTTGTGATTTTTTTCCTCAATTCTCCTTCATAACTTATATGGTAAGGGACGGAATCGCCAAAGAAACACGTTAATGTTTGGATAAATTGAACTTTGTCAAGATAAGGGTTCAAATGTTTTGGTTTTAACTCTGTGGAATTCCATATTAGAACGTCCAACAATAAATTACTTCGTTCTTCCACTAATTACATAAATCCCCGATACACATGTTTTTACCTCCTTTTCCGAGGTTCTGTTTAGGTGAAATTATTTAATTTTGTTATGAGCGTAGTTCTTATATCAGACTGGTGTCATGTTATGAGCGTAGTTCTTATATCAGACTGGTGTCATGTTATGAGCGTAGTTCTTATATCAGACTGGTGTCATGTTATGAGCGTAGTTCTTATATCAGACTGGTGTCATGTTATGAGCGTAGTTCTTATATCAGACTGGTGTCATGTTATGAGCGTAGTTCTTATATCAGACTGGTGTCATGTTATGAGCGTAGTTCTTATATCAGACTGGTGTCATGTTATGAGCGTAGTTCTTATATCAGACTGGTGTCATGTTATTGCAAACCACTGCCATTGGAAATATTGAACTAGAGTTTTAAGTTATAATAATTTCTTAGAATTCGACCATATTTATTCCGCTTGTTAATCAAAAACATGCATTTTAGATAATTAATGCAAAGTAAAAAATTTAAGAGATGTAAAACCTTTTGTATTCTTTCAAATCACAATTTAAAAAATAATTAAGTTCTAGTTTTGTATACGTACAAAAAAATATACGAGTATAATAAAACAACGAATTTAGTTAGATATATTGAAAAACAAAAAATTTATTTATAACCAAAGATTTGCAAAAGGTTTACCAACCCTTAAACATTTTTCCTTAGTATTCATTAAGTTGGATTCACAATTCATGTTTATGCAAAATATTTTATTTATCTTATTAAAATTAACATAATTCTCTCAATAGACTACACACACGCGGAATAAGTGGCGGAAACATGTGTAGCGTAAATTAATTTAACGTTTCCCTTCCTGTGCTAAAAAAAAATCAGCTCGTTCCGGTGATGTGTATTCAATATACGAGTACATCAAAACACATGTAAAAATGAGCGATTTGAAATCGGAAAAATAAGAATATTCATAGGCAATCGCTTAAATTAATTAAATTTGAAGTAAAAAGTGATAATAATTGAAATTTAATTGCTGAAAACATGAAAAAAAAACATCGGATGACGTTCACAAAACGGACGGAGCGACCACCTCAAATGGATGCCCGAAGGCTACTGAAGCGAGCTAACTGAGATTCTATTTCTTGCGTTCCCATATACCGAAGTAGAGTGAGACGTGAATAGCGTCGCTTCCTCACCCATAGCGTTTTTTTTAGAATGAATATACCTACGTCACACACTGGCACACGTTTGATTGTATTGGTGAATTTATTCCCGATTTTCCCAAAATATCTCTGATGTGGCCGATTAGTGCTAATTATTATAAATATTATTTTTTCATTCAATGTGTAAATGTATTACGGAGGAATACCTAAAATCTGAACCCAGTATTTATTATACTCGTATTTATAGAGATACTAAAGTTTTTAGAAGTAATGTGTATTAATTACACATCACAGGGAAGGAGGGTTAAAGAAAATAGCCATGCAGATGTTACCCAAAGTAAGTGTGAACGAGAAGTGGTGTGTTGTACTACGCTTTCGGTGTATGCTGTACAACTTAGTTAATTGTCGTATGGTAATCTCTTCCAAACAATCACGAAGATTTTTTATAGAGGTCTTAACAAAAAATTATAATATAACCGTTTTTTAATAAATCGGGGACTAGTGAGAATCGAACCCGTATCTTTCAGGATGGAACACAGGCATCAATTAGACAATGTGACTTTTGTAGAACTTATAATTTGTATCTGGCTTGTATCGAATAAATAAGGGTAGAAAAGGTACCGATAAACACCCCATATCCACCCAAACGTTATGACGACAACCCCGTTTTATATCACGAGTTGATTAAATATTATATTAAGTGTACGAATAAAAGTAATTTTCAAAATATAACATCTGTATATTTTTACAGAAATAAAGTAAAAATAATTTAATAATTTTTATATTGCCCAATTATATTTATTATATTTGAAAAGAAAGCGAAACGTAATATTTATTCCTTATTTTTATTTGACGCAAAAATATAAAAATCACGAGAAAAACGGTATACGAGTATATTAGTCTAAATTGATTTCATTATCTAAGAAGAGACTTTTTTTTTTCTTTCATTAAAATTGTTTGAAGAGTTCTGCTTCCCCATTTAGTGGAAGTCTTTTTTTCTAAAAGAATATGAATTTTACGCTAAGTAATTAAGACGTCGTATTTTTTTCTTTTTTGAATGTCCATCCTCTTGAAGATGGGGTATTTTTTTCCCGTTGGGGATGGATTACTTTTTTAAGGTTGGGGATGACTGAAAAGTATTATTCGTGTTTTATTTTCAGCTTTTCTTTGAGATATTCCGTTGTTACAAGAATTATTGGGTTTTTACTTTAATCAATTTCACAATCAATAAACTGTAATTAATACGCAGATCTATTTGTCGGACATCACATTTTAATAAAATGGAATTTCATTACTTTCTATAAAAACTGAGAATTATCTAAGAATTTTAATATTTTTTAATAAATAAATTATACTTATTTTAAAGTCCTTTACACTCTACAGGTTTCTCTTATTCTTACACTTAAGAGGGTAGTCTACTCTAGAATTTTTTTTTTTTTTGCATATTTTTAAAGTTTTGAATTTTAAAAATATGTGTTAAAATTATTTATATTTACGAAGTTATAGCTATAAATGAGGCAGCAATTACGCTGCACCGGAATGATCTAGACAATAATCTTAAAACTTTAAATGCGTTTTTCTCGAAACTACTTTTTTCGACCTGGTCGACATAAAATCTCAAGTTCTATTCAACACATTACTTTCAAATTTGGTATGTAACTTTAATAAATATTGTTGTATCGTTTCTACTTAGTACTAACTTTTTATTATTTTCTTTTAAGGTTAAAATATTTGAACAAAAGGGTAAAAGAATTGAATTTTTTCTCAGACAGTCGCCATTTAAATTTTGTTTTTTGGTACCAACTATAACGACATTATTTTTTAATAAGAAAAAGTGTATGATTGTTATTTCAAATATACGAAAGAGCTTCAATCATGTCGACCAGCTTACCCCCTTTTTTTTAACGACAAGATATAACAACTCTTCTCCCTGGCTCCATCCCAACTCATTGTCTGCGAAGACTTTTGTGGTCAGCTCTCCTCATCCTCAGGTTGTATGCTCTTCTGTCTCGGACTGCGTCCTCCAGGCCGTGCCTCTGCATCAGGTTATCTTTTTCTTCTTATCTTATCACCCATGAATTCTTTGGTCTTCCTCTGGTTGTTATTCGAGGAAGATCCATGGAGTTTTGTACATCATTATTATCAACAGTTTATATGAAATTAACACAATATAATAAGTGTCTAAGAAAATTCTATATTCTTCTTCTCCCTGGCTCCATCACAATTGACTGTCTGCGAAGACTGTTGGGGTTCGCTCTCCTCGTCCTCAGGTTGTATGCTCTTCTGTCCGGACTACGTCCCCCAGGCCGTGCCTCTGCATCAGGTTATCTTTTTGCACCACCCATGAATTCTTTGGTCTTCCTCTGGTTGTTATTCGAGGAAGATCCATGGAGATGGCCTGGTTCACAATGTGATCGGGTGCTCTGCGTCCAACGTGGCCATACCATCTCAATCGTCTCTCCTCCATCTTGCTGTTGACAAGATATAACAGCTGATAACATCTTAAATAAAAAAAAATTAAAAACATTTTTGTACATTCTCAAATCGTCAATGAACAAACTGTAAAAAAATGCAAATGAAAAATGTTTTTAGTTTTATTTAGTCTGAAAAAAATGCCCGAAATTCACGCCTCTAGAGTAGAACACCCCCTTAAGGGAGTACATCTGAAAATTATGAGCGTTTGAAAAGTGTGATAGATATTAATTAGTCTATGAGAAATAGGCAAGTAAATGCGATGTGTGAGGGAATAATGAAGGTTTGTAGGAAGTTGAGGAATTCTGCTATTTGGGTTATATTATTTCAGATGATGGAATAGCTACGAGGAATATAAAACGGCCTATAGCGATAGGAAACAAAGTCAATGGGGCAAGAAAACTTACATATATACTCAAACCGGAAAATATCCAATTCTACTAAGATGACAGCCCACAACAGTATTTTAGTGGCTACTTAAATGTAATGGAGTAAAACGTGAACGTGAAAAAAGGCTGATAGGATCTGAATTGATGTAGTGACTAACATGAAGTAGATCCCATTGAGATGGTTTGGGCATATGGAACGAATAGACGAAGAAATACGAATATAAGAAATATATAGTACAAATGTGAGTGGAAGGTGTGTGAGAGGAAGACCAAGAAAAGTGTGATTGAATCAAGTTAATTATATTTTGAAAAAAAAAGGAAACGGGAAAAGTCAGAGGTATTATAAAAGTTGAATGAGAAGGTGTATGGATATGGATGGTAATGATTTTTGTCGAGATAAGAAAGCCTTGCTTTGTTTTCTCTATGTCTACCCCAACAGGGCGATGTTTTGATGGTTTGTATGTAACAAATATATCAAAAGGTTTGAAAAACGACGTGTAGAAAATCATTAATTATTTCAAATATATTTGATAAAACTTATGATGAAATGTGTATGAAACACATTTAAACAAATGATACATTGTTATAGATAACATATAATAAAATTACTTAAAGAATTATATACAATTTATGAGTTATTTGCCAGAAGATGTTGAACAACTCATAAAAAAGTCTGAATGAGGAAGCACCCGGTTAGAAGTGTGATTCCTCTATTTACCGACATTTCCAGAGGTAGGTTGGTTTGACTTAAAGGTTGATAGAAAAATCTTTGGGTGCGTTGTCTCAGATAATTATCTGGAACACTTTGTGTCTAGTTAGGAATTTGTGGTGCTATGTTCTCTCTGTTTACCCCGACAGGGAAATGGCGTGATGGCATATCTGTATGTAAAATGAGAAATATGAATAACGAATGTGGAAGAGGCGAAAGTTGTGTGATTGGATAGAATGAAACGTCTTCAGTAAGATACAGGCAAAAGCCTAGTTTACTGAGGCACGACAAATTAAAGGCAACAAACCCAGATCCATAAGAATTGTGTGTCCACATTAAATTACCTGTTGTTTTTTCACAACTTGTATTTGTAAAATTTATTGTTATATGGAAGATTGTGCATAGCGAGATGTATGGATGCGGAAGAGGCGAAAGTTATGCGTTTGTATAGAATGAGATGTCCTCAGTAAGATACAGGCAAATGTCTAGTTTACTGAGCCACGACAAATGAAAGGCAACAAACCCAGATCCATAAGAATTTTGTGTCCACATTAAATTACCTGTTGTTTTTTCACAACTTGTATTTGTAAAATTTATTGTTATATGGAAGATTGTGCATAGCGAGATGTATGGACGTGGAAGAGGCGAAAGTTGTGTGCTTGTATAGAATGGGATGTCCTCAGTAAGATACAGGCAAATTCCTAGTTTTCTGAGGCATGATAAATGAAGGGCAACAAACCCAGATCTAAAAAAATATATGTGTTCTTGTTATTACCTATTTTTTTTCACAAATTACGTATTTATAAAATTTATTGTCATATTTAAATAAATAAAATAGAAAAGTTTAGATATCTGTTCTCTCTACCTAACCCGCAAGAGACACAGCTTATATTTATGTACCTTATTAAATTAATTCACAAACATTAAGGAAATACATTAATGAATTTTCGTTTTCTAACGTGTTGAGGGGAATAAAACTTTTTCCACCTGGCGATATATCCTTTGTGACACGTTCCATTTGTGTCCCAAAATTAATATCGTAGCTGGCAGAAGAGGCCCATTTTTTCCAAATTATAGCACGGCCATAATTACCGGCGCACACCTACGCGAATTGCGAAAACCATTTCGCTGATTAAATTACTAATTAAACTCCACAAATCATCCGAATTAACGAGACAATCTTGCGCGATCATCCCAATTGCCGGCTATTCAACGAGACTCGACCACTCAACATCGCGTTGTAGAGTAGAGATATTTGATGGGATGGCACTGTGAGATGTGCGTGATTTACTAATGCCGCTAATCTTCGGCCAAATCTGATTCTTAAGTGACGGTTTAATGTGTCGATAAACGTCATGACTGATCATAAATGAGTGGTTGTATCCACATAAATATCTCTACTAACATTTCAACTGTTCTAAGATACTTAAAGGCATTGAAGGGGATTTTTTTTTCAAGAGCAAGTTTTACCATGAAATGCACATTTTATCAGCGAGATCACTTTATTGAAGTGAAACTTCTATAGGCCCGGTAGGGCAAATTGCCTGAACGTCACGAAAAGTGAAATGGTGTATTATATTATTATTATTAAATTGTTATTTATTATTATTAAATATTTTATTTATCAATAAATTATTTTAATATTAATACTTATTTATTATTAAGAATAATAAATATTATTTTAATATTATTAAGTGTATTATATTATTATTAAAATTATACTTTATTATTAAAAATCAAAAATAAATTTAGTTTTGCATTATTTTTATATTAATATACTCGTATTTAATAATTATTAATTTTATTTTATGTAAAATTATTTCATTTAATATTTATTTAATATATACTTTAAACATAATATATAATTATAATATTATATATCTTACTATAATTTTACTAATTATATTATAATTAATTATAATATAATTAAGTAATTAATATTTTATTAATAATTATATTAATATTATATTATAATTTATTATAATATAGTTAATTAATAATATAATATTAATATAATAAAAGTAATGTAATAATAAATAAATAATTAATTTAATAATTATCAATAATAACATAAAAATATAAATTTAATTAATATTAAAAATTATAAATGTAATATTATTAAGTGTATTACATTACTATTTAAATTATTATTTTTTATTATTAAAAATTTTAAAATGTATATTTTTTTATTTAATCAAGAGAGATTTTCTTGAATTAAATTCCACATGACCATTTCCTTATCCTAAATTCCACATAACCATTTCCTTATCCTAAATTCCACATAACCATTTCCTAATCCTAAATTCCACATAACCATTTCCTAATCCTAAATTCCACATAACCATTTCCTAATCCTAAATTCCACATAACCATTTCCTAATCCTAAATTCCACATAACCATTTCCTAATCCTAAATTCCACATAACCATTTCCTAATCCTAAATTCCACATAACCATTTCCTAATCCTAAATTCCACATAACCATTTCCTAATCCTAAATTCCACATAACCATTTCCTAAAACAATATAATAAAAACCGTTCTTTCCGTGGTTGCAGTCCTAAGACTGGTTTGCAGCAATTTGAACTCTTCTCCTCCATTCCCCCCTGTCCTGTGCGGCTCTTTTTAAGTCTGTGTATGTTGAGCAGCGCACGTCCACCAACAGGTCCTCCAGGTACTCTCGGCGTGGGCGTCCCCTAGAGTTTGTCCCCTCGGTCATGCCCTCCATTATGGCATGCAAGAGGCCCTCATGTCGTATTATATGACCGATCCATCTTGCACGCCTTTCGGACAGGATCCTGAGCAGGTGCCTTCCTCCTTCGATTCGTTGGAGAACCTCTTCATTTGTGATGCGGTCTCTCCAGGAAATTCCTAATAGTCTTCTATAGGACCACATCTCAAAAGCCTCTAGTCTTCGTCTATCTCTTTCGGATAGGCACCATGTCTCGCAGCCGTACATCAAGATACTCCATACATAGGTCTTGATGAGGAGTATTCTCAGTTTAAGGTCTATATTATTTGATTCTATTATTTTCGACCTTTTATTAAATGCAAGTCTAGCCTGATGTATACGGCTGTCGACCTCGCTCTTGGACCGACCGTCCCATGTTATTTTGCTCCCGAGGTAGACAAACTCCTTGGTGTTCTTTAGTAGTTTACCCGACATCACTATTCTCATCTGGTGCTGCGATCGGCCTACAGTCAGCAGCTTTGTTTTGTCTTTATTTATCTTCATACTGTAGTTATTTTGAAGAATGCTTTCCATAGTTGTTAAGGCCTCTTGTAGTTCCTCTTAAAAAAACCGTTAACAAATGGAAAAAAAGCAATGCATAAAATCAACTTTTCCTAGGAGCTAAGAAGTTTCACTTCTACCGCGCGAGACTCTCACGCATCTGTTTTTTATTAGAGTTTTACCATTATTAATTAAGACACTTTTTTTGTAAAATATACAACTGACGACTTTATTACCATCGACAATCCTTTTCAACCAACCAAATACGAGTTATATAGATACGAGATGCATGGCCGCGCGGTGATGCACTGGACTTCCATACGGAAGGTTTGCCGGTTTAAATCCCACGCTGTGTTACTTATCTCGAATGACAGGTATTTTTTTCGCCTAATATTTGGGGGTATAAGAATATCTACGGCTTCGGTTATATATTTTTTTCAAAATAGGAAAAAAAAACTTGCCGATTGTCTCACTTCGGGTGTGCCATCAGATCCAGTATAGTGGTGTGGCTGGTGACTTTGCTGGTATGCAACGACTCACTCAATTACAAATAAACTCAGCGGCACGACTTTGCTTTCCAACTTTTCACTTGGAATAGCGAGGGGATCTTCGACTGCAAGGTTCAGCACCAACGACGATGTAGATTACCGTATTGGCCCGACTATAGGGCGACTCTGATTATAAGGCGACTCCTATTTTTTAATCTGCTTTTTGGAGAAAAAAAAAACATTCCCCTCACCATTATAATGTAGGATACCTACCTATTGAATAAATAAATAAATAATTGTCAAAATGGATAAATGAATTGTTAAACATAATTAAATTGAATTAATTATTGTTGAAATAATAAACATACAGGGTCAATGACCGATGAAGTATTCATAGATTGCTACACGTCAAGAACAGCGACAATGTTTACTATTTTTGTAGTACCCGCGATTTGTCTAGCCATCTCCAAATACAAATAAATAAGCTACCGCCAATTCACGTGCCAGAGTGAGACGGAGCATGTAGCGCGAACTGGTTCACTCATTTGTATAAAATACCTGCGCGCCGAGAAATAAAGAGATTAGTATTGTCATTCACTCAGCTGTCAAGACTGTTATTATTTACCCGCTGTCACTTCCATTTTTTATCCGCATTCCTGAGTATTTGTAAATAAACAAATACCAATCAAGATCATCATGACATATTAAGATAAGCAACACGCTATAATAATATTATTAAAAATAAAATGCAAAATGTTTAACGAAAAATATTTATTAAAACCAAATACCCAGATAATAGTAAAGTACATGTTTAAACATGAAAATAAGAAATAAAAAAGTCCAACTACAGTAGCTGATCAGATCAGTCAGATTCACACATGGCTATAGCATATATAGTAGGTAGCATCCTCAGCATCAGTCTCATCTCATCTTCAGTGATATTATCGTCTTCGGAATCCTCAATCATATTTTCCCACAAAATATCATCTTCAGCACCGTCCATTTTATTGGATATGCAACATTTTTAAAATCCATCGATGGCAGCCGCACAGTTGTTGGTTGTTTCTGCAGCACGCACCACCATAACCTTAAAATTGGAATAATAGCTTCCACGTATTCCTTGATTCACTTGATTTCTTCTAGTTCCTCGTCTTTCAATATGGTCAGTCATAACATTTTTGTAGGTAGCAAAGATGCAAAACGAAGAAAGGTACAAAAAAAAAAACACCTCAAAAACTGTCAGAAATGACTACGCACAGGCTATGTGTAAACAATGACGCCTTTCGAACGCTCTCATTACAATGTTGCCATTTCGTTAATCGCGAGTAGTGAGTTTATTGTTACCCACTATGTGTGTGACTCGAATATAAGGCGACCCCCCTATCTACGTGTTGCTTTTTTATATAAAAACCTCGCCTTATAGTCGGGCTAATACGGTAGTATCAATTGCGGGGAAAAAATATAATTATTTTCAACATCTTCCGTGGGAAGACTGACAGTATTTTTCATTTATCAGGACACGTCTCGGTTCCCCGTGTATGAATCTTTGTACTTCCCAATTTCTTTCTAGCTATCAAAGCTTTTAGGGCAAATTTTCTGTATTTTGAACCTTAAAAATACGTTTGTTTTTCATCGTGGTGTCATATTTATTCATTTTTTTATAAAATAAATAAAACTCTTTTTTTTTCTTTTACATTCACTACTTTTTATTTATTTATGTGAGTTTACTACATTCAAAGACCTCTGTCTTCCTCATCAGGTGATGGTGAACTGATGGAAGTTCTTGAAACCGGTAGTGAGCTCACAAAGACCTCTGTCTTCCTCATCAGGTGATGGTGAACTGATGGAAGTTCTTGAAACCGATAGTGAGCTCACAAAGACCTCTGTCTTCCTCATCAGGTGATGGTGAACTGATGGAAGTTCTTGAAACCGGTAGTGAACTCACAAAGACCTCTGTCTTCCTCATCAGGTGATGGTGAACTGATGGAAGTTCTTGAAACCGGTAGTGAACTCACAAAAATAAAAACACTAGTGAATCAAAAACGGGAAAAAAGTGTTTAATTCATAATATTAGGTGTTAACATAAGTTGTGTCCGTTTTTTTTCCAATTTAAAAATGAGCACCAAAAGTTAAACCAAATGGTAAAGGTTATACGTCATTCGAAAGAAAATGTTCTGCTCTACAAGATATTTGCTTTTACGTTACATGTATTATTTTATTTGATTACAAGCCTTCAAAATGGAATGTCAAGTAGATGAAAGTGAGCATTTTCGACATCTCCTTCTGTTCGCGTTCAATCGAGGGAATAAAGCTGCTCGCGATATTTTCGAAGTGTACAGTGAAGATGCAATGA
Source organism: Odontocerum albicorne (assembly GCA_949825065.1). Lineage (NCBI taxonomy): Eukaryota > Metazoa > Arthropoda > Insecta > Trichoptera > Odontoceridae > Odontocerum > Odontocerum albicorne. The sequence continues at coordinate 43,839,437 of OX463851.1, forward strand.
AAAAAAGGAAAGCTCGTCGATGGTTTTTGCGTTTCAAAGACGGTAATTTCGACCCGAAAGACATGGAGCGTTCCGGACGACCAGTGGACTTCGACGAAGACCGGTTAAACGATATTATTCATGAAGATCCCCTTCAAAAGCAAACACAATATCTAGTAGAGCAGAAAATTTTCTTTCAAATGATGTGAAACCTTTACCATTTTGTTTTACTTTCGGTGCTGTGCTCATTTTTAAATTTGAAAAAAAAAAAACGCACACAACGTATGTTAACACCTAATATTAAAAATTAGCAAACTTTTTCGTTTAAATCATGTCCTTTCACCCTGTTCGCGGCCATTATAATCAATCTGTAGATTACATTTTGTGGTACTGCGATGCTGATCGAGTCAAAAATGTCCCTAGGGACCTCCTTTCAGCCTTACATCGGTTCATCTCCGAATCGATTGGTTACTATGGTCTAGTGACTTCAAAGAGTAGTTTTGTTGCAAGCCATGTTTTCTGTGAAAACATTGGCAATCTGCTAGGTTATAACCCCAGGCTTTAAGCCGCTTAAGTATATTTGCTGCGCTGTGAGGCGTTTTCCTCTTTCGTTACGTCGAAACTTAAGTCCGTTGTTTCTTCTATTATTTTCGTTCTCGAATGTGTCACCACTGGAAAAAGATACATTTTGGGAAGTTCTTTTTTTGTATCTACGTGACATCACATGGACTTACTTGGTCCCTCATAGCATCGGCGGAAGAAATATCGAACTGAACTCTTATTTTCAATGTGGGATTAATTTGTAAAACACAAGAAATAATCGTAAGTAATGTATGTTGTGACGATAAAGCTGTTTTTTAATTGAACTTTAAGACTTGATCAAATTCAAAACAATTTTCCCTGTGTTCGACTTGTTTTTGTAAAAATACATATTACTGTGAAGGGTTTAGTAAAATTGCTATATATTTTTTGAATATTGTAATTAAGCTTTGTATATTTGTTTACAATATTTTATAAATCAAGTTTAGAATGATCTTTTTGCCAAAATTCTCCTTTGTGGAAAAATACAACGCACTCCTTACACATGTGTCGGATCTCACTTCTCTTCTTGAGCTAAGCATATACCTTGCAAGTAATGTAGAGTTTTTCTTTCTTTCGGTTGATGGAATACATGTCAACATGTCAATCAATACATGTTTCTCGAGTTTATAATTCGCTCATAGATTTTCACAGTGTGGGATAAAAGCTTGATGCTTCTATAGTTGTCGCATTTCCTGGAGTCTCCTTTGTTTTTGTAGAAGGGAAGGAGAAAGCTTCTTCGGAATTCATCTGGCATTGGGGCTCCGGCCAATATTTTATTAAAGAGCTTACACAGCCAATTCCGTCCCCATTCACCACATTCTTTCCAAAATTCAGTTGGTATATTGTCTGGTCCTACTGCTTTTTCTGTTTTCATTTGACATATGGCCAACCTTACTTCTGCATGAGTAATATCTACAATTGGCCCAATGATTTGTAATTCTGAAGGATATGAGGTTCTCGGAAATTCTTCATTCAGTAGTTCTGAGTAGTAATCTTTCCATCTTTCACATATTTTACTTTCTTCAGTGATTAACTTGCCCTCATTATCCTCTATGTACTCGTACTTAGGGGTTCTGATTGATTTAGCCCTCTCTTTTCTTTGTGCCGCCACTTTATATATTTTCTGAGCTCCTTGTTGTGTTTCCAGTTCTTCGTATATGTCTTTCATCGCCTCATGTTGGGCAGAGGCTACTAGTTTCTTTGCTTTTCTTTGAAAAAATACAAGATATGTTTAAAATAAAGAGAAATTACATGGAATAATAAAAGAATTATAAAAAATAATGTTCATGCATACATATATACACACAAACATACACATATATGTATTTACAGTCACTTAAGTACGTCGATGAGTGCTTTCTAACGCGCTCAATCTTAGAAGAAAATTAACTTTTGCTTTTGGTAATGTGATATGAAATATGTCAATACCCGAAGCAGTCCCGTTCCGAAGAGTTAAGACCCTTTTAACAGGCATAGCGGCTGGAAGACCCGTTCTTGCGTATGTAATTGAGAACAGTTCTTGCCGGCAAGAAGTTTCACTTCCACCGCGTGAGAGTCTCACGCATCTGTTTTTTTAATACCTGACACTTTATTGCACACTGATGACGTGACGCCAGAATATCTTTCATAAACCAATTTAAGCGTATATTCATTATCAAAAGAATTATAATTGTAAAAAATCAGGAGACTTTCGTTTAAACGTTTAATTATAAATAAACAAAAATGTTTCCTGCATGTCAATAATATGTATTTTTTTAGAAAATGTATCGATCACGCAAAAACACGGCACCGGGACACAACGCAAATCAAGTTTGTCACGTTAAAACATGGGATCCGGACTCAACGCAAATCAAGTTTGTCACGTTAAAACATGGGATCTGGATTCAACGCAAATCAAGTTTATCACGTGAAAACATGGGATCCGGACTCATGGCCAATCAAATTTGTCACGTTAAAACATGGGATCCGGAATCAACGCAAGTCAAGTTTGTCACGTTAAAACATGGGATCCGGACTCAACGCAAATCAAGTTTGTCACGTTAAAACATGGGATCCGGACTTAACGCAAATCAAGTTTGTCACGGTAAAACATGGGATCTGGATTCAACGCAAATCAAGTTTATCACGTTAAAACATGGGATCCGGACTCATGGCCAATCAAATTTGTTACGTTAAAACATGGAATCCGGAATCAACGCAAATCAAGTTTGTCACTTTAAAACATGGGATCCGGACTCAACGCAAATCAAGTTTGTCACGTTAAAACATGGGATCCGGACTCAATGCAAATCAAGTTTGTCACGTTAAAACATGTGATCCGGATTCAACGCAAATCAAGTGTGTCACGTTAAAACATGGGATCCGGACTCAATGCAAATCAAGTTTGTCACGTTAAAACATGGGATCGGGATATACTCGTATAATGTTAAAATCCGGTGTCGACTATCTAATGTTCGTTACATTGGTTCGTCGTTATCGTTGAGGAATGATTGACTTGTTTTTGTCAACGTAAAAAGACTAACTAACAATAGAAAATATGTGTGGAGTATTTTGATATATGGTTGCGAGACATGGTGCATAGGCGATTGCAGGCCTTCGAGATGTGGACCTATAGACGAATCCTTAGGATTTCCTGGAGATACCACAATACAAATGACGAGGTTCTCAGCAGGATCGAAGGAACCAGGCACCTGTCAAACACCATATCGGAGAGGCGTGCAGAATGGATGGGTCATATGCTGCGACATGACAATCTCCTGCACAATATACTGGAGGGATTGATTGAGGGATCGATTGGCAGAGGACGTTCTCGCCGGGAGTATCTGGAGCAAATATGAGTATGCCACGATATGGACTGCACCTCCTATACAGAGCTCAAGAGGATCGCTGAAGACCGAGCGGAGTGGAGGAGAAGATGCAGAGCTTTGCTGCTAACTGAAACTGAAGAAGAAGAACATGTGATAACCTATGCGTGTTCTTCTTGTCGATCAAGTACTTGAGATGTAAAGATCCTTACTTCACATGGCTGGAAAATGTGCCAAGCACGAGTATGTGTCTATTTTCGCTGGGCTCAGAAGAAACTGGTGGGTTAAGTGCTGTGGGGCAATTTCCTCCGTATGTTATAACCTGAAATATTTCATTGACTGATGCAGTTCCCAAAGTTGTTTATTGGCTCTCCCACTTAACCACTCTTCTTTTATTGGCTCTCCCAGTTCACCACTCTTCCTTTTTTGCGTCGTTTTTTTTTATCTATGCACTGAAAGTTTGGAACCAGTTATCAATAGGGTAACAATGTACAATAGACAATAGGGTGAATATATATAAGATTAAGAGGAATAAAATCTATCTGAGATGGTTTGGGTAACAAGAACGAATGAATGAAGAAAGACTATAAAAAAAAACAATATACAATGCATCAAAGAACAAAGAGACATCAAAGAAACTATGATTGGATCAAGTGTATATTTTGAATGAAGGAAACTTTAAACATCAGAGATATCGTACGAGCTAAGTGAGAAGTTGTATTGATGTAACTGAGGTGAAATATGTGTGCCGCGATATGAATTTCTGGCGCTCTCTCCTCGCTGTTTACCCCGGCAGCGTGATGTATGTTTTTTATAGAGCTTTATCTTTTGATCACGCTGTAAAATCGTTATTTTTGCAGTAAACGTACATTAAAAAGAAAAATACACAATTCAAACTTCCACCATGTTGATTTGTTGAAAATTTAATTTGACTGATGAAAAATGGTGCCAGTAATATTGACTGCGTTTTACAAATTCGATTATTGTTATTATTATTAGTCCTCAGTGAGATACAGGCAAAAGCCTAGTTTACTTGGGACATGACAAATGATAGGCAACAAACTCAAATCCATTAAAATTGTGTGTCATGTGTAAAATAATGAAAAATATATATTTAAGGGTTAAAAGTTTTTAATAAAATAAAAATGTATATACGTACATACCCTCGTCCTGTCAGGGTAGGCAAAAAGGACAGATTACCAAATGTCTTATCATATATCCTTCGCCTCTTCCGCATCCATATACTTTCTTATACAACTCATACGATTTGTCTGACTATCTACATTTACAAGTACCCGGCGGTAAGTAATATGTACACATCAGGCTTAAGAAAGACGACCTCCGTGGCCTGGTGGTAAGACACTTGTCTGCCAATCCGGAGGTTGCGGGTTCGATCCCCGCTGGAACCCAGATTTTTTTAATTATGATTCCAGTCTGGTTTTCACTTAGGGCCTATTAAAACATATTTCTGGTTGATTGGAAGAGATTGCCACATGGCAATAAACTCGCCAGGTTAAAAAAAAAAAAGATACCGTCGGCCATAATAGACTAACTTCGGCTTTGTAGTGCGTCGCCTCTCTCATTCATACACATGTTTCGTCGCGAGATTATTAGCGCATCGTGCAACAGAGACGACGCTCTACAAAGCCGAACTTAGCCGATTATGGCCGACAGTCTCTTTCTTAAGCCCGATGTGTATTATTTACCGCCGAGTACTGTACCGATGTTATAATACATTACATTTGATACGGCCATACTTTTATCGGTCTTAATCTTTGACGCCTTTCACTCACATATGCGTTATATATTTTAGTAGTGTGATGGCAAAACGTTGTATTTCTTATTTTTTGCATTTTGAAAGTTTGTTCCACAAAATGTTTAAAATAGTGTTATCTTTGATGTGACAAAAGGAGATAACTCTTACATACTAGTACGGACACTAAGATAAAAAAAGATATGACAATATGCCATCTGAAAAGTTCATTATTATTGATATGGTAAAATACCTCGAATGTAATCTCAAATATCATGTGGATTTTTGAATAATTTAAGAAAACATCATATCTATGTTAAAGATATGGTAATTTCATTTAATTTGATATGAAATACTTAAAATTTGATTAAATAATAGCTGAAATATTTCATTTCGAAACTTTGTTAATGCCTCACCTGTAAAAATGTGTCTGAGTGAGTTATAACCTATTGCCATCACACTACCGATTTGTTTTGTTCGTTTCTCTTCCTTCATTCGTTCTGCATGATCAAACCATTTCAGAATGCTCTTCCTTATCTCGCTCAACACATCAGCTTTAATTTCACACTCTTCCCTAATCACTTCAATACTTATTTTAAATTCACGTCAACCCATCTATTATATTCTCAGTGAACGCATTTATTCATAGTTAATTTTTTCATAGTAACGTCCACGTTTGACTTCCATATATATCAAAGTTGGTACCAAAATACTGTAGTGGACCATTACCGCAGCAGATTTTTTTTTCAGATCTAACCGGAATAAGTTATGAAAAATAATGGAAAAGGTAGAGTGTTGATTCGTTTAAAATTAAATTTTTTATATATTTAAAAAATCACTCGATATTCGCTCTTAAGCAACATATTCTTAATCAAAAGCAATACTCGGAGGGAACAAAAATAAAGTCTGGGTATTTTGCTTTCAGTAACCCGGGGAAGGGTGGAAAGCCTGAATCCTGATATTGAATTTATTATCATAATATTTATATTGCTGAAAGCCCCACCTCATGTCAATTCGATATTTCACCTGAAAATAGAAGCGAAGTTTCCAATATACTTTAAAAAATTACATTTTAGAGATACTCGTACACTAAAAAGTTCGTTCCTAACTTAAGATTTCTGAAATTCTGAGATTATATTTTTATAAGAATATTAACTGAAAAAAATAGTTTCTTATACCAGTTTTCTTCTTGTCGTGCCCCATCAGGTCCCCCCGACGTTGGCAATCACTCTGACAAAGGCTTCTCTATCTTGTGCATCCCGGAACAGGTCATCCACACGCCCCATCCCCGTCCAGTCTCTTATATTGCGCAGTCAAGACGTTTGCCTTCTACCAGGACCACGCTGCCTCTCAATCTTGCCCATCAGTATCAACTGGAGGATTTCGTACTTCTCTACACGTAAAATGTGACACAGATAGGATATCTTGCGGACCTTAATATCTGTCAGCAGCTGTCTACTGCAATTAGCTCTCCTCAAGACCTCCGAATTGTTTTCGAATCCTTATTCCACTAATAAAATTAATCCCCGTAACACGTGTTTCTACCTCCTATCTAGAGGCCTTCTTCAGATAGAATTATTCTATTTTGTTCTGTGTTATTTCAACTCATATCTTGATTGAATAACTTATGGGAGGGATTTCACTGTGGTACAATATTTTTTTCAGAGTTTCTACCTGATAGCTATGATGATCACAAACCTTTAAAGTGGAGATGAACTTTAACGCTTGCCACCCTGTGATGGATAGTGAGTGACCAGGACTTATATTTTATTTGATTATTCGACGTTTTAATACATAATAAAAATATTTTTATAGCTAATTACAAAACATAATCTAGCAGATTTTGCATAATTTTAATTTAAAATATAAATTTTTCACTGGACGCTTAGCGTCCAGCACCGTGGCTGGTGGATATTTTTAGCACAGTAAGGCAAGGGTTAAATAAGGATCTGATATTTTGACGACTTTTTCTGAATAAATTAAGGTTGTATAAGATAACACAATAAACCATCAATTCATGTTTTAAAACAAAATAGCTATTTGAAACATTAGATTAGTCTGCGCTGCTCTGAATTCGGTTACACTTTATGTGCGAAAATAAACGCTGAGCAGGAATTCCAGTAAACGGGAGTAAGGGATCCTTACACTGGTGAAGAGGAGATCACGAAACAGCCGTTAGGAGGTGGCAGAGATGCTATCAGGAGTTCGTTCCTCCCTACCTACCCCCACAGGCGGCAATTACTTTCTCGCTTTAACAAAAGGACTAACAAACCTGCCCAGACCCAACCCCGTCCCGTACGCCGCCCCTTCGCAACCAGTCCCGTGTACTACACAAATTATTTAACTTATGAAAATTCCTACATTTGTCTATGTTCAGAGGTTGTCAACGTTTTTGAATGAAATTTTTTATTAATTTTTTTTTTATACATATGAGTGTATTTCGTATATACGACGAGTATAATAGAGAAAATATCAATATTAAAAATTAAGCTATATCTTCGGTCACATCCAACGCCCTTCAATCTTTGCAATAAATATGTTTTTTTTAATCTGTCAACAATAGTCGGTTCAAATCCTGAGTTAGAGCGCCCTTGAGGAGAGTCTGCTCTCTAAACAGCGCTTTATAAATTATTTTTACATTATTATTATTGATTTCGTAGTGAATATAAGTTTATTTAATAGTAGACGTGGTCTTGCCTGGGCGGCGTTTGGTAAACTCTCTTACACCCTGAAATCTCCAAAATACCCCAATCATTTGAAAAAGAGAGTCTTTGATTCATGCATCTTACCGATCCTCACATATGGAATTGAAACCTATGTCCTAACAAAGCAAATACTGCAAACACTATTAGGGACACAGAGGGCCGTGGAGAGGAGGATGCTGGGAGTTTCACAGCGAGATAGAAATACCAACAAATGGATAAGAGAGAGAACCAAAGTTATGGACGTAGTTGAGAGAGCAGCTGCCTTAAAATGGAGCTGGGCAGGACATATTGCCAGATGCTCTGACTCTCGATGGACGAAAAAAATTCCTGGAATGGTAGCCTAGAACGGGCAGGAGAGATGTGGGGAGACCACAGGCTAGATGGTCGGACGATATAAGATGGGCCGCAGGGGTGAGGTGGATGCAGTGTGCCCGAGATAGGGAGTTGTGGAAGACCGAAGGGGAGGCCTATATCCAGGGATGGATTCAGAACGGCTAAAGAAGAAGAATAAGAAGAATAGTAGAAAGAAGGTCGGAAAAAATCTAATAAATATTTAGTGAGCAGCTAACAAAACTTGTGTGTTCAGGAACGCGGAGTATGTATAATCTCGTATATAATATTTTGGAAACGACTTATACCTACCCTCTTGGCGTTCCTTGACCCTCGCGGCTGAAGGCAGGCGGGCTATGTATAGACTGGGCTCGCCACCCTCCAGTACCGCCCCTGTAGAGATCTTCGTTAGCGATAATCCGATAATATTGCGCTTTGTTTCGCCTCATTGAGACAGACTGAATATTGGGAAAAATGTTGACTTTCTGGGAAAATTCTACCGCAGGTTAATAAAAAATAAAAATTCGGGATCCATTTTTATATTGGTTTTAAGAAGTTGTATTGTCCCAAAATTATTAGAATATTGTATAAAATATACTGTCCCAAATAATATGCATCAAGTACATACTTTAACCTTACCCTTCCTGCGCTAAAAAAAAACCGCGCGTTCCTGTACTGTGTATTCAATACACATGTAAAAATGAGCCAATTAAAATCGGAAAAATAAGAATACTCATAGCCAATCGCTTAAATTAATTAAATTTGAAGTCAAAAGTGATAATAATTGAAATTTATTTGCTGAAAACATGAAAAAAACATCAGCCAACGTTCACAAAACGGGCGATGAGACCACCTTAAATGGATGCCCGAGAGCTACTGAAGCGAGAGAAGCGAGAGAACTGAGATTCTATTTCTTGCGTTCCCATATACCGAAGTAGAGTAAGAGTGAGACGTGAATAGCGTCGCTTCTTCACCCATAGTGGTTTTTAAGAATGAATATACCTACGTCACACGTTTGATTGTATTAATGAATTTATTCCCGATTTTCATAAAATATCTCTGTAGTGTCCGATAAGTGCTAATTATTATTAATATCATTTTTTCATTCATGCGTAAATGTATTACGGAGGAATATCTAAAATCTGAAGCCAGTAATTAATATATTTATAGAGATATTCAAGTTTTTAGAAGCAATGTGTACTAGTTACACATCACAGGGAAGGAAGGGTTAACATCGTGCCGGTTGCTTGAATTTGCAAGAATTTGTCATAAGACGCATTCATGAGGGGTCTTATGATGAAGAGTACTTTAATTTCCAGCAAGATAGTGCACTTCTCCACCTACCATCGTAATGTGAGGGTCATCTTAATGAACATTTTCCGAACGAATGAATTGGACGTAGATATAGCATTGAATACCCCCCGCACTGCCCAGACCTCATGCCAATGGAGATTTTTACAGACTCGTCAAATATTAAATTAATGGCATAAAATCGGTACAGTTAACGAATCAAGAGCAGCATTGAAAGATAATGCACTTAAATACCGAAACCAATGTTTCGTGATTCTACGCTAAAGGAGCTTGAAGTGTAAAGGAGCTTGAAGTGTAAAGGAGCTTGAAGTGTAAAGGAGCTTGAAGTGTAAAGGAGCTTGAAGTGTAAAGGAGCTTGAAGTGTAAAGGAGCTTGAAGTGTAAAAGAGCTTGAAGTGCCGGAGCTTGAAGTTTTTTTTGTTTTCTGCCATACGTTTTTTGTTTTTTTAATCTACTCGTAGATATGCGGGGGTGTGGGATGGAAGCCCCCCGATGTCCTTGCGGCTGGGCTCGCTTTACATTGGTGGGGTGTATCTTGGCCGGGGGAAAGTTTGTGGGATGAGCCCGAACCTTTTAATGTCTTCTCTCTTGAATGTATTTTTTGTCATCTATTTATTTTCTGTGTTTTTTTCTTTTCTTTTTCTAAATGTTCAAGGGTGTGGGCTAAAAAACATCTGGTGTCCCCGTGGCTAGGCTCTCCCTATATTGGTGAGGTGTATCTTGGCCGGGGGGATGTTATTAGATGATCCCAGACCTTTTGATAGCTTCTGTTTTTTAATGTATTCTCTTTTTAATATGTTCTTGAAATATATCTTTATGTATTATGTACATACTCGTACTATGTTGCTATCAATAAACCTGTATTTGTTTAACTGTAAGTGTATAGCGACCAGAAAGATGCTAAAGGAGCTTGACGTGTAAAACAACCAGAAAAAAGCTAAAGGAGCTTGAAGTATAAAACAACTAGAAAGATGCTTAAGAAGCTTGAAGTGTAAAACAACCAGAAAGTTGTTAAAGGAGCTTGAAGTGTAAAACAACCAAAAAGATGCTTAAGGAGCTTGAAGTGTAAAACTACCAAAAATATGCTTAAGGAGCTTGAAGTGTAAAACTACCAGAAAGACGCTAAAGGAGCTTGAAGTGTAAAATAACCAGAAATATGCTAAAGGAGCTTGAAGTGTAAAATAACCAGAAATATGCTAAAGGAGCTTGAAGTGTAAAACAACCAGAAAGATGCTCAAGGAGCTTGAAGTGTAAAACCGACGGATTTTTTTTTAAAATTAGGTACTTCTCGAACCCACTTCCTTTTTCAACTAACAATAATATGAATACTTTAATGATGAACCAAAGTATTTAACTCAACTAACTGGAAGCCATCAATCCTTCAGCACGTCCCCCAGAGGCGGACTATAAGGGTCCAATTAGATACCGAAGGCCTCAGCACGCGTGCATCTGAGGAGAAACCGAATATTCTCACTAATTACTGCTCGAAGGCTTCTTGTTAATTGAGAATACGACAATATTTCAAAATGTTCAGAATATCATCAAAAGTTTAAGAGTTCATTTATGAAAATTAACAGACTTTGTATTCCAGTTGCGTGTGTGGTTTAGATGTTGAGACTATGTGGTATATCATGTGTTTTTCGGTTGAATTTTATGTGACATATTTGATTTATTAAACATATATTCATTTCCTTTTTCGTTGAAAATTTTTAAATTTATATTTATTTATTTAACACTTTTATTGCAAATACAATCTGGTGGCCTTATTGCCAGGCGGCAATCTCTTCCAACCAGCCAGACAAAAAGTAAATGAAGCAAGTTAAGTTGTCGCGTAAATTATTCAAATGACTATCCATCCCCACGAAATCCATAAACACTTACGTGAGCATATGCCCACAAGCCCCACAAAGACGGATATTCACCGAAACATTATTTTTCATATAAAGTGAGATATCATCAATCAAAAGGAAAGGAAGGAATGGTGGAGAGGAAAGAAAAAGAATAATCGGGAATGAAACACGTTATTTTACTGATTTGAAATTAACAGTTTTTTCAGTCGCTTCTTAAAGCATGCAAAAGACAGAGCGAGTCTTATATTGGTATACAAGTGATTCCAGAGTCTCACTGCATGGACAGTAAAGAACGATGTAAATAAAGAGGAGCGGTGAACTGGAAAGGCCAATAGACAATATCTGTTTGAGCGTAGCGCTAATCCATGATTGGAAAGACGCTGAAAATTTTCGGCGAGATAAGATGGGGTGGCGGGACAGTTAAGGATATTATACAATAAAGACAGTATGGGAATTTGGCTTCTATTTCTAACAAATTTACATATCGATTGTAACATTTTTCAAGATTAATCACTCGAAAATTTATTTAAAAAGGCTTTTTTTACTTAATTTATTATATTAATGTAGTGCATATACGAGTGGTAGTAGAATACTAAGGAAAGTGTGGTTGGATCAAGTTAATTATATTTTGAAAGACGGAAACGTTCAGAAAAATTGTAGGAGTTGTATGAGAAAATGTATGGACAGGGAAGAAATTAAAAATATGTGCCAAGATAGTGAAATCGAACGCTATGTGTTTTCTGCCTACTCCAGCAAGGAAATGTCATGATTGTATGTAGTGTGAGACCTTTATGTGTCGAAGAATAGATGAGAAAGTGTATAATGTCGAGATAGGAAAGTCTGGCGTACTGTCTTCTCTGCCTACCCAGACAGGGAAATGGCTTGATTTGAGCTGACTGTTTTATTTCAAATATAAGCGTATTCATGATTAACACTTATGTGATTTAAAATAATGATATCGACCCGAAAATCGAAAATGATTGTCTCGAAGAAACAACTTTGCAGGATGTTTTAAGGCGCTTTAAATAACTTACGATTTTCAATAAGCTTAACAAATTGTAAAGCTTAGTTGATAAGATACTTATTATGATGCCGTTTTGATTCCAACCGGTACTAATTTTTTTAAAAAGAGTTTCAGATAAGTTTTCATTTAGGGTAATTTTTGCATATTCATTAATTAACATTTCTTAGCATAACAACCTGGCTGGCGATATTTTCTTCGATCAAACGATATAAAATAAATTCAAGATGTCACATATATATCATCATGCTATTTCCTTGTCAGGGTTGGCAGAGAGGACAGATCGTCCGTCTTTTCTATCTCAATAAACCTACGTTTCCTTCTTTCAGAATGTCATTAGTTTGATCCAACTTTAGGATATGTATCCTAGAGGGAAGAGATGATGATGATTTGTTGATAAATAAAACACGTTTTGGATCGCAATGCGGAAGAAGAGTTTTTATTAGTAAACTTAGGTATTTATACTATTTCCGCGTGTGTGCGGGAATGCGAGCGAGATATCCTTCGTCTCGTTTCTGCATTAGCGAAACGATTAATGTAGCATGTAGGTATCATTCAAATACGGAACTGGCGAGACAGCCGTGGTGCGTTCTCGCTCCGGCGTGTAATGCGGTGTGGCTGCGGGTTGAATGGCCGGCGTGTGAACTTTGGACTTGTTTATTTAAATTTGTCGAGGAATGCAAGGGTCACTTCCTCGGTCATTGACCGTGTGTATGAATGCCCACAGTATTCCGAGTGTGCGACCGCCACACAACTATACTTTTCTTGGTCTTCCTCTCCGGCCTTCCACTCATATTACGTTTCATTCTTTCTTAACATTATTCACTTGATTCAACCATACGTTTGTTGGTCTTACTCTCATATACCTTCCATGCAAACTTTTTTCCCGTTTTCAATATTTTTTAAGTGAAACTTCAATAGGCGCGGTAGGGCAAATTGGCATGAACGTCACGAAAAGTGAAACGCTTCCCCTTCGCGAATTAATAAATAATTAATTTATTATGTAATATATAATTATATGATATAATAATAATATATATTGTAATTAATTCATTATTATATAATAATACAATCACAATCTATGGAAATTGATGAATAAGTAATTTTTTTTTTCATTAATTAAGAGAGATTTTCTTGAATTAAATTCCACATGACTATTTCCTAATCCAAAAAAAAATCGTTAACAAATGGAAAAAATGGACGACTTCCGTGGCCTGGTGGTAAGACACTTGTCTGCCGATCCGGAGATTGCGGGTTCGATCCCCGCTGGAACCCAGATTTTTTAAAAATAGGATTCCAGTCTGGTTAACACTTAGAGCCTATAAAAACATCTTTCTGGTTGGTTGGAAGAGATTGCCACATGGCAATAAACTCGCCAGGTAAAAAAAAAAAAAAAGCAATGCATAAAATCAACTTTTCCTAGGAGCTAAGAAGTTTCCCTTCTACCGCGCGAAAGTCTCGCGCATCTGTTTTTTTTTATTAGTTAGAATTTCTTGATTTATTCGTTCCACATACCTTAATTATTCCAGAAGGCTGAGGTAAAGGCCTTGAAACCGGTGGGGTTATACCGTCACAAAAAGTGGAATAAACAGTGTTTGATAAAACAAATTACTATGATGACATTCGTACAATGTTTACTTCTTTAAAAAAATTGTGGTTTTGTTATTTTACGATAATAAATTTTTTTTTTCATTTATTTCTAGTCACAGATCCAGTGACGTTGTTTACTTAGTCTGCCTATCAATTCGGTGATCTTCCTCTGTCATCAAAGTGAGTATTTAACGATTTTCCATTCATTTATTATTATTATTAATTATTATTAATTAACACTATTGTAAAACACAATAAAACATAAACACTACCATCGAGAGGAAGGGAAGATGCAGACTCAGCAGAGACACATGACACGCATGGCAACTAATGAAATGTTCACCATCCCTAGAGTTAAAACCTCTTTTGTCCAAAGGCAATATGCTTATTTGGCTCCCATGACATACAATGGCATACCGAATTTAATAAAGGTAAAGGTAGGAAAACCATTTAGACAGTCGATCGGAGCGTGGTTGTTATTGCGACAGAGTTTCGAGTACTTGAGCTTTCAGGATGAATTATGTGTGGAGAAGATTTGTGTGGGCTCGTGAGTGAGGGTTTCTTCTTGTTGTTTTAAATTTTGTTGTTTTTGTGTTTCTGTATGTTTTTTATTTTTATTCTTATGATTGTGTGCGGTATATTGTGGGATGAATATTTTTGGTCTTTCTGGAGTGATGATGTGTGAGGAGTATAATTTCGCATGATGTGTCCAGTTGTAATTGAGTGTCACTGTTTGTCAGGTTGATGAGAACGTGCGACGGGGTTTTGTTTTTGTGTAATCAAAAATCGGAAAGAAGTATCGATTTATTTTTTCATGCTAAATATCCTCAGTGAGATACAGGTAAAAGCCTAGTTAACTGGGGACACGACAAATGAAAGGCAACAAACCCAGATCCATTAAAATTGTATGGCCAAATTAAATTACCTGTTGTTTTTTCACAAATTATGTATATTTCTTGTCATGTGTAATAATTATAATAATAATAATAATAAGTTTCCATTAATTTATTCATTATTATTAATTTAACATTTAATTGTAAAACATAATAATTTTCCATTCATTAATTTATTATTATTAATTTGACACTTCATTGTCAAAAAGGCTGAAAATCACCGTTGAACCATTCACCTACTCAGTAATATGCAATGAAAAAACACAAAATTAATTTTAATCTTAACATCAATATACGAGTATGTATTATTTGGTAAAATAAATAACTATACAAATATATAATCACGCCGTACAGAAAAACAGATCATTAAACGCTTCTTTTCAAGCACAAAACTTTTGCCTCCTCCATATTAATACATCTTTGGAGCCCGGTGGGGGCGCAGAACTCGCTCATGGTGGAGAAAGTACAAAAAAAATATCTACGATATCTCTACATGAGTGAGTTTGGTGTCTATCCGTGGCTATATCCTACGCAGTTTCTGCTGGGCATGCTCGGGTATAACTCCTTGAGCGTAAGAAGAGATCTTCGTCTCCTGGTATACGTTGTCAAACTCGTTCGAGGAGTTGTGAGCTGTCCAGCATTACTACAAAGATTAGCGTTAAATGTTCCTAACAATTACACTAGACTGCGCCGGCAGGAACTGTTCTCAATAACATACGCAAGAACGGGTCTTCCAGCCGCTATGCCTGTTGGAAGGGCCTTAACTCTTCTGAACGGGACTGCTTCGGATATTGACATATTTCATATCACATTACCAAAAGCAAAAGTAAATTTTCTTCTTAGATTGAGCGCGTTAGAAAGCACTCATCAACATACTTAAGTAACTGAATATATATGTAACATACGTTTGTGTGTAAATACTCGTTTGTATACATATGCATTTTTTTTTATTTTATATAATTTAAAAAAAAAAAATTTCCCTGTAAATTTTCTTCTTTTTTAATGTCTTGTAATTTTCAATGTTATTGGGCTTAACCTGTTTTGAAAAAAAAAAAAAATAAATAAATCTTGTCATGCACAATCTTATTTTATTCACATTTGTTAAAAACTTTGTAATTTATTTTATTAACAATATATTAAAAACTTTATTGTGAAACAGTCCAGCAGATCGATAATGTCCAGGTGGCAATCTTTTCCAGTCAACCAGGCAAAAGTGAGAAAAGGAAGTTATGGTCGCAAAAATATTCAAATGGTTATTTATTTTTTATAAAGCTTACGAAGAATTTACACAGTATAACACAGTATAAACACAGTAAAAAAGAGATATCATCAATCAAAGGAAAGGATTTTGAAGAGAAATATAAAAAATTGCGATGAAACACGTTGTATTACTCACTTGATATTAATAGTTTTTATCAGTCGCTTTGTAAAATATGCCAATGACGAAGCAAGTGGAACATTTATTTTATAACAGGTGCGTCAGTGCTCCGCAACCGGTGTGCCGTGGCACACTGGTGTGCCGTGAGCCGGATACAGGTGTGCCGCGGTCAAATTCAATGTACGAGTATTTGACATTTTACAATTTTTCATTATGTATTTAATACACAATAACTGGTGCCAACTGTTGAAAACTGCGTAGTGTGCTTTGTACACACCATGGCGGCACCAAATTAGTCATAGACAAAGAAAAATGACCCTTATGCGCGTCGCTGAAGACTCATGCCTAATTTAATACCTATATATTTTAGCTTTTGGTGTGCCGCGGAATTCTAGGAAGAATTTTGGTGTGTCGTAGGTGAGAAAAGGTTGCAGAGCACTGACATACGTGACAAGAAATATACATAATTTGCGAAAAAACAACAAGTAACATAATTTAATTCGGATACAAAATTTTAATGGATCTTGGTTTGTTGCCTTTCATTTGTCGTGTCCCCAGTAAACTAGGCTTTTGCCTGTATCTCACTGAGGACATATAGCATGAAAAAATAAATCGATACTTCTTTCCGATTTTAGATTATATAAAACCCCGTTGCGCATTCTTATCAACCTGACAAACAGTGACATTCAATTACATATGTATACATCACGCGAAATCAAACTCCTCACACTTCATCACTCCAGACAGACCAAAACATTCATCCCACGATATACCACATATAATCATAAAAAAAAATACATGTATATAAACATATAAATGTAAAACAACAAAAAACACCACACTCAAGAGCTCACACAAACCTCTTCCACAAGTCATTCCTCTTGCAAGCCCAAGTACTCAAACTCCTGTCGCAATAACAACCACGCTCCGATAACATTGGTTTGTAACTTGTTCTAGATTCACTGCATGGACAGTAAAGGATGACCTTAAAAGATGAAGAGCCTAAATAAAAACTGGGAAAGCCTTTAAATAATCTATGTTTGAGCGAAGCGCAAGTGGATGATCGGAAAGGTTGGGTTGGTTTTTTGCATGTACATGCAGATGTTCCTTTATTATCTGTTCATCAAATACTTATGTGTTTTCGCAAAGTCTCTGACATTCATATTAAAAATACAATATAACGATTTTATTACCATCAGGTAATCTTTTAAAACCAACCATAAATATTTTAAACCACCCTTAAGTGACATTGGGACTGAAATCCCGTCAAAAAACAATCTATCGATCTCTATTGCCTACTTGTTGAAACGCTCGTTTTTCAGCCTAGGTGATGTATATTATATTTCCGTTGTAAAATATTGTTTAACAACTTTATGGTTAGTCGAAAGAGATTGCCTAATTGAAATAGAAAAGGTGCATGGCCACGTGATAACGCACTGGACTTCTGTGCGCAAAGCTACCGGTTTCAGCCCCGCGCTATGCTTCTCTCCTTGAATGGCACAGGTTTTTTTACAGGTAAAGAAATACTTTTTACTTTGGTTGTATCTATTCTTAAAAAAACCTAATTCTACAGCGCAGCCTCATTTACCTACTAAATTAATGTTGGAATTACGAGGAGATTCTCAAGTACTAGATCCAGCAACGACGATGACAGTGAAAGTGTAAAAGAATAAATATTATTTCAATTAAAATCAAACCTGAAGGTTCCTGTTCGAAGACAGGTAACATGTCGACAAAATCACGAAGCTTGCCAAATGTGTTTACGTGTAATACTCGTAACTACAAGTATTTTTTAAGCTAGCTTTATGGAGAAAGTTTCAGATAAAAATAACCGTTTAATGATGCAGTAGAAAAAAATATATAAATCTTCTCGGATATTTTCCCGAGTGAATGGAGAATTGAGAATATCAAAAAGTGTTGAGAATTGACTAACAATTCTAAACTCTTCGTTCGCAGAAAAGTTAGTAACTGAAGTTTGCCGCTAACGCGCCTTACTACGGCGCTTTCCTCATGTTTCACTTTATCCCGTTTCCCCAAAATAAGGAAGCGATAAAAATCTCTCAATATCAGAGGAAAAACTTATAAGGCTGTATTGAAATTCTTCCCCCTTTTCAGGGTCTATCATTACGTGTTCTTTTCACTTTTTGATGTTTCAGGAAAGAAGAAAACTTTTCGTTTCAGCGAAATTAACATGATCGATATTAATACAAATTTGCTAAGGAGAATTTGTATCGTTATAGAGAACGAAATTCCCTGAGCATCATCATCAGCGTTATCAGATGACTTTAGGTGCTGGATATATGCCTTCTTTCTCCGCATCCGTCATATTGCTTTCAATTGCTCTCAGCTACTTTTTTGATGCCATACAAAGTATCTTGACCTAAAACCATCCGGAACGTATTAATTTATCATAAGTGCTTCTTTTCATTTTTTAAGAAAACTTGCTTTGTTTAGCGATCAACATACCAAGGGAAGATAAACTACAAAAAAAAACATTGTAGATTTTCCCATGTATCATGGTAACATTCAGCTTTATGTGGTATATGTGTGCAGTGTTAATTTTTATTTTTTTATTTATTTTACACACGACAAGAAATATACATCATTTGTGACAAAATCAACAGGTAATTTAATTTGGACATACAATTTTAATGGATATTTTTTTAATTTTAATGAAACATGAAGACCTGTAAAATAGTCTGGAAAGGTGGAGAAGAATCTTGGAGGACAATGGATTGAGACTGAGCAGAAAGAAAACAGAGTATCTGTACCTGCCATTCGAGAACACAAATGCTGTCACTCCCGTAATGCAAATGGATGGAGAAACATTACCAAATTGTGACTCCTTTAAGTATCTTGGGTCACTCGTCCATAGCGATGGAGGATGTGCAGCAGATGTAACACATAGAATAAGTGTGGGATGGATGAAGTTTAGATCAATGACGGGAGTTCTATGTGATCCGAAAATACCAGTAAAGTTAAAAGGAAAAGTATACCAAACGGTTGTCAGATCCGTACTCCTCTATGGCTCCGAATGCTGGACGATGTATAACTCTTACTCTAGGCAACTAGAAACTGCTGAAATGCGCATGCTAAGATGGTCAGCTGGTGTTTCCCTAAGAGACAAAACAAAAAGCTCACGCATTCGTAGAAGTCTAGGTGTTACAGACATCGACAGCAAGATGGAGGAGAGGCGATTGAGACGGTATGGGCACGTTGAACGCAGAGCACCCGATCACATTGTGAACCAGGCAATCTCCGTGGATCTTCCTCGAATAACAACCAGAGGAAGACAAAATAATTCATGTGTGGTGCAAAAAGATAACCTGATGCAGAGGCACGGCCTGGGGGACGTAGTCCGGGACAGAAGAGCATACAACCTGAGGACGAGGAGAACTGACCCCAGCACTCTTCGCAGACAGTGAGTTGGGATGGAGCCAGGGAGAAGAAGAAGAATTTTAATGGATCTGGGTTTGTTGCCTTTCATTTGTCGTATCCCCAGTAAACTAGGCTTTTGCCTGTATCTCATTGAGGACATATAGCGTGAAAAAATAAATCGATTTTTGATTATATAAAAAAACCACAATGTCTTTAAACTTCCACAACGTTAATGCCTTAACTTTAAATAATATATATTTTGATACTGTCCAATGTGTACTAGTTACACATCACAAGAAAGGAAGGGTTAATATAGACCACCTACATTGGAAGTCTGTGTGGTCTAAAGTTCCATAACAACAATCTGACTTAAGCACTGCTGTCGTAAAAAACCGAGATTATTCAGTTTTAGGAGAACTTTGAGGTATGAGGTAGAAATACGTGTAGCGAAGATAAATGTAATAAGTGAAATAACAAAGTAATTTACTGTTAAATATTCCAATAAAGAGTTCTACAAAGTTATGGCTGAAATATTTATTTAAAAAAAATGGCTTTTTGTTTTATTAACACACAATGAAGCAGAAATGTAATGATTGATCATTTTGAAAACAACCGCCTGAAATCTGTATTTTTTTTTCAGTGAAATTTTGAAATTTTCATGTAAAATTCTTCCCGTCTCGTGTACCTTGAGGCTCATTAATTACAATTACCTTCAAGACGGAAAATCACTTTTATATTTCAAGGAAAACACAAAATAGCTTTTGGCTTTCTTGTAGCGCCTTAAAAATATAATTAAAATCATGAAAACTATAGGAGGTTTCTTAGCTTTGCCTAATGTACTGTTAATCTTTTTTGAAATATCTATAATCATATTAAACATATGCGAAATGAATAGTGTATACTGTATTGATAGTAAGGAATAAAAACAAAGTAACGTTTCTATCGAACACAATCGAATCATGCGTATTATATATAGATTTATGATATATACAACATTTAGCACTGTAAATTATAAATATAAAAAAAGCAGAACTGAATTCGTTTGGAATCGAACCTGCGCCGTTCATTTGCTTGGCATAAAATCTACTATAACTACGGTCATCAAAAGTTACTAGGAATAAATACTTGTTCTTTGGCAGAGAATAATTATACAGAGTTCCAAATATATTATAAATATAACAAGTTTCATATGGCAGATTCAAGTTATATAGTGCTTTCTTGAAAACTATATCAGAGTACAGATTGAATAACGTAGGTGACAAAATACAACCTTGTCGGACACCACGTTGAATTGGTATGCCTTTCGATTTGTTATTTTCAAATTTTATAACAATCTGGCTATAAAAAGTCTGGTGCTTTGTTCTCTTTTCCTACCGCGATATAGAAATTATGTGATGGTATAAGTATGTATGTTTAAGAAAAAATAAAGATATTTTGATCTGTTGACAAGGAAAAAAGGGTAGAAGTATCAAGTTGAAGTGGTTATAGCTTGTCAGAGCGGAAGAGCAAAGGATCGGGGATGAAGCTAGGGGTGACGGTGTTTGCCCCATTAGTGCAGACCTCACCCGCCCCGCCCTGTCAACATATTAAGCGCTTCCGGAAAGTAACACACATTCCTCTGTCGGTTTCTCCTCTTGTTCCTATATCCGACGTGTCAGGTTTCGTTTACTGTTTTGTTAACTGTCCATGCTGTTAAAATACTTGTTTGTATGTAAGAGCGGTCTATGTGACCCATTTCAAATGTAGGTAATATTTTGATGGGGTACATATATATACAGGGTGTCCTGTAACTCGATGTCAAGCCGGTATCGAAGAAAAGGCCAGCTTATGACGGTTCAGTTTAAAAAAAATCTTGCAAAAGCCTTGTACTTTTCGGCATTTTTTTGAAAATTGTGAAAGAAGCTACCCTGCGCCAAGTGTTTATATGCTGTGACTACAAATGGCCATATTTAATGATTGTCATGGTTGTATCGCAATCTTAGATAGCCCTGCTATTAGTCGGAGTCCGATATAAAACTAAAAAATGTTCGAAAAATAAATAGTTTTTGTCCGATCATAGAAATGAATATTTTTTATCAGCTAACTTTAACTCATCATACTGTAAAAATAATGTGCTACGCTAACCTGGCAAGTTACATCAAAAGATGGCCTGTTTAGTCAGAATTTCAAAATGGTACAATACATACCTAATACTCCTTTAAAAATAATTTAAAAAGACAAATTTCTGTACAATAATAATACTTTTTAATAATCAAAGATCAAATTCAATAAGTTTGAGCGATACAAACGATACAGCGCATGAACGAGTTAAAGTAAGACAGCTAGTGTCACCATTTGACATAAACTAGAGTGAGACAGATAGTCACCATTCGTCGTAAGTTAATATGAGACAAGTGGTGACGCTAACATACATTGAAAAGTGTCCTCATTAAATACAGCAATTTGTTTTTTATTATTATTTTCAAAGGTGTAGTAGGCATGTATTGTACCATTTTGAAATTTTGACTAAAAATGCCATCTTTTGAGATGCCAGGCTAGCGTAGTACATTATTTTTACAGTATGATGAGTTAAAGTTGGCTGATAAAAAATATAAATTTTTATGGTCGGACTAAAACTATTTTTTTTTTGAAACGTGAAGGTATTTTTTTTGTTTTATATCGGACCCCGACTGATAGCAAGGTTATCTTGAATTGCGATACAACCATTAACATTATAAAATATGTCAATTTGTAGTCACAGCATACAAACATTTGGCGCAGGGTGGCTACTTTCACAATTTTCAAAAAAATGCCTATAACTCCAAAAGTATTATAGGTATAAGGCTTTTGTTAGAATTTTTGTTTTAACTCTGAACCGTCATAAGCTGGCCTTTTTCTCGATACCGGCTTGACATCGAGTTACAGGACACCCTGTATAGAAGAATTTCGAAATAATTGACAATGCTGAAAAGAAGATATTTTTTAAAATGAATAAATAAATCAATCTTTTTTATTTATAGAAATAAATAAATAATATATCTAAAGTGATAACATTGAGGAAATTAATGTTTATTCAATTATGCACACTATTTGATCTACTTGAAAATATATGTATTATATATTTAACCCAGTAAGTTTCAAGTCATGTGGGACATCTTCAGACATATTCCGAACTAACTGAGTTCTAAAGTTTGGAATCCGTTCGGAATACATCGTAAGTTCAGATTAACTCGGAAGATGAGACGCAAATGACTTGAAACTATCTGAGTTAAATATATATTTTCAAGTGAACTAAACTATCTGGGTTAATATATATTTTCAAGTGAATTAAACTATCTGGGTTAAATATATATTTTCAAGTGAACTAAACTAAACGATGTTTCAATTTTTCATTAAATTTGAATAAATAAAATAATAGAAATAGTTGGATAACTGATTCATTTTTTAATTCTTAGTTTTCTTAGCTGCGGCATTGAACAGTCCTGATAATTCTTAGTTTTCTTAGCTGCGGCATTGAACAGTCCTGATAATTCTTAGTTTTCTTAGCTGCGGCATTGAACAGTCCTGATAATTCTTAGTTTTCTTAGCTGCGGCATTGAACAGTCCTGATAATTCTTAGTTTTCTTAGCTGCGGCATTGAACAGTCCTGATAATTCTTAGTTTTCTTAGCTGCGGCATTGAACAGTCCTGATAATTCTTAGTTTTCTTAGCTGCGGCATTGAACAGTCCTGATAATTCTTAGTTTTCTTAGCTGCGGCATTGAACAGTCCTGATAATTCTTAGGTTTCTTAGCTGCGGCATTGAACAGTCCTGATAATTCTTAGTTTTCTTAGCTGCGGCATTGAACAGTCCTGATAATTCTTAGTTTTCTTAGCTGCGGCATTGAACAGTCCTGATAATTCTTAGGTTTCTTAGCTGCGGCATTGAACAGTCCTGATAATTCTTAGTTTTCTTAGCTGCGGCATTGAACAGTCCTGATAATTCTTAGATCTTAAATATGGAATATAATGAACGCATTCTTCTAAAACACATTTACTATATACGAGTGTAAATCGTTATTTTACATGTTTTTAAAAACTGTTTATAAATCTTTGGGCGCCTCTATTGCCTTGGCGCTATTAGGAAATGTCTAGGTTTGTCAAGATGATAAAATCTCCTATGTCAAGATGATAACTACTCATTTTTCAAGCTGATAAAAACCTTTATGTCAAGATGATATATGCCCCTATGTCAAGATGATAAACGCCCATATATCAAGATGATAAACGCCCCTATGTCAAGATTATAAATGCCCTTATGTCAAGATGATAAATGCCCATATATTACGATGAAGAATGCCCCTATGTCAAGATGATAAATGCCTCTATGTCAAGATGATAAATGCTTTTATGTCAAGATTATAAATGCCTCTATGTCAAAATGATAAATGCCCCTATGTCAAAGTTATAAATGCCCTTATGTCAAGATGATGAATGTCTCTATGCCAAGATGATAAATGCCCTTATGTCAAGATGATGAATGTCTCTGTGTCAAGATGATAAATGCCCTTATGTCAAGATGATGAATGCCCCTATGTCAAGATGATAAATACCCCTATGTAGAGATGATAAATGCCCTTATGTCAAAATTATAAATGCCCCTATGTCAAGATTATAAATGCCCTTATGTCTAGATGATAAATGCCCCTATGTCAAGATTATAAATGCCCGTATGTCAAGATTATAAATGCCCCTATGTCAAGATGATAAATGCCCTTATGTCAAGATGATAAATGTTCCTATTTCAAGATGATAAATGCCCTTATGTCAAGATGATAACTGCCCTTATGTCAAGATGATAAATGCCCCTATGTCAAGAATATAAATGCCCCTATCGCTTCACGCTGTTAGATGTTCTTCATAACTCTTTCATCATATGAGAAAATTATACCCAAATAGTAAATTTCTTCAACTTGTTCCAATCTATCATTGTTCACCCATATATATAGCATTTATTTTTTCTTTCACACTTTTCTGCTCTTCTCAGATATTTCTCGTTGCATCTCTCATACAATTTACTGCTCTTCTTTATAATACCATCATCGTCATCTAATCAGATTGTAAATGGAATTAAATATGATCAGATTTGTAATCTGATTTATTCATTCATAAAATTTCTAGCAGATATCTTAAGAAAACATTTCACTTGAATCAATAAAGGCGGAAGAAAATCGCGACCATTGTTAAATAATTTCATTCCGAAGGTACAGGAGAGGTAAATCTCCAGGATGAGATGATGTCTGAATATTGAGAGAAGAGGGTGCTGAAGCCAAAAGGAGGAAGGGAGGATATCGGTAACCAGCCTTAAGTCGCGGGTTCACTTATTTGACGTTCTTTTGAATAAATAACTTGACTCGAAATCACCCTCGGGATAAATGATCATTCCACTGCGACTTATTCCAAAAAGGATAATTTAAAGGTTTAACGAGTTTACCTTTATTATTTATTTACAGATTTTTTTATTCATGAATGGTTTTAATTTTATTATTTATTCATGATTTATTTGTATTCTTCATTAATGGGTTATAATTTTTTCAAAAAGGAAAAATTTAAAGGTTTAACGGGTGTATATTTAGGTGGAAATTGTCTATTGGACTTTCCAGTTCACTGCTCCTATTTTTTACGTCGTCCTTTACTGTCCATGCAGTGAGACTCTGGAATTAATTACAGACCAATATAAGACTCGCTTCGTCCTTGGCATGATTTAAGAAGTGACTGAAAAAACTCTTTATTTCGAGTCAGTAAAATAACGTGTCTCATTCCTGATTTTTCTTTTCCTTTCCTTTCCATCATCCATTACTTTTCTTTTGATTGATGATATCTCACTTTATATGAAAAAATAATGTTCTGGTAATTGTCCGTCTTTGTGGGGTTCGTGGGCATGTGATCACGTATGTGTTTATGGATTTCGTGGGGATATATAGTCATTTGAATGATTTGTGCGACCACGTAACTTGCTTCGTTTACTTTTGTCTGATTGGCTGGAAGAGATTGCCGCCTGGCAATAAGCCCGCCAGATTGTATTTGCAATGAAAGTATTAAATAAATAAATATATTTATTGTTTTTTAAAAGATAGTACTTTTTGCTTATAAATAGGTTTATCTTTATATTTATAAACGAGTTTATCTTTATTTATAAACGAGTTTACTTTTATTATCCTTTATTATAGGTTATTTTTTTATTTATAAGAAAAACCGTTTAACAAACATTTTTTATTAAGAGCCTTGTTTCACTGTACTTTTCAATAAACCTTCCAACGTTTGTTATTCAAACATTGGAAACATTTATTATTCCACAATACATTAAATGATGAAAGTAAAATAAAGATAAATATCTTACATCAGCTGAGGTTGCAGTCATTTATCTTGACATGGTTTATCAATATACATTATATTACAATTAAATTTTTCCAACAAACCAGATACTATATATGTTAAACATTTCTCAAATACAAATCAGACTGGCCCTTATTGAAAAATTGGGGTACCAATGGAAATTGAACTTATAAGCTCTGCTGAAAGACAGGCGTTTTCAAGAGCATGTAGCTTGATTCTATGATTTGTCCATTTACATTGATGTTAAAATGGATGTTTTCATTGCATATACTGTTGGTCCTGGAAATCTTTCATTTTAGACCAATTACTTCATAAAACTATATAAGTATCCAGCATTTGTTGAAGATTTTAATCAAAATGAAAAATATCGTAGGGTTATGACATATCGTTTTTGACTTGAATAAAATTTTACAAAATGGTCAAAACCTGAATTATATACACCCTAGTGTCAGCTCGGCCAAGAGATATGAGACGCGGCAAGTTTATCCCTTTCATAAGAAAACCGCCCCGCTTGCCTGACTCAGGGGGTGATATTTTATTAAGCGAGGATTCAGACTTTGGAGGAAGACAACTGGAGATTGAATTAAACGTTAATCTTGCCGACTTAAACGGATCGCAATTTGTTGAAGATCACAATAATCTCGATCTGAAACTCCTTCAACAATTACTCAGTAGACTCAATTCTCCTGATCTTATCTGTTTCATTGCCATAAAGGAATAAGTTTAAATATGAAATATAAAAATAATATCGTTTAATGTTATAATTCTAAAGAGAAAATGTTTTATTAAAAGTTGAAAGATTCACTCACAGCACGCCATTGCGTCACTTTATTTTTTTTATCAGGATCTGGTTTATTTTTACATAATACACATGACAAGGCCATTTTCCTGTTGGGGCAAGAAAAGGGGATAGAACACAAGACTTTCCTATCTCGACATACATCTTTAACCTTTTCGACACCCATACGCACTTGACGCTATATAAATAAATAAATATAGGTGTATTGATAGCAACATAGTATGTACATAATATATTTAAATATACTTCAAGAACACATAAATTGCAGAGAATATATTAAAGACAGAAGCTATTAAAAGGTCTGGGCTCATCTAATAACATCCCCTCGGCCACGATACATCCACCAATATAGGGCGAGCTCGGCCACGGGGACACCAGATGTTTTTCAGTCCACACCCTTGCACACGTAGAATAAGGAGAAGAAAATAAATATATGACAGAAAAATAAACAAATCCACAAATACCGCCTCAGATCAATACAAACAAACAAATAAAGGTTCCTTGACAGCAACACAATGTGTACTTATGGTATACATTGTGTTGCTGTCAAGGAACTGTCATTTTATTCAAACTGGTACCGACACGCTTCACGGTCAAAATTCGGGTTGTGGATGGAGAGAGGTACAAAACAACTTAAGCAAGCACAGGTGAGGTCTTGTGAATATATGTTATGTGTTTACCAGATGTTTATCCCAATGTACTGACTTTGATATTTCAAGGGTCTCTAATCCCTGATGTTGAGGTTAAAACCTTGAAACCGGTAGGGTTATACCGGTATGTTAAGTGGAATAAACAGTGTTTGATCAAACAAAATACAATGTCTATAAGCATACCTATAAATGGAGCAAAGTCCTATTTATAAAAAACATATCATACGAAATAACCAAAAATATTCCAAGTCACATAAAGCCAGGTGTTTACACTAATTTTAATCTCTGGAAACTCTTATTTAATGGGAAAGGCAAAAATGGAATACTTAGCAACAGTGGTGTGTATAAACTTTTATGTGCTGACTGTGATAATTTCTATATAGGAAAGACAGGAAGATCTTTTGAAAAGAGATTTTGTAAACACAAATCCGCCTTAACAAATCCTCTAATTTATTCTGAAATGGCTAATCATTGTCATCGTGAAAACCATTCTTTTTCTATCGATGATGCCAAATTCTTACATATCAGTAGTAACGGAAATAAATTGAAGAGATTAGAGGCCCTAGAAATTTCTGAGTCAGTACATCGATTCGAACATCTGGTGAACAGTTATATCCTAAAAATCTCTCCGCTCTTGACCGAAATCGTCCCATGCCTCCCTCACCCCTCAGCCCCCAACCGTTGAAGCGTGTATATCGGTACCAGTTCGAACAGAATTTAGTCTTGTTTGTGCTCCCCTGAAGTTGAGGTGAAAGCCTTGAAATCAGTAGGGTTATACCGTTACAAAAAAGTGGAATAATTAGTGTTTGATAAAAATTAATTTCAATGTTTTTAAACCTACACATTATATAAATAATATATCAATATATTCTTCCTGAAATTCGACCATAAACCACTTCGTTTTGTTTGAGCAGTATAACAGCTTTAGAGCTATATGATAAGCGTTTTCAAGTTCCACGTGCTGCTCACATCCGGGTGCTGGTAATCCTAGATCCTCGTAGATCTTCCGTATACTATCCTGGTTCATCACCATTAAGGGTTAAGCGCTCATCCAGGACACCATTGTGGATGTGAGATAATTGCCGCATAAAGGATATTAATGGGTCTAACCATTTACAATATGAGGCACTTGTTTCGAAATTGATGGGCTTATGTAACAATTTCGATAACTTTATTGTATTTTTTTCTTTATTAGGCAGATTTATTGACACAAGGGCCATATTCACCGCTTTCGCGATATAGTATATAGTGTTAAACTTTTGTCGTATAAAATAAACCTGGAAAGTTTATAGGCATGTGGCAATTTCTTCCAAACAATCAGAACGATGTTGTTAACGAGGCCTTCAGTGAAACTAGGGGGAATCCCTTTTAAAAAAATACGGTATAATCTGGCGGACTTATTGCCATGTAGTAATACCTTCAAAACGAAAATGGGTACCAACAAAAATCGAATCCGTTTTCTCTGCCTATATTGCATACATAAAATGACCGAATCTATTACCATCGTATAACGAAAGATCTACAAAGTCCAGTTTTGTTTGTTGGTCACTTTTTCCAGGCAATTTTATATCTGGTTTTCTTTTCAAATATTTATCAAATACATATGATCGAGTCTTGAATACATTAAGACTGCATGACGAGATATATAAACGTGGAGGAGGCGAAAATATTCCTTTGGATGAAAAAGTTTGAAAAAGTAAGGTTCATATATGAATCACTGCGTATTTGTTAGTTAATTATATAATATAATGATATAAATGAAATTATACATTTAACTTAACTTATTTTACACATACGTACTAAAGAATAAAATAAAAAAAATAAGATTACCTTGATCACCAATAATAAAGAAATTTGATTTCAAACTGGAACAAGTCACAAAAGTCATCTACGCGCAACAAGTCAAACTTCAACTGCCAAATTGACCGGTAAAACAGTTTTCTATTAAACCTATGTGGTTTTAAAGCATGGAGGTTTTTGTATGACACGCATGAGCTGTTGTTTAAACCACTCAACACAAAAATATTTAGAAAAACTTTGGTTGATTCATATGTGCATCATTGCGCACTGTAGGGTTAAAACTCTTACATTACGCCATTTTTATGTTTGAGTAGACCGAGAGGACCAAGCGCCCACCTTTCCTCTCTCAACACACATATTTCGCATTTTCTCCATTCATACACCTTTATATCGGACGTATGCGTCACCTTTTAATATGTGTGGATTCTTGGATGTGTTATATTTGATATAATTTGATATTTGTTCATAATTTGATACGTAAATCTTTGATATTGAAATTCTTGGTTTCTATGAAATATTTATGTTTGTTTGGGTCCATGCGGTATCGCGACCGCATCGGAAATGTAGACTTATGGACGGGCGTCGAGTCTAGATCGCTGACCGGTCGGTCTAAGCATTGCGCAAATCTCCAGAAAATTGTTGTTTTTCGTGAGGTGTGAGCGCTTGAGATGACCGACTGACCGTTCATAAGAGGGGTCCCTTTCAATTTTAAATATACTACTACCTACCTATTCTCAGTACACTGTGCTTTACTTTGAGACCTGCTACAGCCTGCCATAAGAGGAATCTCTTCACCATTGCTACCTTCTAATCGATCTACGCCTTTTGGAGTGGACCGGAATTCTCCAACATTGCGCAGCAACCATCGCACTTATTTACAGTTCTTTGTACCGGTGCCGTACAACCTTCTTATATAATTCTTACAATTTATCTGACTCTCTACATTTCGTTCTTTCAATCAAATCTTCCTTGACTTCTTACATCACGCTTTATGATTATATTTGTACTATATATTTGTTTTGTTGTTCTTTTTTCACTCACTCGTTTCACACACCTTCTTAGAGTGCTCTTCTTCATCTTACTCAACACACCTATCTAAGTTCACATTTATCCCTTACCAATTCATTCCGTATTCTGTTATATATGGTCACCCCATGTATTCATCCAAAAACGTAATGCTACATATACAGAGTGATTCGTGATGACTCAGTTTAACATTGCTTGGTTTTAATATAATCGTGTATCAACACATCGACATTATAGTAGATTGCCCAGAATTATTAAATTTTTCGAACACCCTGGGGCGCTCTTAGGAATTAATTGTGTTGTCCTAGGTAGCAAACAGTTTGTATCAATTGTTTATTTTTACGCTTTCACTGTGTATAGTTAAACTTGGCTGGCGTGTTGCCATGTGGCAATCACTTCCAACTAACCAGAAATATGTTGAAGATGCCTTAAATGAAAACTGAACTGGAATCCTTTTTAAAAAAATCTGAGTTCCAGCGGGATTTGAACCCGTATCTTCAGGGCTGGGAGACAGGCGACTTACCAACTAGGCCACGAAGGTCGTCAATATATTTAAAAAAAATAACATAATATACATATAAACCGTATTTCAAATTGAGCGGTTTTTTTTAATTCTTGGGTAAAACACAAATAGCGTCGTGAACTTGCCTGGGTCTTGTGACATTTGAGAAGTGTAATGTATGATATTTATAAAAATGGAGTCGTATACAATACAACGACGCGTTCATATTGTTGAATTATTTTACGTATTGTAATCTCCGGAAACGGTGATGTTAATTGGCCACCAAGATCATGTGATCTGACACCGTTGGACTATTTTCTCTGGGGTTACGTGAAAAGGCAGGTCTATAAGAATGGCCCCCCGATCAATTCCTGAGCTGAAGACGAAATTATTCGCGTTATTTGTGAATTAGAACCGCAATTATGCCAAAATGTCATCGAATATTTTGACAAAAGAGGGGACATATGTGGTGCTACAAGAGGTTAAAATTTGGCGGACATTGTTTTTTTGTGTTTAAATGTCATACGAGTACTTCAATGACCAATAAAAAGTTTTTTGAAATCAAAGCGAATCGTGTGTTTTATTCAAGAATGAAGAAAAATTAAATAATAAAACCGCTCAATTTGAAAGACCCTTCATATTTGAACTAAAATTCAAAATGAAACTAGGATAATTTGTTTCAATCTAAAAATATTTGATTTGCACGATTGATTGAACAAAGCAATTTTTTGTTTTATGTTTGAACAACAAAAATGTTTTCAAACACATTTTTGAAATATTTTTTTTTCATATTCCAAACAAAATAATACCGATATTGAAAAGTCAGGGAATATTTCGATTTTGCTGACAAAACAAAACCTCGTATGCTCGGAGTTTTTAAATTGAATTTCGAAATTTGTTTATTCAAGTTCATTTACGGAAATGAAAAGTACTAAATTTTATCAAAATTTCGGGATCTTAGTTTAAATATTGATTTAAATAAACTATTAAATTAAAACAAAACAAAAAATATTCACAAATAAAAACGACCCACGTTATCGATAATTTAACTAGGGTTGTTATTTGTTGTGTTACTACTATTTACTATAAATAGTGTCCTTTCTCCATGATTCCGACCCGATACAAACTATTCAACTTAAATAATTATAATTATAAAAAACACAATTTACACAGCAGTCAACCTCCGTGGCCTAGTTGGTAAAACGTCTGTCTCCCAGCCCGGAGGTTGTGGGTTCAAATCCCACTGGAACCCAGTTTTTTTTAAATAGGATTCCATTCTGATTTTCACTAAATGACACTTTAATATCTTTCCTGGTTAGTTGGAAGAGATTACCACATGAGAATAAACCCGCCAGGTTGTACTGTATACAACGAAAGAGTAATACAGTACAATAGCACTGTTTAGAGAGCAGACTTTCTTTAACCTTTCCCTTCCTGTGCTAAAAAAATCCGCCCGTTTCGGTGATATGTATTCAATACGCATGTAAAAATGAGCAATTTAAAATCGGAAAAATAAAAATATTTATAGCCAATCGCTTAAATTAATAAAATTTGAAGTCAAAAGTGATAATCATTGAAATTTAATTGCTGAAAATATGAAAAAACATTCGCTGACGTTCACAAAACGGGCACAGAGACCACCTCGTATGAAAGCCCGCGAGCTACTGAAACGGAACTCGGAACACTAACACTGTGTATACTATACCTTGAAGGAAGAAACAGCTGTGAATTGAGATTGAGAACATGAAAAAAACATCGGACGACGTTCACAAAACGGGCGAAACGACCGACCCGAAATAAAGGACGCTGACTACTAAGCGAGAAAAGCGAGGGAACTGAGATTCTATTTCTTGCGTTCCCATATACCGAAGTAGAGTGAGAGTGAGACGTGAATAGCGTCGCATCCTCACCCATAGCGATTTTTTAGAATGAATATACCTACGTCACACACTGGCACACGTTTGATTGTATTGGTGAATTTATTCCCGATTTTCACAAAATATCTCTGATGTGACCGATAAGTGATAATTATTACTATTAATATTATTTTTTCATTCAATGCGTAAATGTATTACGGAGGAATACCTAAAATCTGAACCTAGTATTTATTATATTTATAGAGATATTAAAGTTTTTAGAAGCAATGTTATGACTTACGGAACCGAAGCAAGAGCAGACTCTGTAAGAACGAAACACCTCCTCAGAACAACAGAAATGAAAACTTTGCACCCTTTCGTAGGTAAAACCCTTAGAGATAGGATACCTAATGAGGAAATCCGCAGAAGTTGTAAAATTGAGGACGTCGTGAGATGGAGTAGGCAGAGTAGACGATTCGGGACGGACCACGTTGAGAGGATGGACCCCGCGAGAATACCTAAGATTGTAATGCACGAGATTCCAGAGGCCCGTCGACCACCGGGACGTCGACCAAAGAGATGGAGAGAAAGTTGGACATCTTCGTCACATTACCAAAACTGAAATCTTGTTTAAACAGATCGCAAGATCTAGAAGAAGAAGAAGCAATGTGTACTGGTTACACATCATAGGGAAGGAAGGGTTAATGTCATTGGACCAAATTCGGGCCAATATATCAATACAAACTTACCAATTAGTTTTCAACGAATGTAGAATACTACTTAACAAGAGTGATTAAATATTGTACTTATTCAAGAGTTTGTTACTGCAGGATTGTCCTGTGATGCTGGGCTCCAGCTATCTCTCCATCGTTTCGGGGGTCTCCCTGGCGGACGCCGTCCATCCGGCACCCCATGCAGAGCTATATATGGAATTCTTGTGGAATTCATTATCTCTACATGTTG
This sequence comes from Odontocerum albicorne, assembly GCA_949825065.1. Lineage (NCBI taxonomy): Eukaryota > Metazoa > Arthropoda > Insecta > Trichoptera > Odontoceridae > Odontocerum > Odontocerum albicorne. The sequence goes on from OX463851.1 coordinate 43,872,959, forward strand.
ATTAAATACAATATATACAAAATTATTTTGTTAAAATACGCCTTTCTATATTAGGAACAAAACTATTCACTTTGCACAGTGTTCGTTTGAAAGCAAATGTTTGCGAGCACTTGGGGCTCGGGGCTCCAAGCCGAGAAGCGGTGGGCGAATATAATTAAACTAAATTTACAGCAAATTGAATTAACATCTCTCGTTGTTTCCCGTATCCTATATCATTCCTTAACCGTACGTTACGTTCTCCACTCTGAAAGTCAAACTTTACGGATTCATTACAAAAAGCGGGAAGTAAATTGTAAACAATCACTCAATCATTGTCATTATCACAATATGAGTACTAAACTAACGTTGTAAGTGAAAAAAAAAAGAAACGATTTATAAATTAATCAACAATAAGTAATTGATTTAGTACGAGTATATCTAAGGCAAGGTGAGGTTCATGGCCGCGCGGTAACGTATTGGAGGTATGTGCGGAAGGACGTCGATTCGAACCCCGCGCTTTGCAACTCCCTTCGAACGACACAGGCACTTTTTCCGCATAGTATTCGAGAGTATAAGAATACTTATGAATTTGGTCATATCTTCTTCTTCTTGTTATAGATCATGATCTGTTTGTTCCACTTGTTCCCCTTCTTGTGACGTGGACTGCCAGCTGTCACGCCATCTCTTCGGAGGTCTTCCCGGTAACCTTCTTCCGGCTGGGTTCCCTTGAAGGGCGACACGTGGAAGTCTGTCCTTTTGCATTCTGTTTACATGTTCGTTCCAGTATCACCTTCGTTGTCTTCCCCACCTGACGATGTCTTCCGTACTACACTTTCTCCTTATTTCGTTGTCATATATATTCTTTAAAAAAAAAACATATCATCATACCGTGTTCCTTCCAGGGAAAGCAGAGAAAATACATCTCTAAGCTTTTCTGTCCAATCAATCAACTTTCGCTACCTCCTCATTCATGAATGTTATAACACATAATATTTTAATATTCTCATTTCTCACTTTCTCTTCTTTAAAAATCTGGTTAATTTGATCTAGCCATGTTTTCATGGTCTTTCTCTTCTACGAACACCTTGGACGTATGTCTTGTAGACTCGCTTAGTTACTCTTTCGCCATTTTAAACCTCTTTGCTTCATCTTACTGAAAACAACCATTTGGTCCATTCATCCATTTCTGATGTCTTTATTCCACCCTTTTTCTTAACCCTTTAGGTGCCGAAAGGTATTAGTATGGCTGATCCCGGAGGGCCATGAATTTTTTAGCAAAATTAAAACCTCATAGAATTGTCTTTTTTGTATATATATTCAAAGGATATTATGAAGACTCACCAAATATGTAAAATATGTGTCGTTTGTGCCGCCGTTCACTCAGAAAAACACAACTTAAATTTTAACTAAATATCAGGGTTGTCACAGCTTATCACATAAAACACGGAAACTTATAATACATTAATAAAACATTTGATAGAATTAAAAGTATACGTAACACGAAAATATTAATTATTTTAATAATGCCCAGAAAGTAAATAATGTAACTATAAAATCGTTTCAAATTTCAACGGTTCAATAAGTAAAACGCAAAACTGACAACCCTGTATTAGAGACACATGTCGACTGTCGTGCGAAGCTTTTTTAAATCTCTGTAAATTCGGTAATATCGGTAAACTGTAATATAATAGTATTTATTTATCATCCCAATAGATGTCTCTATATGTTCCCTATTTGAAATTATTCGAATTAGTACTAGACATTGGCTAGAAACAGGCATAAATTTGAGCGATTTAACTCGCTAATTTTGTATGGCTGGCCTCACGGGCACGGCTACATAGAGCGAGTAAACTCGCTTAAGGCACCTAATCGGTTAATTAATGTATCAATTTATACTGTTTGTTATAAATAATACAAAAAATTTGCTGTCAATCAATCTGTTCCAACTAGCTAGACAAAAGTTTGCTTAACACTTCAGTTTGCGTGACTTTAGTGTCTTTTGAAGTAGTGTTTTGATTTTTTTATAAATCGGTGTTTAGAGTAAACTGATTTTATTATAAATAAAAACATTTCAATTAAATTAGTTAATATAACATATTAATTTGTGAAGGAAGCGACGGCTGTATAAAATGTTAAGGCGGTATAAAAATACATCATGACTCTAATTTAGTTAGCGTAACTCAGTTTGGCAAAACGTGATCCTTTCCAATGGAATCTTCTAATATGAAACTCGTGGGAAATTAATTGAAACGGTGCCGCATGAAACTGTTACACTTGAACTTTTAAAGTTTAAACGTTAAATGCTGATGTCTTTAGGTTCAAAGTGTCTTCCCAATAGAGATTATTCTATTCAAAAGTTCTATGGAACTATTTATTTTGATAAGTCGATAAGACGACGCGATCAACGACACACCAATTTAACAAGTTACAAAATTTAAATACTTGGGTGCTAGCATAATGTGCAATAATGACCTCTATGGCTAAGTGCTTGAACAATCACAAAAGGCCGCAGCTATTTCCGGATGTTTAAAGAACACTATCTGGAAAAACAAGTATATGAACATCCAAAGCAAGGTAAAGATATACAAGACCTGTGTCCGCCCCATTATGACATACAGCATGGAGTCTAGAGGCGACGCTGTCAGAATCAAAAATCTCCTTCGAACCAGCGAAATGAAGGTACTCAGGAGTATCGCTGGCACGACCCTTCGTGATAGAGTACGAAACACAGAAATCCGAAGGACGTGCGAAGTTGAAGATATTGTCAGATGGGGACGACAAAGAAGAAGGTTCTGGAACGAATATGTATTCAGAATGGCGGAACCAAGAGCCGTAAGAATGGCTAGGGACAGTATCCCTCAAGCAAGCAGACCTCCAGGACGACCTCCCAAAAGATGGAAAGACAGCTGGCAGTCGACGTCACAAGAGGGAAACGATGATAACAGGCCAACAGGACCATAACAGGCCAACATGCCTAAAAGAAGAAGAAAATAAGACGACTGAATGAGCAATTAAAATTCAATATGTGAAATATAATATATACACTTGAAGTAAAAATATGACGTTGAATCGGTGTTTTCTTATAAATTGCTAATTAAAGTTTTGTCAAGTTCTCAGGACCATTATTTTGTCAAGTTCTTCTCATGCCCATTATTTTGTCAAGTTCTTCTCATGCCCATTATTTTGACAAGTTCTTCTCATGCCCATTATTTTGACAAGTTCTTCTCATGCCTATTATTTTGTCAAGTTCTTCTCATGCCCATTATTTTGACAAGTTTTTCTCATGCCCATTATTTTGACAAGTTCTTCTCATGCCCATTATTTTGTCAAGTTCTTCTCATGCCCATTATTTTGTCAAGTTCTTCTAATGCCCATTATTTTGTCAAGTTCTTCTCATGCCTATTATTTTGTCAAGTTCTTCTCATGCCTATTATTTTGTCAAGTTCTTCTCATGCCCATTATTTTGTCAAGTTCTTCTCATGCCCATTATTTTGACAAGTTCTTCTCATGCCCATTATTTTGACAAGTTCTTCTCATGCCCAATATTTTGACAAGTTCTTCTCATGCCCATTATTTTGTCAAGTTCTTCTTATGCCCATTATTTTGACAAGTTCTTCTCATGCCCATTATTTTGACAAGTTCTTCTCATGCCCATTATTTTGACAAGTTCTTCTCATGCCTATTATTTTGTCAAGTTCTTCTCATGCCCATTATTTTGACAAGTTCTTCTCCTGCCCATTATTTTGACAAGTTCTTCTCATGCCCATTATTTTGTCAAGTTCTTCTCATGGCCATTATTTTCCAAAATTTGTGCTTTTTTTTCAAAATTTGTAGTTTGATAAGTAAATTATAAGTGGGACGGAAGATAAAGATTTGAGGATGAATGTTGATAAATTCAAAATAGTTTGATAGAAAAGGGAGAAAGAAAAGTAAATACAACATATGCGTGAGTACTGACAAATTAAAGCAAGTTGAGGAATTCTGTTATTTGGGTAGTATTTTTTCAGATGATGAAAGAGTTAAGAAGGATATCGAACGACGTGTAGTGATAGTAAACACAGTCAATGGGGAACTTAAACATATAGTATATACTTGAGAACCGGACAGTACCACCATTTACGGAGATGATAGTCCCCATCAGTATTTTAGTATTAATATTTTACAGAATACGGAATGAAGTGGCCAAAGATGAATGTGAACTTAAGGCGGATGTGTTAAGTAAGATGGAGAAGAGCACTTGGGTTCAAAATCTGGGTTCCAACGAAAATAGAACCCACAACTCATGGCTGGGAGACAAATGTCTTACCAACTAGGCTACTGAGGTTATCTGATGTGATGTGTTGGGCAAGATGAAAAAAATGGTTTGGGAATGTGGAACGAATGAAGAAATACTAACAATAACCATTGAATTAAGAAATATTAAAAAAATAGATATAAAATGCACATGGAAGTTGAAGGCGTGTGTAAATAAGATCAAGGAGAGAAGGGGTTAGATCAAGTGGTTGATATTCTGAAGGAAGAAAACGTAAAAAGTTAGAGAAATCGCAAAAGTTACATGAGAAGGTGTATGGATGTAGAAGAGGCTAAGGACGTGTTTTGAGCTGGGAAATTGTGGCAGGCCGTTCTCTCAGCCTCTCTAGATAGGAAAATAGTCTAAAGGTATGTATGAATGTTTTATAGATATATTTTTAAATATGACGATTATCATATTTTTTAAGGCTTAAGGGAGTATTCTACTCTAGAGGCGTGAATTTCGGGCGTTTTTTCAGACTAAAAAAAAACAAAACTAAATATATTTTTCGTGTACATTTTTTACAGTTTGTTTATTGATGATTTGAGAATGTACAAAAAAATTTTGAAAGAAAAAATTGAAATTTCAAGATGTTATCAGCTGTTATTATATCTTGTAAAAAAAGGGGATAAGCTGGTCGACATTGTTGAAACCCTTTTGTAAATTTGAAACAAAAATCATACACAGTTTCTTGATTAGAAATAATATCGTTATACTCGTATGTAAGTTGGTACCAATTAGAAAAAATAAGAAAAAAATTGAAGTCTGTCTGAAAAAAAATTCAATTTTTTTTTCCTTTTTTTCAAAGGTTTTATTTTTTTTAAATACTAAAAAACATAGTTTTAAATTTTTCAAGGTAGGGACAATATAAACATATTTATTAAAGTTTTATACTAAATTTAAAGATAATCGGTTTTTAAAGAACTTGAGATTTTATGTCGACCAGGTCGAAAAAAGTAGTTTCGAGAAAAACGCGTTTAAAGTTTTGAGATTATTGTCCGAGTCATTCCAGTGCGGCGTAATTGTTGCCTCATTTATGGCTATAACTTCGTAAGTATTGAGAATTTAAAAATTTCCTTTTTTGAACATATTCTTAAAGGTCTAAACTTTAAGAATATGAAAAAAAACAATTTTTTAAATTTCTAGAGTAGAATACTCCCTGAATGAGAATTCTTTATGTATGGTTATTTAGTCCTGTTGACAACAGGATTATAAATGACTTTGAAGGAGCGACGATACTAAGGGCAAAAGATGAAAATAAAATTTGCGGATCCTTTAATCAGAGATCCTTCTCGGAAGATCAGAGCCACAGTATTGACAACATTATTTATTCATGACAGTTTGGCGTGACTGTTGACAGGAAGCGGGAAAATGGAGGATGGACGAATGACAAATTTATAATTACGATTGGTACTAGATAATTCTTAAAGCATAACACGGCCGGACTTAGTAAGTCCCAATATCCGATAAAGTGTTAAGTATTATTTTCTATTTATTTAATTACAATGTACCTCTAAAGAAAAAAGATGAAGAAAGGTTGAGAGCTCATGTTATACTCGTAATTCGTATGCAAAGACTTGGAAACGAGTTTTGCAACAATTTAGATATTTTTAACATAAGTACCATATATATAGTATTCGCCAGAATATCACAACAATATTTAGAAATAGCTACTAACTTTGTTCTCTCCTTTATTTATATAAATACATAACCTAGTATAAACAAAACATTAAGGACAATACTTTGCCTCTGGAGTTGAGTAACCCTGCATCAAAATTTGGAAGGTTTCGATTCTGCAAAGCAACTTGCATCTCGTTCTACAAGTGAGACCATGTGCTTTCTATATATCAAGAGATGAATTTTTCACTGTAAACAACACAAATAGCACTCGTATGACAAAACTTTCTGAGCACGTATAATATCATTAAAAACGTCAAACTTTACGAGGCTGATGTTAGATTTGACGTATCTACACTAGTATTGCCATATCTCAAAACTTAAGTAGCAGCCCTCGTAGTTGTCAATACGTATCATTAAATTGGATAAGATTCGAAAAGAACAAATTTGCGGAATAATCAAAGTGGCGCAAATAGTAATAAAGCCCGGAAAGCGCGACTACAGTACCCGGCGGTAAGTAATACACATTGGGCTTAAGAAAGAGACTGTCGGCTATAATCGGCTATCTTCGGTTTTGTAGAGCGTCGTCTCTGCTATTCATACACGCGTTCCGTCGCGATTTGTCAGTCGCATCGTGCGACAGAGACGATGCTCTTCAAAGCCGAAGTTAGCCGATTATGGCTGACAGTCTATTTCTTAAGCCCGAAGTGTATTACTTACCGCCGGGTACTGTACGCTGGTATAAGCACGTGTAACGACGAGATAAATGGTCTACACACAAGATATTAACGAATTGGGAACCACCAAAAAGACGTAAAGAGTGACCCAAGAAGACCTTTCATAAAAAAGTGGAAGAGGACGTGACGAACTCGGACTATCTCCGAGTGACTGTCAAGATAGAGAAAGATGGAGGAAGAAGGTCCAAGGTCCAGGAAGAAGGACCATTAGAAAATAGAGTGCAAGAATTTTGAGTGCATATGAATTTAAAATCAACTTCACAAAATGTAAACATTTACATCAATTATATACAAAAAATATAAGAAAGCAGTGCATACATGTATATTACTTACCATACATATAATACAAACATATATCAGGCCAAGGCTCAGGTGATCCAAGCCCCTAATATTAAAAAAATACAATGTGATTGAAAAAAATAATAACATTAATAAGTATGTATGATATAATTCATCTAAATCGAAAAATAAAGTTTGTCGAAATTTTTACTTATTTTGAGAGATCCGTGAAAAATTGCGGTTCTAAATCGAAAGGCTCAATCAATGACACTATAGACAATGTTGTCTCCCGGCCATGATTTTCAATGTGTCCAAATCACCAATTTGGACTTATTGGATGGTACGAATAAATAAATAGATGTATGATAACAATAATACTAAAATTACTAATTTATACAGCGCCGTTTAGACAGTAGAAAATGTGTTACTATCGTACAGTACCCGGCGGTAAGTAATACACATCGGGCCAAGAAAGAGACTGTCGGCAATGAACGGCTAAATACGGCTTCATAGAGCGTCGTTTCTGTCATTCATACACGTGCGACAGAGACGACGCTCTACAAAGCTATGTGTATTGCTTACCGCCGGGTACTTGTATATCCGAAGATCTGCCGAAGTTTCTAATTAGTTGGTCTTTCTTACCTTGGTATGTTCCTGCGGTTATCTTACCAAATACGTTTTCTTAACCTTTCCTTCCCTGTGCTGGGTATCTTCTACACGTTGCTTCTAATAACCATCAATATCTCTATAAATATTATAAATACAAGGTTAAGATTTTAGGTATTCCTCTATAATATATTTACGCATTGATTTAAAAAATAATATTAATAATAATCAGAATTTATCGACTACATCGAGGTGTTTTGTAAAGATCGAAAACAAATTCGCATTTAAACGCTGCGAGTGCCTCGTCTTGACGATAGGTGAATAGTATGCGGGAAGCGCGACACTATATTCGCATCTCACTCTTGCATACTAGACTGAATTGCGAGAACCTGAATTGTCTCAACGTCGCAAGCAAAGGCGTAAGCACCGGGGTATGCGACTGACGTTCCGCGCCACTAGTAGCCTCTAGGCTTGCAAATAGGTTAGACGAACGCCCGTTCCGTGAGCGTTTTTTAATGTTTTCAGATGGTTTTTTAATGTTTTCAGCAAATAAATCTCAATTATTATAATTTTTAACTTCAATTATAATTAATTAAGGGGATTATCTATGAATGTTCTTATTTTTCCGATTTAAAATCGCAAATTTTTTATTGCGTACTCATTACCCAACACCGGAGCACGCGTATTATTTTTATCACCGTAAGGGAAGGGTTAACATATGCAGATTATCGGAAGCACCTAATTCAATGTCCCTAGCCACCCCTTCTATCCTTAAAACTTTTTTTTTGTAATACTTTTAATCAGTCAATATAATGGTTTCGACTCCAGAGTACGAGTACTCTCTCAACGGCACTATATAAATTGGCATTTTATTATTGTTATTACCGATTCGTGATATATTTCAAAGCGAGGTAGTGTTAAACTAATTATCTTAATGACTTACTTATCCAAGAGATTTTAATTATTCTGTGAATAAAACTCGAAAGCACGACTTTAATGAAGTTATTAGACATACTCGTACCTACATGAAATTATTTAAAACATAGTTTATGTCTAAGAAAACCGTCATAATTAACATGGTAAAATTATTAGAATTTTCGCTTATTTTTTTCCCTCTTTAAGTTGGCAATTAACATGTGAACTTGTACGAGGGTCATCCAGAAAGTAAGGTTACAACATTTATGTAGGATCGAAAAATGCTTGTATTTAATTTAAATTCACAGGATATTTCACAAATATATTAAACTATTTTTCAACGTAATCGCCGTCGAGATCGAGACATTTCTGTAGTCGGGGCACCAGCTTTTGTATGCCAGTGTCATAGACCTCCGCCGCCAGCTCTTTCAGCCTCTTCTTCACAGCTTCCTCGACCTCCTGATAGTTGAAAAATTGTTGGGGTATAGTGACACATCTACGTCTCATCCCCCGTCACGATAGAGTCCAGAAAAGCTTCTTCCTCTTGTGCAAATCGATCCAAAAATTCACGCACGGCGGTCACGCGATTTTGACTGGGCTCCGGTGTGAGCATTTTGGGCACCCATCTCGCATATAACTTCTTGTAACCAAGTTTTTCCGCCACAATATTACCAAGGAGACTTCGAAAAATGTCAGAAAATTCTTCGTGAAGGTCGTCATGCGTCACATGGCGGTCATTTCGCACTTGTTCTTCAATTTTTTGCACAAATTCGAAGAAATCACTGCCTTGCCTCGTCGTGAGTATCAGTACGGCCTTTTCTGAACAACCTAACCCCCTTCGTGACATGTTGTCGACTCATCACATCACTATCATAAACTTCCACGAGCTTCCGATGGACATTCGCGGCGGTATTGTTCTGCAAAGTCAAAAAACGGATGACCGCGCGAGAACCGCGATATATGATACACGCTTTTAACGGTTGGGGACATTCTAAGTCAGTACATCGAGGCGAACATCTGGCAAACACATAATACCAAGAATCTCTGCGCTACTGGCCGAGATCGTCCCATGCCTTCCTCAGCCCTCATTCCCGAACCCGAATGTCCGCAACTGTTAGAAGCGTGTATATCGGTACCAGTTCGAGCAGAATTCAGTCTTCTTTGTGCTCCCTGATGTTGAGGTATACCGTTACATAAAGTGGAATAAACAGTGTTTGATAAAACAAATTACAATGTCTTTAAACCTCCACAACGTTAATGCCTTAACTATAAACAAAATCTCATATCTATTTATAATAGGTAGGTCGTCCAGAAAGTAAAGAACGTTTTGGCATAACTAAATAAAAACGAAAGATATCAACACTAAACTTTATTTACAAAGTCACAGTACCTTACTCTATTTTTCAATGTAGCCGCCATAGCTGTCAAGCTGTAGCACTTATTGTAACGTGGAACCTATTTTTCAATTACGATATTATACTCTTCTATCGCCAAATCATAACCACCTTTCCCGACAACATTCTACGTCTCTTGTTTTGGATGGCGCGTTTAAGTCGTTGAAGAGTTTCACAATAGACCTCTGAGTTTATTGTGCGTCCTCTTGGTATAAACTCCAAGTGGATCAAACCCTTTCGGTCACAAAAAACTGTTTCCATCACTTTTCTGGCGTTGAGATTCGGTTTTTATTTTCCGAGCACACATTTTTTTGTAGCCAAGGTGCTCTGTCACTATTTCATGTAGGAGCGATCGGGAAACTTGTGGAAAAGGTTCATGTACTGTGCGTAAAGTTGCCTATAAATTTCACATTTTGTGCATTCATAAAACGAATGACACTCTACGCACTTCACATTTGGCGGGATTTTCGATGGACGCAGCCATTTTGAAAGGTTACAGAACAATAACGCACGACCGTTCAGCAACAAAACTCAGCTCGCACTGAAGAGATAGAAGTAACTAACTGGCGCGCATACGATTGCGGTGGTGGAGGACCGGCGCAGGGCGTGGTGCGCAATTGTTCTTTACTTTCTGGACGCGCCTAGTATATTTATAGGTCCTCATTAAGATACAGACATCACCTAAGTTCACTGGGGACCCGATAAATAAAAGGCAACAAACCCAAATACATTGGTTGAGTGTCCACTTAAAATAACCTGTATTTATTTGGCGTTAGTCTTGTTTGGAAGGTTAAATTATATTTTTTTCGTTCTTGATATCCGTTTGGAAGGTTAAATGCTTTTTTTTCCGCCCAGTATTAAGAGATATAAGGATATGCTTGACTTTGGTCATATATTTTATTTAAAAAAAAAAGGAAACAACACGTTGATGTGCTTCGATCGTCTCATTTAGGTGTACCATCGGTTCCGGCACAGCGGAGTGGCCGGAGAGGTTGCTGATGTACACTAGCTTACTCACTTAAAGATAATTAAGGAAGAATGAAACATAAACTATACGGCACAACTTCGCCTTCCGACTGAACAGAGGATATAATGGCGAGGGTATTCTCGACTTCGAGGCCCAGCGACGAACAACAAACGTATAGTACCCGGCGTTAAGTAATACACATCGGGCGTCGTCTCAGTCGCACGATGCGACTGGCAAATCGCGACGGAACACGTGTATGAATGATGGATACGACGCTCTACAAACCGACAGTCTCTTTCTTAAGCCCGATGTGTATTACTTATCGCCTATACATATGTGTGTGTGTGGAAGAGGCGAAATATTTGTGTCTCTATCATACGAGTATATAGTTCATCCGTTGCCTCTTTCAACACGTATTTGTAATTTCAGGATATATATTATACAAACATACTTTGTAATTTCAGGATATATATTATACAAACATACTTTATTTATTATTTATTTATAAAAACGGACTGTCTTCATTTGAAACGCACAAGAAAACCAGGGCATATAAGCCAAGTTCAAGGCTAGGAAACAAGACAGCGCTTTTGATATAATGTATTTGAAGAACTCAATGAGATGAACTATTGAAGCGGGTGTGTGATGAATTTTCAGAAATGAATAGACATTATCGGGAAGGTTTTAACTCTTTAAGTTTGAAATAGTTCGGAAGTAGTGAGGTGAAGTGAACTAGAAATAAGCTGCCGGATTTACGCTCAGGCGTCCCAGATTAGACTTTTATTGTACCCCAAACTAGTTTTACTTTGAAGCTTTTGTTTGTTTGAGCATATTGTTGTATTTTACTATGTTGTATAACTTCCGTTGGACTAAGGGATATGCGCAGCTAGACTACCCTTAAACCAGCCGCAGGGTGCAGGGATGGATGAAGAGAAGTCATCAGAGGCTATCATGGGAGTCATGGTGCTCATTCATGAGCTACACAACAGGATGATCACTTTTATTGTATACAGTATAACCTGGTGCGCCTATTGCAATACAGGCAATCTGTTCCAACCAACCAGAAATATTTAGAGGCTTAAAGTGACAACTAGCCTGGAATCGTTTTTGAAAAAAATATGGTTTCAAACGCAAATCGAATTTGTAACCTCCGGGCCGGTTTTCATGTTCAGGAGCTGCCTAATGAGGTAATTATCGTAACGAAATAGAGCACGTTCGATGTATTCAGTATAATCTGGCTGACTTATAACCATATGACAATCTTTTCCAACCAATAAAAAAGTTTGTAATTTATTTTATGAAACACTGTTTATTCCACTTTTTTTGTAACGGTATAACCCCACCGGTTTCAAGGCTTTCACCTCATCTTTAGGGGAGCACAAACAAGACTTAAAATAAATTACAATGTCTTTAAACCTCCACAACGTTAATGCCTTAACTATAAACAATAAAAAAAATTGTTTAAAAGGTATTAAGTATAAACTAGACTGATTTTATTAAAATTTGGGCTAAATCGAGAATCGAACCTACGCCCTCTGGTTTGAAGACGATGTCTTACAAACATGGCCACGGAGGTCGTCATAAATTCAAAGTGATTTGACAAACTGGAACGACATTTGTGAAAATCAAACTTTCTCGGTTAAATCACAAGTTATGGAATCACTTCAATACAAGGTTTGAGGTGTTCTGTTTGTTTGGAAGAATAAATATCAAATATTGGAATATGGAAAATAGAAACAAGTTTCGTGAATCCAGAAGTGACAGATTGGTGAATACATTTCAATAAACACACTGAAGTTACTGTGACGAGGTTGATGTTGGTCTAGGATAAAAAAAGAGTGATGAAATTTCGAACACTCGTAAAAAAATCGTAAAAAAAAATTAGGTAAAATTTGAAAATTATTTTGATAACGCGCGGAAATTAAATAATGAAACTATAAAATCATTTTAAATTTCAACGGTTAAATAAGTAAAACGCAAAACTGACAAGACTGTATTAGAGACACATGTCGACTGTCACGCGAAGCTTTTAGGTAAATCTCTGAAAATTCGATAATATCTATAAACTGTAATACTATAATATTTATTCATCATTTCAATAGATGTCTCTATGTGTTTCATATTTTAGATTATTCGAATTAGTACTAGACATTGGCTAGAAACAGGCATAAATTTGAGCGATTTAACTCGCAAATTTTGTATGGCCGGCCTCACGGGCACGGTAACAGAGAGCGAGTAAACTCGCTTAAGGCACCTAACTGGTTAAACATAACGAGTATAATAGATGACACAATACAAAGAGGGTATCAGGATTCTTGATTTATATTTCACCGGAGATAATAATTCCAGACAATTTGTGATAAATATGTTGTGTTATGCATTGCTCAAGGAGCTTCTGTACTTGTAGTTTGCACGCGTCTTCTTTCATCATTAGGTCTCTGATATCTTGTAATAGTTCCATGATGTTTGGCTCTATCTACTGTTGTTTGTTCCTCAGTTGTGCTGGGCATTTATTATTTAAAGCATTTTATGCAGTACGTCCTCACATCTCTTGCACTCTCCACTACGCTTTGTTCTTCCTTACTTTAGCTCAAAGAGAATATTTTTTAATAAGTCTGTCTTCAGACATGCAAGCTTCTTATTCAGATCAAAGCAGTCAAGTATTATATGTTACACTAGAATATTTGTGTCGACGCTTTTGAAACTCAGGTATGTCCACGCAAGTTCAAACCGAGCAAAATGATATTTTGTCCCTGATCACTGAAAACTACGAGTATATATGGTATACAAAAATGATGTCTTTTTGAGAATTGCTTTATATCCAATAGACAAAATAAAGCATATTTCAATTTGAACATCCCCAATTAAGACAAACGCCCATTGAAAATTCATGTTTTTGATACAACACCGCATGGACATACCCGAGTTTGATTGTTGTTGACAGTACGACTACGCTACGATTGATCGGCCATCTTGAATGATGGCGCTCTCTAATTGGTATAAATAGACATGTCTGATTTTGATAAAAACAACCTCGCGGACATATCTCAGTTTGAAAAAAAAAACTCTTATTTTAATCACCATTTTGCATTGATTTCACGAGGATCTTATTTTGAAAAATGCAGATTTTTCAGTTGAAGTGTGTGACTTTTATTGTATTGTATTGTATACTATGTCGAAGTGTGTGACTTTTACCAGTATGTATAATTGACTTTTACGAGTATGTATTTATTGTATTGTATACTATGTCAAAGTGTGTGACTTTTACGAGTATGTATAATTCTTTAAAAAAATCACTAAAAATGAGAAACATGATTTGTCTAAGACGTTTTTTTTTGTTAGAAATATATTTTTTAAGCGAAGTAAATTGAAAATGGCCGACGAGACAAAAGTAAAATTATTTTTTATTCAAGAAGGCCAGAAATATCTCGAGACTAGAAATTAGCTAATTAAAGCTTTAGAATCCTCGAGTCGGACGTTTCGCCTCAATAAATCACTTTTTAATGTTACTTTGGTGTTGTACAAGAATATAGTTTTAGTCCTTTTCTCAGCAAATCCGAGGTCGGAGTTAAGGTTCATAGGACGATACAGAATAGGAACAACCTATTGTACGAAGAAAAAAATATGCTCTACTTGAAATTAAAATTTATTTTACATATTTCATTTATATTCTCGATAATTCAACCATTTTTTTATTCAACCCAATCATGTAAATGCGTGTAGACATCTATGGTATTGGGTACGATAGTACAGACTATCCCTCACAATCATGTAAATACGTGTGTACATCTATGGTACTGGGTACGATAGTACAGACTATCCCTCACAATCATGTAAATACGTGTGTACATCTATGGTACTGGGTACGATAGTACAGACTATCCCTCACAATCATGTAAATACGTGTAGACATCTATGGTACTGGGTACGATAGTACAGACTATCCCTCACAATCATGTAAATACGTGTAGACATATATGGTACTGGGTACGATAGTACAGACTATCCCTCACAATCATTTAAATACGTGTAGACATCTATGGTATTGGGTACGATAGTACAGACTATCCCTCACAATCATGTAAATACGTGTAGACATCTATGGTACTGGGTACGATAGTACAGACTATCCCTCACAATCATGTAAATACGTGTAGACATCTATGGTACTGGGTACGATAGTAGAGACTATCCCTCACAATCATGTAAATACGTGTAGACGTCTATGGTACTGGGTACGATAGTACAGACTATCCCTCACGATCGAGCATTTTGTGGATAAAAGACACCTGTGCGAATATCGTTTAATTATTTGCAAAACAGAAATTAGAAATCAAACCCAAATTCCTAATTTCCAAAGAGATATAGTAATGTTATCAAGGTGATCAGTAAGTTTTTTGTATGCTGTAGCTTTCCGTTAGCTACCTTGTTTGTGCTCCCCTGAACATGAGGTGAAAGCCTTGAAACCGGTAGGGTTATACCGTTACAATAAGTGGAATAAACAGTGTTTGATAAAAACAAATTACGAGTACGGTGCCTTAAAACTTCCACAACGTTAATGCCTTAACTATAAACAATATAACATAGCTTATACGAGTACATCACAGAAAAAACATAAATTCAAATATGAAATATTATAATAGTAAAACAATCTGAAAGTAAATCTGCCTGGATTCGAAGCTGGGGCATCTGTTTGTTTAGCATGAATGCTGACCGTTAGATCACGGTCGCCGACTGTGGTTTCACTGTCCATCCTTCACTTCTCAATGGGCCTGAGACTTGGCTCCTTATAGAAGGCATATTTGAAGCCTTGAAATGGTCCACAAGCATTTTTTGAAGTGAAACTTCTGTAGGAACTACTGTTGTCGCTGAAATATTGTCAACACACACGGTCAACGACCGACGAAACGACCTTTGGATATGTCCAAAGGTCGCATACCAAAACATTGAAATTGTTTACCCACAAATACTATTTACGACACATTCCACAGTAGAAAGAGAACGCATCGTGCTGTCTCGCCGTTTTTGCCAACAAATTGTCTACCCACAATATTTCAATCGACCATCTCTGCACGCACAGAAGCGAGATAAAAATATATTGCGGGTGCACTCCCGCGCCCATTCTGAAATGTATAAATACCTACTTACCGATAAATAAAGCATCATTAATCACTATTTATTATTCATTGATTCGTTTACTCTCTCTTTCCGCATCGCTAATTGACGTATTTTATTTAAATACCAAAAACAATCAAAATCATCAGCGCGTCCTTCAAGGACATCCGCTAAACTTCTATGGGCGCGGTAGGGCAAATTGGCCTGAACGTCACGAAAAGTGAAACGGTGTATTATATTGATATTTTATTATTATTTATTATTATGAAATGTTTTATTTATTAATAAATTATGATTAATTATTGTACTTTAATATTAATAATTATTTATTACTTATAATAATTAATATTATTTTAATATTATAAAATGTATTATATTATTATTAAAATTAATATTTATCATTAAAATTATAATTATTTATTATTAAAAATAAAAATATAAAATATTTTTTGTTATGTATTAATTTTATATTAATATATTTAATACTTATTAATTTTATTTTATACTCAATTATTGTTTTTAATATTTATTTTAATATATAATTATAATAATATAGTTATATGTTTTTATAATATTATTAATTATATTTTTATTATATTATAATTAATTATAATATAATTCATTGATAATATAATATAATATAATATTTATAATATATTATTAATAATATAATAAAAATTAAACAATAATAAATAAATAATTGTTTAAAAATAATTAATAATATTGTAAAAAAAAAATATAAATTTATTTAATATTAAAAAATATAAATTAAATATTATTAAGGGTATTATATTATGATTAAAATTATTATTATTATTTATTAAAAATATATATTTTTTTTATTTAAGAGAGATTTTTTGGAATTAACTTCCACATAACCATTTCCTAATCCTAAAAAGAAAAAGTTTCACTTCTACCGCGCGAGACTCTCACGCATCTGTTTTTTTATCACATGTTTCGGATCCACTGAATTGATTATGTAGATAAAATGGTTTTAAAGGCGAAATTGAGGTGGACCGGACATGTGACATGCTTGGGTGATCATAGGTTTTAAAAACGCGTCTTGTACAGGAAGGTAGTAGGTAAGCCAAATACAGTCTGCGACAGTTATTGACTTTTGCCGGGTTCCTGAGGCTTGCGAGCAGGTGACTCAGAACAGTGGAGAATGCAAATCCAAATATTCTCAGACCGATAGCGTTTCAAAGACTAGACGTGTGAGAAATTGTCAGCACACTGCTAACATGGATCTCAGCATTACCAGGCGACTCAGAAGAATTCACATGTCTGTAACATCTGCGGGAGGGAGTGTACATCTAGGATCGGGCTGTTTTTTTTAGATTAGCTCAAGCTTGACGTTGGAGTGACAAGAGGACCCTCGATTACGAGGTCCAGCAACGTCGGCGAGATCTTGCTGAACGAATAACCAGAACTAGTTGCAGCCTGTGAAATATTCACGGAAGTAAAACAAATTCTACATTTTTGAAAATATATATTCATAAATATACAATAGAATTTGTTTATGTACGTATATCATTTATACATCATCCCCTTTTACACCGGTTCAAAAATTGTTAGCTAGGTATTTAAAATTCGTTCAGTTATCACGGACCCACCGAGATTCAAATTTCGAATTACTTTCGGAGATAATCCAAGTATTCCTCTCTCGCTCTCTTATATTCAAAATTCAATTCTCGTATTCTTTCTTTGGCGACAACCATCGTATGGGTTTTGGCCTATTTATACTATGATACTGCTGTCGTGATTTTTTAATGAATTGATTCATCCTGGGAGTGCCTCGTCTGGTCTGGGTGCTTTACAGTATTAATTAACTTTATAATTTTTTTTGAACTTTTTTAGTTAATGTTTATAAATCAAAACTTTTCACTGCTATCCATTTTTTTAGTTAATACATTTATTTTTTAAAGGGAATCAAATTTCTCTTTTAAATTTATTACGCGGCTTTGAGTTTTTCGGTTAAGTGTTAAAACTATTGATTTACGAGCCAAGTGTCGGATAACAGGGTACCTTTGAGAATTAATGAGTTAAGATTTTCTCTCTCAATATATTCATGTACGTTGCACGTATAAAATAAAGTATTTTTAAATTACCTTTGGATTCATAAACACACTTATCATAGTCGTGTCTTCAAGCACAACATTTCTCGCTACTTAAATAAATAAATAATTATAACATAGGTTGATTGAGAGCAATATAGTATGAACATAATATATTTAAATACACTTCAAAAACACATAAATTGCAGAGAATACATTTGAGACAGAAGCTATCAAAATATCTGGGCTCATCTAATAACATCCCCTCGGCCAAGATACACCTCACCAATATAGGGGGAGCCCAGTCACAAGGACACCAGATGTTTTTCAGCCCAACTTCAATCATCCGCAAAACCTTATTATAAAAATATTAACATGTTGTGGACTATAATGGCGCTGTTTTTAAATTTATAAGATGCAGGTTATAAATACAAAGCCAATGAAACTTTGTAAATACTTCAATTTGTGATAGTAACACATTCGGCTTTTGGTGAAGTGTAATGTATACGTTTAGTGTTCATATATAACCTTTTTTTTACACCCCAGTTTGAATTGTTTTTGATCAAAACTAAATAAACACGTGTCAAACCGGTGAAGTTTTTAATCAAATGACCGCAGCCACAACCTTCCTATCGTCACACTCAACTGATTTATATTTACTATGTAATATTTTTAATCTATCAAGAATAGTGCGTTCTTGTCTCGATTTTGGACGCCTTTGAAGAGAGTTTGCTCTCTAAAAAGAGCTAGGTATATAAATTTTCATTTCACTATCCCCCTGATCGGCGAATAATAGCAGGCTGAATTGTATTTTTCAAAGTCGTAAATGGAATGATTGATTGAACTAAACTCTTGGAATATATTAAAATTTGAGTTTCGACGACAGTTACCAGGTTGCAGGACAAATTTCTATGTAAAAATTATAGAAGAAATAGTTTTGAGTATTCTCTCATATCTACGAGTAGACTACTATATGTAGAATCGGTAATGAGTAACGCTGCAGGCTCGGATGTTTTTGATCTGTAAGACGATGAGTTAGCCTGTTAATCTATTGGTAGTGCCTGAAAAGGCACTTCCAAATATACGAGCCTTGAAATGGAATCCCGCGTGATGTTCGAGAACTTTTTTGGACAATTTTTTATTATTCTAATGTATTTTTTATCTATTTTTGTGGTTTTTATCCCTGAAGGAGATTTTTAAAGCTGCATCTGTCTGATGAATTTATCTCTGAAGGAGATTTGTTAAGCTGCATCTGTCTGATTTCGTCTGATGAATTTAACCCTGAAGGAGATTTGTAAAGCTGCATCTGTCTGATTTCGTCTGATGAATTTAACCCTGAAGGAGATTTGTAAAGCTGCATCTGTCTGATTTCGTCTGATGAATTTATCCCTGAAGAAGATTTGTAAAACTGCGTTTGTCTGATTTCGTCTGGTGAATTTAACCCTGAAGGAGATTCGTAAAGCTGCATCTGTCTGATTTCGTCTGATGAATTTATCCCTGAAGAAGATTTGTAAAACTGCGTCTGTCTGATTTCGTCTGTTGAATTTAACCTTGAAGGAGATTTGTAAAGCTACATCTGTCTGATTTCGTCTGATGAATTTAACCCTGAAGAAGATTTGTAAAGCTGCATCTGTCTGATTTTGTCTGATGAATTTAACCCTGAAGGAGATTTGTAAATCTGCATCTGTCTGATTTTGTCTGATGAATTTAACCCTGAAGGAGATTTGTAAAGCTGCATCTGTCTGATTTCGTCTGATGTATTTTGTTTTCAATATATATTTATTAATTAAACACTTTTATTGCAAATACAATCTGGCGGGCTTATTGCCAGGCGGCAATCTCTTCCAACCAACCAGACCAAAGTAAGGACGATGTAAAGAAAGAGGAGTGGTAAACTGGAAAGGCCAATAGACAATTTCTGTTTGAGCGTAGCGCTAATCCATGACTGGAAAGACGCTGAAAAAATTCAGCGAGATAAGAGGGGGTGGTGGGACAGTTAAGGATATTATACAATAGAGACAGTATGTGAATTTGGCGTCTATTTCTAACATTCAACCAGTTCAATGCCTTCTGGTATGAAGTTATATGATCGTACTTACGTAGGCTGTAAATTAATTTTAGACACACATTTTGAAAACGCTGTAATTTGTCCAGCTGTTCCTCTGTAACATCCAAGTAACATACGTCCGCATAGTCCAGAATCGGAAAGACCAGAGATTGTACGAGTAAAATTTTGGTTTTAGTTGGTAGGAATCTTTGCAACACTTTAAGGGAATGAAGGCTGACGAAGATCCTTTGGCTTACCTCATTTATTTGATCTCGCATATATAACATATGTTGTGTTCAATTTGTTTTCGAATGATTAATCTTTTGTGTTTATATTTCTTTTTATTTTTTTTTGTTAACTTTTTTGATGAATATATATTAAAGTCTAGAGACATTGAATGTTATGTGGTGGGATTTTGGACCGTTCTTGGTCTTTGGCTATGTGCATTGTGTTTTTATTTTTTTATTTGCATTTATGATAAATTCCCCTTTTGTACTGATGTCAAGAGAGACGCCTGGTGTGGCGCGATACGGGCTGTGCACGGCTCCGTATTGTGTCGGTGATATACGATTTTGTACAATTGGATACCTGCCTCATTTCGATTGTTTTTGTTGTAATTGTCACATTTTTTTTTTCATTATTTCCTTCTTAATATGTTTACTGGGAACACGACAAATGAAAGGCAACAATCCCAGATCCATTTAAATTGTGTGTCCAAATTAAATTACCTGTTGTGTTTTCCAGAGTATCCGTAGCATTCTCCGGTGCATCCACATTTCGAATGCTTCCAGTCGGTTCATAAAACTTACTTTGAGGATCCATGATTCCACTCCATGGAATAATACTGACCAAACGTAGTATTTGACTAACCGTTGTCAAAGTTTCAAGTTTAGATTATCATCGCAGAATACGCTTCTCATTTTATTAAAAGTCGCACGAGATGATTCAATTCTGCACTTGACTTTGGACGGATATGGTCAGCAACACAAGGATTGTTCAAAGAGCCAAAGTTGATAGAGAGTTGCTGACTAATATTAAAATCCGAAAGGTGTCCTACTTGGGTCATGTACTTAGAGGAGCAAAGTACAAATTACTGTACCTGATTATCCAAGGCCAAATAGCAGGCCGAATAGGTGTTGGCAGGAGGTAAATCTCCTGGCTTCGCAATATACGAGATTGGACTGACATAAGGGGTGTTGGAGATCGTTTTCAGACTGCCGGGGACAAATATATCTCCTCTCAGGTGATATTCAACGTTGGGGGGCCCTGACATGACACTGAGAAGAAGAAGAAGTTGTGTTTTCACAAATAATGTATATTTCTTGTCATGTGTAAAATAAATAAACACAATAAATAAAAATAATGGAGATATCCCATTAACATTCTTGAAAACAATGATACAAATTTTGAAATCTTTTCACGACACTCGAACGATAGTCCCCATATGAGTTAGACTCTAGACTCTAGACTCTAGAGGGACAATCTAATGTGGAAATTATTCCTAGACCACGGTCGATTGCTATTCCGAAGAATGTCTTCCTCGTTTATATTTATTTCTTATATTTAACTAGAAGCGTGTTACAGTAAACTTCAAGGTAATCTCTTCTTCACCTTTAGAATCAAGCTGACCCTGTATTGAGTGAAGACTTACAACGATAATCCGGTTTGTGGAAGTAAACTACTTTTTTTCGGAATGTTTAACCTACTAACATTCACCCTTCCATCAGGGGGTGAGTCACCCCACTTGAACCTTCCTGAGTAGAGGCGAAGAAGTCCATGCATTTGACGCGTATCGCATATCACGTATCAGGCGCGTGCCCCCTGGCCTTAATTAAAAAAGCGTTAAGTCACCGAAGTTTTTTTACTTCTTAAGAATTCATTTCCCTTGGATATACCCGTATTGTGTCTACATGCATTATTTAGCTTTGGTTAATGCCTTCAGGGATCAACAACTTTTAATTTAGATACTCGTATTATAGTAATATAACAAAGGTAGAAGACGTTATAAATGTGTGCAAAATAATGAAGTGGCAATGGGCAGGACACGTAGCCAGAATGTTAGTCTCTCGATGGACATTATAAATAATTCAATGGTACCCAAGAGGCATAAAGAGGCCCAGAAGAAGACCGAAGGTACGCTGAATAGATGAAATCAGGAAGTATGGCAGCGTCACATGGCACCAACGAGCAAAACATCGAACTATTTGGAGTCAACTTGGGGAGACCTTCATCCAGCAGTGGATCGACCCTGGTTGACAATGATGATGATATATAATATATATTTTGCATTAAATTAACACTCATTATGGGTCCCAAGAAAATGAAGTGTCGGTGACAGTGGGGTAAAGAAACGAAGAAGAAAATAATAACTAAACATGATAATGGTGTTCGTGTTTCTGATCTCGCCAAACAGTACGACATGGCTAAATCTTCTCCTTTCGATGAAGTAGTCTTCCTCTTCTTCCTCCTCTACCATCTTCCTGTGCCAGTAACTATCAACCACAAAGGTAAAGTTATAGTACTGTATGATTTATATTACATATATATTTTTGCCACACATAAATCTATAAAATAAATCAACAAACAATATGTTTCTGGGGCGGGCGAACGTAGTAATTGTATTTACATTAATTTCAATGGGAAAAATTGTTTCGGTTTGCGAACATTTCGGTTCGCGAACGGAATCAAAGAACGAATTAAGTTCGTAACCCGAGGTATCACTCTATAATTTTTTTTATGAAATCTAAAATTTCAACCAGTTCAAAACTTCTGTGGTGTAGTAATAAAGCTTGTTTTAGACGACCTTGTTTTGGCTTAGATTTGTGGTAGGATAATTTAAACATCGTGAGAAGCGAATCACGCAATATCCAAATAAAAAAAAAAACACTCACTTTCATTATGTTTAATTATTAGGGCGTCATTTCCTCTACCCAAGGCTAGACACGGTAAAAGGGTTGAACTTTCGTGGCCTCGTAGATAGAATGGTTGACTCCCATATCCAACGAATTCCAAAAAAACTGAAAAGTCTGGTTTTTTCCCATTCTAAAATATTTCAGACAGGTTTGTAAAAAAATGGCCAAGAATAAATAATTGCACCAGGTTGTGCTGTATAAAATGGAAGTGTATTAATATACAATACAGTTTGTGCTGTATAAAATGGAAGTGTATTAATATACCATAGAGTTTGTGATGTATAAAATAGAAGCGTATTCATATACAATGCAGTTTGTGTTGTATAAAATGGAAGCGTATTAATTTGCAATACAGTTTGTGCTGTATAAAATGGAAGTGTATTAATATACCATACATTAAGTGCTGTATAACATAGAAGTGTGTTTATATACAATACAGTTTGTGCTGTAAAAATAGAAGTGTATTAATATACAATACAGTTTATGCTGTATAAAATAGTAAAAAATATAAGTGTATTAATATATGGTACAATACCGTTTGTGCTGTATAAAATAGAAGTATATTAATGTGCAATACAGTTTGTGCTGTATAAAATGGAAGTGTATTAATATACAATACAGTTTGCGTTGTATAAAATGGAAGTGTATTAATTTACAAAACAGTTTGTGCTGTATAAAATGAAAGTGTATTAATATACAATTGAATCTGTGCTGTTTAAAATGGAAGTGTATTAGTATACAATACAGTTTGCGCTTTATAAAATGGAAGTGTATTAATATACAATACTGTTGATGCTGTATAAAATATAAGTGTATTTATATGC
This sequence comes from Odontocerum albicorne, assembly GCA_949825065.1. Taxonomy (NCBI): domain Eukaryota; kingdom Metazoa; phylum Arthropoda; class Insecta; order Trichoptera; family Odontoceridae; genus Odontocerum; species Odontocerum albicorne. The sequence goes on from OX463851.1 coordinate 43,896,696, forward strand.
AATACAGTTTCTTTCCTTTTGATTGATGATATCTCACTTTATATGAAAAAGAATGTTCTGGTGATTGTCCGTCTTTGTGGGGTTCGTGGGCATATGCTCACGTATGTGTTTATATATTTCGTGGGGATGGATTGTCATTTGAATGTTTTATGCGACCATGTGACTTTTGGCTGGTTGGCTAGAAGAGATTGCCGCCTGAAATAAGCCCACCAGATGGTTTTTGCAATAAAAGTGTTAAATAAATAAATAAAATATATTCAATTTAAATATACATATTAAAATTAAATAGATTTAAACAAAGACTTTCTAATTACTTTGTTAATATTACTAACAATTTTCTTAAATCTAGATGTTTGTTTAAGATAAAATTTAGTTTTTTGTCAATAATTTTAGGTATTTGTTATAACTAGTTACATGTGAATTGGTTTGTAAAATACACTTTAATGTTATAAATTAAATAAATATATGCGCATAATTAAATAATTATTTTAAAATCTGGCAATAAATAATGGTAGGGATGTACAATACGAGTATGTGCGTGTAAATTATAATAACGTAATTTATTTTATGTCGCTCAATTAAATACTCAATGTAGCGAATCATTTTTGATGTATCGTTAATGAGGTTTTTTGATCGTGCGTCTATCAATTTGTTTCGCTTTGTTAAAACAGAAAAAATCTTTGAAGCAATACAAGGTGTGATATTGAAGCAATACAAGGTGTGATATTAAAGCAATACAAGGTGTGATATTGACGTAATATAAACAGCTGATGGAAATTGCTTTGTTTCTCGTGATTTATTTACATATGAAAGAACGCAATACCTTCTTATCGCGACTCAAATATTTCGCCTTTTCTACACTTCTACAATTAATTTGTCTTTTACATTTTCTTTTCTTCAAATTATTTATTTGGTCCTTCTCTATTACACCTTCTACTCACGTGTTTACTGTATATTTGTTTTGTGGTCTTTCTTCATTCATTCGTTCAATATGCCCAAACGATTTTAGAGTGCTGTGATGTGTAACTAGTACACATTGCTTCTAAAAGCTTTAATATCTCTTTAAATATAATAAATACTGGGTTCAGATTTTAGGTATCCCTCCGTAATACATTTACGCGTTGAATAAAAAAATAATATTAATAATAATTAGCACTTATCGGCCACATCCGAGATATTTTGTGAAAATCGGGAATAAATTCACTAATACAATCAAACGTGTGGCAGTGTGAGACGTAGGCATATTCATTCTAAAAAAACCGCTATGGGCGAGGAAGTGACGCTAATCACGTCTCACTCTCACTCTACTTCGGTATATGGGAACGCAAGAAATATAATCTCAGTTCGCTCGATTGACTCGCTTAGTAGCCAGCGTGCTTTCGTTCGAGGTGGTCGTCTCGCCCGTTTTGTGAACGTCTTTTTCCATATTTTCAGCTATTTAATTTCAATTCTTATCATTTTTGACTTCATATTTAATTAATTAAAGCGATTGGCTATGTACTCGTATATTCTTATTTTTCCGATTTTAAATCGTTCATTTTTACATGTGTATTCAATACACAGCACCGGAACGGGCGGATTTTTTTTAGCATAGTAAGGGAAAGGTTATTGCACAATATTCTATTATTTATATTTCTTGCTTGAACTTCTTTTAAAATCTTCTACAATCGATCCAGTCCCATTTTCTTCGATCTTCTTCTTCCATGCAAACTTCGCACTCGTGTCTTGCATATTCGTTAAGTCTTTCTTTACTCATTTATTATATTCACATCTCCAAAGCATAATTTAACTCATTTTCATTTAAAACGTTCATTTTTCAATACATTCATTTCTGACGTTCTGATCATACATTTTTTTGTTGCACTTTACTGTTGAGTTCCGCCTTCTATCATACATTTTATACAGTATAGCCTGGCGGGTTTATTGGTATGTGACAATCTAACAACCAACCAGAAAAATGTTAAATATGCCTTAAGTAAAAAACAGACTAGAATGATTTAAAAAACATGGTTTCAACTGGAATTTAACCTAGGTACCTTACCAACTAAGCAACAGAGGTCATCATTGGCACTTTTTCAAGATTGATTTCACTGCTGAAAAATGTGTATTTAAAAATGCGGAACCCCCCCCCCCCCCTATAAAAAAGGGATGATTGAGATCGGTGGGTGTTCAGTAGACCACCCCTCCCGAGGGGTCGTTCAAGTATTGTTATTGGAGAAAGAATTCCGTGAATGTAACGCGCAGTTCTCTAATTTGGGTGATCAAAGAAATGGAAAACGCTTTGAAAACTGTAAAGTTATTCTTAATTTCCTTTTCATTGAAGTTTATTGCGTGTTCTTTTAGCTTTTTTCATTATTTTTTTTTTGAGAAAAATGTCTTCACTCACAACAACTACTCGTGAAAGTTGATTTTTAAATTAATATATTTTTCAAGATCTTTTTGACGTTTCAATAAAACAGAAAAGTTTTATAATTTGGTGGAAAAAATGTTGTGGGTGATTCTTAACATTTTTTTCTCGTGAGACTGTAAATTGATGTCTCGGAAAATATTTATTTATTTTTCACTCATTTGTGTACTTGGCTAAAAATGACACATCTGGTGGATTTCTTGCTTAACAGCAATTTCTTCCAACTTGCCAGTTCATCTTGTATACATTATTAATTAATTCAATTATAATTATTTGCTTGTTTCGTTTGTTACACTTCAAGAATCCTCCGTGGCCTGGTGGTAAGACGCTTGTCTACCGATTCGGAGGTTGCGGGTTCGATCCCCGTTGGAATCCAGATTTAAATGGAATTTTAGACTGGTAGGTAACTTAGGGCCCATTAAAACATCTTTCTGGTTGGTTGGAAGATATTGCCACATGGCAATAAACTCGCCAGGTGAAATAAAAGAAATATATTTAGAATTGTTTATTTGAAGATATTGAAGAACGGGGCTGAGAAATAATATTTCTTAGTAATTGAGTCTTCGGGTTTAGAATCACATGAAAAGGCACGGAACTCGCGCGTAGTCATTGCACATGTTGGCAACACTCGTCGTCACTCCAATTTCAATCTTGAAGAACTGTTCTTCCACGTCGATCATTTGATATTCTGTGAGGAAACAGCCCGATCCAAGATGCGCACTCCCTCCCGCAAATGCCACAGACATGTGGGTCCCGCTGAGCCACCTGGCAATGCAGAAGCATGTTCGCAGCGCGCTGACTGTTTCTCACAAGTCTAGCCGCTGATACGCCATCAGCACGAAAGCATACGGCTCTCCACCCCTCACGGTCCTGAGCCACCCGCTCCCAGTCCTCAGGCGCCCCGCACAAAGTAAGCGACTCTCGCAGAGTATCCTTATAACGCTTTCTCTGTCCACCAACTCTTCGTTTGCCCACCACTTTCCCGTACAAGACGCGTTTTGGGAGTCTGTGATTGCCGATGCGTATCACATGCCCGGTCCACCGCAATTTCACCTTTACAACCATATCTTCTTTAGATTTACAGCTGGAGCGTTGCAAGACCGAAACATTTGTGATATGATCACTGCAGTGGATCCGAAGAATTCAGCGAAGGAAACGCTGATGAAACATTTTAAGGGTTTGAACGTGCCTTCAGTTCATCATCAAGATAAAAGTTCGAAGCCAGGATGCTGCCCAGATATGTAAAGTTAGGTACGTTCTCCAGTTGCACACCATTCACACGAATGTCGGGTGATTGAATCACCTCATTCCCTGCAGAACAGGTTAGCACCTGAGTTTCCTTCACATTTATTTCCAGGCCAAACATTTGATATACTCGTACCTCTGTATAAACATTGATGATTTCTCGAAGGTCTTCCTCTGAATGCGCAACAAGAGCGCAATCATCCGCATATTGCAGCTCCGCCGTGATGCATGTGTGAGTAACTCTTGGCAACACTACCTCACGTGAAGATGCAATAACAAGAGCGTGACTGGAAGACGATATTGTCTTCAGCTACAGTAACCGAGCCTTCGCGATTAGAACCACTGGAATAGGCTATAAACTCGCGGTTCATCCATACCCATGTGGACAGTACTACTGCACGTAAAGAGACAACAACACATATTGTTACCAGATAAACTCTTATACTAGGTACCATTGGCAATCGAACCCAAAACCTTCGGATGGAAGTCAAGCGTCTTGCCAACTGGGCCATGAAGGTCGTCAAAATAAATAACTTATCGAATCGTTTGAATAATTGACGAGAATCGATTATCCGTTTTCTCAAAATGTATCAAAAAGAGAAATTAATAAAAGGAACATTTATACAGCGTCATTAAGAGAGTATACTCACCTCAAGGGCGCTCTAAAAATAATAGTTATGTTGTCCGAAAAATAATTTTGTTGTTAGTAGATTTTATTTCCTAACTTGATTCGAAAAGTGCTGAATGTATATTAACATATTACAAAACATATTAGTTTTGTGCATTTTTTTGTTCATTGTTTATTGAAAATGGAAGAAAATAGGGTTTATTTTCTGAGGCTTTATGTTTTTTTACTACCCCAAAAGGAAAAAAGGAACACTTTATGTTCAGTGTGACACATAAGCCTTAAGTTCACCCTCATCCCTAATCAATTAATTCCGTATTCTGTCATACACAGTCATTCAACGTTTTCTTCCAATTGCATGAATTTCTACAGCATTTATTTGGCTCTTTACAACCTTGTTCCATGTCCAGGTTTCACTTCAATACATCAAGGTTTGTACTAAAATACTGTTGTAGTGTTGTGGAAAATCTTCTTGATAGATTTTGAGACTTCCCCCATTCCTGACTTTATTTTCTATTATGACGCGCCGTGCAATATCCCTCGTAACTTTTACATAATCTTAGAAAATTCTACCTAAAATGTAATAAGTTATTAAAACCTTTGTTTACATTAAGTGATTGTATCATTGGCCGAATACCTGCAATTTTGCGTTTAAACTTTCCCTTCCGCGCGTTCCGGTGCTGTGTATTCAATACACATCAATACACATGTAAAAATGAGTGATTTAAAATCTGAAAAATAAGAATATTCATAGCCAATCGCTTAAATTAATTAAATTTGAAGTAAAAAGTGGTAATAAATAAAATTTAATTGCTGAAAATATGAAAAAAACATCGGTCGACGTTCACAAAACGGGCGAAGAGACCACCTCAAACGAATGCCCGTGAGCTACTGAAGCGAGAGAAGCGAGCGAACTGAAATTATATTTCTTGCGTTCCCATATACCGAAGTAGAGTGAGAGTGAAACGTGAATAGCGTCGCTTCCTCACCCATAGCTGTTTTGTTAGAATATACCTACGTCACACACTGGCACACGTTTGATTGTATTGGTGAATATATTCCCGATTTTCACACAATATCTCTGATGTGTCCGATAAGTGCTAATTATTATTAATATATTTTTCATTCAATGCGTAAATGTATTACGGAGGAATACCTAAAATCTGAACCCAGTATTTATTATATTTATAGAGACATTCAAGTTTTTAGAAGCAATGTGTACTAGTTACACATCACAGGGAAGGAAGGGTTAAAGAATAATACAGAACTTGAAGAATATTTGATCAACTTAAAATTATCGTATAATCTGTTTCTTTGCAATAGACACCAGACAGCAAAACCGACAGTAAAATGAATCATATGACAGTTAATTGAATCGTCTAATCTGTGTCTTGGCAGACAGTGATACAGACAGAAAAAATATTAGTTAAATCTGTCTCTTTGCAGACAGCGATTCAGATAATGAAATGAACTGAACCGAACTAATGCTAATGAAATGAACTGAACAGATAGTGAAATGAACCGTATAATCTATCTCTTTGCAATGGACTTGAGAGAGCTATACAGACAGTGAAATAATCATGTAATCTGTTTCTTTGCAATGGACATCAGACAGCGATCCAGACAGTGTAATGAATCTACTATATTCCGTTCCACGAGTCACAAAGTCGATAAATAATGTAAATACATATTTCTCATTCACCGAAGAAGATAATTGCACCAAAAACCGGCAAAGGGAACTGTTTGTAGCAAATCTGAGATGTAATTAATTTGTTTGACACAATGTCTGGCAACCCACCCGCTGCAGGGGTGATTTCAGGAATGGTTTTACCGGTATTTTTTTAAATCATTAAATTCTTAATATGTTTCATAATATTTGTATTTTACGAATGTGAGGAAAGCACAAAATTATTAAGACAATACAATGTCAGTTTTTCCAATGGCCAGTTTTCTAAGCTTTTATTATCTAGTTTGTTTTTCTAAACATGTGCAGATGCGGGAAATTTCCTAATCTTATAATTACAGCCACTATCTTCCCACCCTTAAACTCAATTTGTATTTATTTTTTAATATTACTAGTTGTTTGGTTGCGAGACATGGTATATAGGCGAAATGGGTCGAAAAAGATTGGAGGCCTTCGAGATGTGGACCTATAGACGAATCCTAAGGATTTCCTGGAGAGATCACATTACAAATGACGAGGATCTCAGCAGGATCGAAGAAATCAGGCACTTGTCGAACACCATATCGGAAAGGCGTGCAGAGTGGATGGGTCATATGCTGTGACATGATAATATCCTGCACAATATACTGGAGGGAATGATTGAGGGATCGATTGGCAGAGGGTGTCCTCGCCTAGAGTATCTGGAGCAAATATGCCACGATATGGACTGCACCTCCTATACAGAGCTCAAGAGGATCGCTGAAGACCGAGCGGAGTAGAGGAGGAGATGCAGAGCTTTGCTGCTAACCAATCCCCAGGATTGAAACTGAAGAAGAGGACAACTAGTTGGCCAATAACAATGGGTTCGGGTCCCGAATTAGAGCGCCTTTGAGGAGAGTCTGCTCTCTAAATAAATGGCGCTTTATAAATTGTATTTTTATTATTATTAGAATTATGTCTTATGAAGACTTTAGTAAAACGAATTGTGGTCGATGGAAGTCAAACCATCATCAATTCCACTAGCCTGGTGGGTTTGTCAATGTCCTTCTTATTCCGAAACTCCACATATTGATTTCTGTTTGAAGTACATCAATGCTGGTGTAGGTCTAATAATGGGATGAGCCGTTGGGATATAAGTCTACTATGGAACAGCCCATTTGTGGTTTAAGTCTAATATGTCATACACCATTGTTGGTATAAGTCTAATATGTGACACGCCATTGATGATGTAAGTCTAATATTGTTCACGTCATTGATGGTATAAGTCTAATATGTGACATACGCCATTTTGGTATAAGTCTAATATGGGACGCGCTATTGATGTTATGAGTCGAATATCACACACGCCATTGATGGCACGAGTAAATTAAGATATATGCAATTGGTGGAATGATTATAATATCAAACATGCTATTGATGGTCTGAGTATAATACAAATATGCTATTGATAATATGAGTTTAACATGAAATACGCTATTGCTGTTATTTGTCGAATATTGGATGCACAATTGACGGCATGAGTCTAATATGGGAAGCCCGTTATTGAATATTAGACAAACAATTGACGGTATAAGTCTAATTTGGGAAGCCCGTTATTGAATATTAGACAGACAATTGACGGTATGAGTCTAATACGGGAAGCCCATTATTGAATATTAGACAGACAATTGACGGTATGAGTCGAATATGAGAAGCCCGTTATTGAATATTAGACAGACAATTGACGGCATGAGTCAAATATGGAAAGCCCGTTATTAAACCCAATTCAAAACATATTTCAGTTCCGTAGATAAGTTTATTGAACGATTTATTAAAATATATTTCTGTCCGGTAGTTAAACATTCCCCTGGACACCCCTTGTTGCATGCATCGATTCCCCGACATGACGGGCGGTAGGACTATCGGAAGGGATGAAGTCAGGGTGTGGGTGGAGGGAGGAAGGATGCGGAATGATGAATATTTCAAAATCCCCCCTCCCTCCGGTGACTACCGCGCAATGGATGGACAGGGGGTGGGAGATGGCAGGGGTGCGCTTTATGAATTTAATCATCCACCGTTATAAGTTTCACCTCACTGTTCACTTTGTGCAAAATATTTGGAAAATGATTAATGTAATATTTAACAAATAATGAATAATTGCTTAAAACCACTTATTGACTCTTGCCAAAGTAGTCGTGTGAATGATTGATCGACTTCAAGAATTTTAAGACATAAATGTTAACATTTTGTATACATATTTATTTATTAACAACTAAACGATACTCGTGTCCTTTGCAAAACACATAAGGAAAGTTTGGTTGGATCAAGTCTGACATTTAAAAAAAAAAATGTAAAATTCAGAGAAATCGAGGAAGATGTATGAGAAGGTGTTTGGGTGTAAAAAAGGCAAAAGCCTGGCGCTCTCTTCTCTTTGCCTAACCCAATAAACAGATCACATAATGATTCGTATATATGTACGAGTATATAACATATTTTAATTTTAAAATAGATTTTGTATTGCTATATTAAGCTTTCATTGTATTCATTACAGCCTGGTAGGATTATTTTCGTAAAGCAATCTACTTATTAGAAATACCTGCTTTTTCTAGTTAACAAGACGACTGTCTTCTGACCCAGGGATTGCCGGTTCGGTTCCTGTTGGAATTCATCTTAAAAAAAGGATTTTTGTTTGTTTTTTACATAAGACGTCTTTAACATCTTATGGGTAGCTGGAAGAGATTGTCACATTGCAATAAATCCTCCAGGTTGTTCTATATAAAGGGTCTTTCAAATTGAGCGGTTTTTTAAATTCTTGGTTAAATCACAGATGACGTCACGAACTTTTCTAGGTCTTGTGACATTTGAGAAATGTAATGTATGACATTAATAAAAATGGAGTCGTACAGAATACAACGATGCGTTCAAATTGTTGAATTATTTGATGTATTGTAATATCCGGAAACGGTGATGTTAATTGGCCACCAAGATCATGTGATCTGACACCGCTGAACTATTTTCTCTGAGGTTACGTGAAAAGCCAGGTCTATAAGAATGACCCCCAATTAATTCCTGAGCTGAATGATTAAATTATTTGCGTTATTGGTGAGTTAGAACCGCAATTATGCCAAAATATCATCGAAAATTTTGACAAAAGAGTGGACATCTGTGGATCCGCTGCTTAATGTTAAAATAATAATTAAACTTTTATGTTTGGTTTACCATTTATGGTTGGTTATCTCTTGACATGATGTCGCAGTAAAAAAAAGAATAAATCTATTGATATGTTTCGTATTGAAATACTCGTACTTCAATAAACTTGAACATCGCATCGCTCAACACTAAAGATAACACTTACCCAAAGAATTGCCAGTGCTGGTGGTCCCAGAAGATAAAGTAACATTTTTGACCGTTTCACATGGGACGAGCTTTTGGAATTATTAATGAGCATAAATGTTGAAATTATGTATTGCATTCTACTTTCGTTATGTACAATAAACCTATTCCCAACCAACCAACCAGAAACATGTTAGGGATCCTACATATGATACACAATTTACATATTTGATGATTAAAAAAACCCGAGTAGGTAGAAGACAAGCGTTCTACCAGAGGTGAACATTTGGCGGATATTGTTTTTTGTGTTTAAATGTCATACATTAAACTTGAATGACCAATTAAAAGTTTTTTTGAAATCAAAGCACATTGTGTGTTTTATTCAAGAATTATTAAAAATAGAATTATAAAAACCGCTCAATTTAAAACCCTTTACAACAAAAATTGTAATACGATGCAAAAATGTTTAGCGAATCGGTCGTTAAGGAACGAGATGATGATGGTTGTTGATAAATAAATAAACTCGTTAGATCGCAATGCGGAAAGAGAGAGTGTTTATTTTTATAGTAACGTAGGTATTTATATGTTTTTGGGATGTGCACGAGAGTGCGCTCGCGATATGCTTCTGTCTCGCTTCTGTGAATGCAGAACGATTAATATCGTATGTGGGTGATATTTTATTTACGAAACTGGCGAGACAGCGTGGTGCGTTCTCTCTCTAGTATGGAATGCGGCGCGATCGCTCGGACGGCGTTAATGGTTGGCATGTGACCTTTGGACTGTTTAATATAATTTATCAAGGAATCCGAAGGTCGTTTCATCGGTCATTGACCGTATGTATGCGACAATATTCAGCGACGTTCGTGGATCCCCACAGATGTTTAAAAAGTCGAGCAAATGTTAATGGAGTGCGTGCACTGAGAAGACAGATGGTGACAATGCATTACAGAATACGGAATGAAGTGAGGAACTAATTTGAACTTATTGCTGATGTGTTAAGTAAGGTGGAGAAGGTCATTCTGAGGTGATTTGGTTAAAAGAAAGAAAAATAAAACAAATATTTAGTGCAACTGTGAGTAGAAAGGATGGAAGAGGATGACAAAGGAAAGTATGTTTGGATCAAGTGAATAATATTTTGAAAGAAGGAAATTAAGAATATATATAGTATAGACTAGATCAAACCTCACTAAAATATAACATGTTGATATCCACGGACAAAACGAAGAGCCCCACAATATCTAAGATCCCGGTGAGATGCAAACTAGCAGTGAATAACAAAATAATAGAACAAGTGATGGAGTTTACGTATCTTGGAGTGAGAATCAGTAGCAATGGAAATCTGTATGATGAAACCTTGAGACAGGTCAATAAGACGGCTGCAATATCGGGATGCCTAAGAACACCGGTGTGGAATAATAAACACATGAGAGTAGAAAGTAAAGTCAGAATATACAAGACATGTGTGAGACCGATAGCCGATAGACACCTAAGGAATAGAGACCAGAGCAGACATATCTAGAACAAAATATCTCCTGAGAACCTCGGAAATGAAAACACTGAGATGTATAACCGGAAACACACTAATAGATAGAATCAGAAACACAGAAATAAGGAGAAAGTGTAGTACGGAAGACATCGTCAGGTGGTGAAGACAACGAAGGCGCTACTGGAACGAACATGTAAACAGAATGCAAGACGATAGACTTCCACGTGTCGCCCTTCAAGAGAACCCAGCCGGAAGAAGATTACCGGGAAGACCTTCGAAGAGATGGCGTGACAGCTGGCAATCCACGTCGCAAGAAGGGGAACAAACAGATCATGATCTATAGGAAGAGGAAGAAGAAGAATAAATTAAGAAGTCGTTGTTTGGGAAGGTGTATTAATGTGGGAGAAGCAAGGATGTGTGTCAAGATAGAAAAGTCTAGTGTTCTGTCCTTTTTTCCTACCCGGCAGGGAAATGGCGTAATGGTTTATATGTATAAACATTTAAAAAAAATCTCGATTTGATTTTATTTAGGACAAAAAATAGTGTAAAACCTTTTTTGATCTCATACTTGAAAAATGATTTTATAAATTTATTAATGCGTGAATAATGTGTTCTCAATAGTTGGTTTGATGTTCTTTGTAGCTATTGAATTCGGGCTTCGAAATTTTATTAAATCAAAACATGATACAAAATAATTCGTTATATAATATAAAAGAAAAATTTGAAATGTCTTTTCGTCAAAGGAATGTTTATATTTTTTTTATGAAAATTTCAATTTTTTTTTTAAATTTTTAAAGATCGATTTCCGCCTATTTCATTGAGTCGGAATGAAATTTCACAAGTTGACCGAGTCCTTTCAGATTTAATTATTTTGTCTTGGTTAGCGAAACTTTTGTACCAACTTTGATGAATAGAAGTAAAACGTGGACATGGAAAATAGCTGAAAATAATCGAAGAAATGCTGTAGAAATGGGTGTACTGAGAGAAATACTGAAGATAATTATGTTGTTTATAGTTAAGGCATTACCATTGTGGAGGTTTAAAGACATTGTAATTTATTTTTATCAAACACTGTTTATTCCACTTTTTTATGACGGTATAACCCTACCGGTTTCAAGGCTTTCACCTCATCTTCAGGAGAGCGCAAACAAGACTAAATGCTGTTCGAACTGGTACCGATATACACGCTTCAACGGTTGGGGGCTGGGGGGTGAGAAAGGCACGGAACAATTTCGACCAAGAGCGGAGAGATTTTGGGTAAATAACTGTTCAACAGATGTTCCGATCGGTGTACTGATTTAGAAATTTCTAGGGCCTCTAATCTGTCCAATTTATTTCCATTTCTAGGGCCTCTAAATTGGACAGATTAGAGGCCCTAGAAATTTCTAAATCACTACACCGATCGGAACATCTATTGAACAGTTATTTACCCAGAATCTCTCCGCTCTTGGCCGAAATTGTTCCGTGCCTTTCTCACCCCCAGCCCCCAACCGTTGAAGCGTGTATATCGGTATCAGTTCGAACAGCATTTAGTCTTGTTTGCGCTCCCCTGAAGATGAGGTGAAAGCCTTGAAACCGGTAGGGTTATACCGTCATAAAAAAGTGGAATAAACAGTGTTTGATAAAAATAAATTACAATGAAGATAATTATGTATAACCGGAATGCAATGATTAGGGATGAAAGTAAATTTAATGCTGATGTGTTAACACGTTCGCTGCTAAAGACACCCCTGGGGCGTCAACACATTTTTTGTAGAGACGCTGATGACGCCCGTTGCGCGTCATTCGATTCTCTTTGTTTGTATGGTACCGAATATTTTAAGATTTTAAGGTTTCCGTAAGATTTTAAGGTTTCGAAAATATGATTTTTTTCAGTACCTCTACACTATTCTATAAATACATATCGCAGTGAATGTGTTAAACAAGACGAAGAAAAGCACTTTTAGTTGGTTTGGGAACGTAGAATGCATGAACAAAAAAAGCCTTACAAAATAAATATATGTACAATGCAAATGCACGTTGAAAGAGCTGGTAGAGAAAGACCAAGGAAAGTATAGTTAGATTATGTAAATAATATTTTGAAAGGAACAAAGTCATAGAAATCGTAAGAGTTGTATGAGAATGTGTATGGATGTAGAGTATGTGTATCGAGATAGGAAGGTCTGACGTTCAGTTCTCTTTGCCTACACCAACAGGGAAATGGCCTAATTGTATGTATTGCTATATACCAGGGTTGTTTTTTTGAAGGAAAAAGTCGCTATTTATCAGTACAGGAAAAATACAAAATTATAGTCATTTAAATTTATTAGAAATAAACAATTATAAAGTATTAAATTTATAAATAATATCGAATTGGCTATGAATCGTAAATATTTAATCGATTGTCTATGAATATTCTTATTTCTCCGATTTCAAATCGCTCATTTTTACATGTGTATTATTGATGTGTATTGAATATACAGAACCGGAACGCGAGGATTTTTTTAGCAAAGGAAGGGAAAGGTTAATAAACGCAGATCCAGGGAAATACCTTATCTAATTATCGCAGCCACTACCTTTCTATTTTTAAACTCCACTTTTATATATTATACTTATTATTTAATACTTTAAATACGTCAATAATCGCGGGTTCGAGTTTCAAGTTAAAGATTTTGCTCTCTATACTGCGCGATATAAAATGTCCTTTTTTTTAACATATACAGATTAGGGGAAGAACTTAATATCTAATGGCCACGGTCACCACTTTCTTACCCTTACACTTGTGTACGTTTATAGTATGTATTTATTTTTTAATATTTTTAATCTGTCAATAACAGTGGGCTTGAATCACGAGTTAAGGCACCTTCGACGAGAGTTTGCTTTTTAAACGGCGCGATATAAATTATATTTTTATTTATTTATTATTATTATTATGATGAATTTCAACGTTTTAACATAAACAGTTAATATTTCCTCTATTATTGATATTACAATTTGTGTTCGAATAAAAGCGAAAGAAGTAATATTCGGCATAATCATGAAATATTAATTTATTATTAATGGGTGGGGGTGGCGAACCTATTATGTTCTGTTCTACCGTTGTAGAGGAAAAAAATAACATGAATAAAGGAACATTTAGATGGTTTGGAAATGCAGAATATATAAAAGATTTAAAAATGCAATAAAAAAATGAAATCTACGGCAATACATATAAAACATATTCACTACATATAAACATATTCACTACTTATGTATAACAATCTATGGCAATACATATAAAACATATTCACTACTTATTTATAACAATCTACGGCGATACATATAAAATATATTTACTACTTATGTATAACAATCTACGGCACTACATATGAAACATATTCACTACTTATGTATAACAATCTACGGCAATACATATAAAACATATTCACTACTTATGTATAACAATCTACGGCAATACATATGAAACATATTCACTACTTATGTATAACAATCTACGGCAATACATATAAAACATATTCACTACTTACGAGTATGTATAAAAATCTACGGCAATACATATAAAACATATTCACTACTTATGTATAACAATCTACGGCAATACATATAAAATATATTCACTACTTATTTATAACAATCTACGGCGATACATATAAAACATATTCACTACTTACGAGTATGTATAACAATCTACACCAATACATATAAAACATATTCATAACTTATTTACAACAATACCTTGACATTTTTTTAACAATGGAGTCAAATTTTATTTCAGTAAAGGATTTGCCAAGGTTTCATTTAAGGTCTTTTAAAAATAAATCTATTCCGCTGGGAGCCATGCAACACTGTTTATTCCACTTTTTGTAACGGTATAACCCTACCGGTTTCAAGGCTTTCACCTCATCATCAGGAGAGCACAAACAAGACTCCACTGATGATGAGGGGAAAACCTTGAAACCGGTAGGGTAACACCGTCACATAAAGTGGAATAAGCAGTGTTTGATAAAACAAATAACAATACACTTTTTAAGAAAATCCTGCGATATTTTTCGAGCTCCTGCCTGTAGTGACCGATTTAAATCCCTAAAAAGCACTTTAAACTTAGTTTGGTTTCTGAACCATGCCATTTAAGCTATGATTTTATTATTATTAGTATTTTATGGTTAGATAAAAAAAACAATATTTCACAAGATACGTGGAAAAACAGTGCTTGACAGAATAAAGAATGAAGACATTAAGAAATAATGTGACTTAAAAGAAGTTAGAGTTTTAAATAAAAAAGAGCATTACTATGGTTCGATCAAGTAGAAAAACTTAATGAAAGATTGGCAAAACAAATATTTCCATGTAATGTAGGAAAAAAATTAAAAAGATTTAGAAAAACGTAGTGGTACCAAATAAATCGAATTATGAAAACGTAGTGACTTTAAAACCTTGATAATAGAAGAGCATTCATAACGAGATGTATGAACGTGACGGAAACGAAAGTTTCATTTCAAGATATGAAGTAAAAAAACTATTCTCTCTGCGGAAAACATAAAATAGTTTATATGTTATAAATATGTAAATCTCAAATATTTTTAATGAAAATATGTAGCGTAGTTGGGAAGACACCTATCTGTCAATCACAGGTTTACGGGTTCGATTTCTGTTAGAACTTAATTTTGATAAAAAAAGTTCCAGTCTTGTTTTGGCTTACAGATTTTCGCTCGCTAGGCCTCGGCCACACAGGGACACATCCAACCAAACTGCGAACTAGGTGACTGCGAGCTAGGTGACATATCCTAGCGAACCAACGCACCCCATACTATCGCAATGACCACACTGCACGCTTCACGCCACGCTACGTGACTATTAGTTACCTAGTGAGTCACCTAGCGAACAGACGTGTTGGCTAATTTTATTGTGTCACCAAGTGATTTTACAAGATGGAGTAAATTTTATTCCGCAATTCTTTGTAGATAAGTTGAAAGTCTCCACTCCATACTTCTAGATAAATTAACATTATGCACCCAACGAGTTCGAATTTGAGACGTTCGAAATTTTAAACTTAAATTCTCTGAGAGAAGTAGCTTTCTGCTTAGTTTTGAGAGTGGCATCGTTTGTTGACTCAACCGCTACCAAATGTCAAATGAATATATGCGAATCACTTTGGTGTGGCCACGCATGAAGTCACGTTGGTACCGGTTGGTTGGAAGAGATTGTGATATGACAATAATCCCACCAAGTTATACTGTAGATAGCAAAAGTGTTAAACAATACAATAAGAATGAACTCAGTGATGTAGTTTTCTCTCCCTGCATTAAGATTGTTTAATGCATCACTTCTTGCACCTGAAATTATATTATTGAATGATATTTCTATATCGATATCTTTCAAATCTCGGTGGATGAATTCAGGATTAAACTCATTAATACAATTTTTAGGTCTAACTGAGTCACTTCACAGGGAAGCAAAAGTAACATTAATAATAATGCCGTTATGTTTTTCTAGCCTTTTTTTGCATATTCTTTAAATTTAGATTTTTAAAAATATGTTCTCAAAAGGAAATTTTAAAATTCTCAATATTTACGAAGTTATAGCTATAAATGAGGCAGGATGGTTTTTGTTTGGTTTCTGTGTATGGTTTTTGTTTCAAATTTACGAAAAGGTTCCAATGATGTCGACCAGCTCACCCCCCCTTTTTTTTGGACAAGATATAACAGTAGATAATATTTAGAAATTTGACTTTTTTTTTCAAAGATATTTTTGTACATTCTCAAATCATCAATAAACAAACTGTAAAAAAATGTTTAGGAAAAATACCTTTAGTTTTTTTTTATTAAGTGTGAAAAAACGCCCGAAATTCCCGCCTGCATAGTAACATAGAATAACCCCTTAAAACGTAATTATTTTTTTTCTTGATATTTGATATAATTGGCTTAAACCAGTATTAAATGTAAAATAAAATAAAACGAAACAATCTATATCAACAGAGAAATGTTGACTAAATAAATCCGATGACGTCTTGTATAACTCACTATTTGATGTACTCGTATATCTCACATATTATGTAATTACTCCCTTTTCACTAACAAAGGCAGTATAGTCGGATGGTCTCGCCAGAATATTTAGTCTTTCTTAGAAAGTTCCAATGGGGCAGGGTTGAATGGGGGTAGTATTGCGTGCGTAGGTGCTTGCATGTTCATTGCTTACTATATCCGATATTGTTCAAAATACTGTAGGTGATATTTTGAACTATTTATTGGATTTTTTTAATTTTACAAATTTTTATGTTATAATGGCTTACGCATCTTTCGAAAGCACTTTAATTAACCCTTCCTTCCCCGTGATGTGTAACTAGTACACATTGCTTCTAAAAACTTTAATATCTCTATAAATATAATAAATACTGGGTTCAGATTTTATGTATTTCTCCGTAATACATTTACTCATTGAATGGAAAAAATTTATTAATAATAAAACAATTAGCACTTATTGGTCACATCAGAGATATTTTGTGAAAATCGGGAATAAATTCACCAATACAATCAAACTTATGCCGGTGTGTGACGTAGGTATATTCATTCTAAAACTACGCTATGGGTGAGAAGCGATGCTATTCACGTCTCACTCTCCTTCGGTATATGGGAACGCAAGAAATATAATCTCAGTTTGCTCTCTTCTCTCGCTTCAGTAGCTTTTGGGCATCCATTTGAGGTGGTCGCTTCGCCCGTTTTATGAACGTCGGCTGATGTTTTTTTCATGTTTTCAGCAATCAAATATCAATTATTGTCACTTTTGACTTCAAATTTTATTAATTTAAGAGATTGGCTATGAATATTCTTATTTTTTCCGATTTTAAATCGCTCATTTTTACATGTGTATTGAATACACAGCACCAGCACGTGCGGATTTTTGTAGCACAGGAAGGGAAAGGTTAAGACAACGCTTTTTGGTTAGTCTTATCAAAATTTATGAACACTTCGCATATAAACTTTACTACACCTAAAGCCAAATGTCTTACTATGACATATCGGAAGATCTACAAAGGTTTCTTCGTAGTTCGTCTTGCCTTAGTAAGTTTTATGTGGTTTTTCTACAAAACATTTTTTTAACATATGAAGATGTGCGTGAGGTACTTACTCTAATGGCTGCAGTACCATTTTGTCATTACTCACAACTTGTTTTTTTTGTAATGTTTCAATCTGTCAAAAAAAAAGGGTTTTGTCCCGATTTGGACCATCCTTGAGAAGAGGCTGTTTTATTAACGGTGATATATAGATTGTATTTTTATTAATGTAACTATTCAGAATTATAGCTTTCTTCTTCTTCCCAGTGTCATGTCAGGTCCCCCCATCGTTGAATATCACCTGAGAGTAGACATCTTTGTCCCCGGCAGCCGAAAAAGAACTCCAACGCCCCTTATGCCAGTCCAATCACATATATTGCAGAGTCAGGAGATTTGCCTCCTGCTAACACCTCTTCGGCCTATTTATGCTTTGAGTTGATGAAAAGTGTCAAAATCTTCAAAATTAGAAATTGATTAGTTTTCACATGAATTTAGAAAGTCTAAAATGAAATCAGTGTTTTACTCAGTTTACAATAATTGTAAACTGAGAAAATAATAAAATGCATATGCAGTGTTCGTTAACAGCACTGCCAAGTCCATATTAGGGGCGAATCGTTGATCGGCGAGGGTAGCGTGGGGTCGGGCCGACCAAGGGTAGACGCACGGGAGGCGCAAGGGTGGCTGTAAACCAGTTGGGGTGGATGATGGCTCGGGCCAGGAGTGCGCCCACCGCGGCCAGGGGGAGGTGTCACTTTATTACTGGTACATCCGACTACATCAGAGGTGGCAAACTTCAGGCTTCGGGGCAATCTTAAAACTTTATTTAGTACAGTTTAATTATAACAAAAGCCATATTGGTGTATAAATGCTTAAAAAAATATTTTTTTGTAAGTAAAATATTTTTAGAAGCATTTTTATGTGGTGAAGTGATAAGAGTGCAATGAATGCACATCTGAAGTAGAATATTTGTAAGAGTAAGAAATGGGGGGACAATATACGACAGAATATCGAATACAGTGATTAGGGATGAGTGTGAACTTAAGATTATATATACGTATACAGTATAACCTGGAGTGGTATATAGTATAACCTGGAGTGGTATACAGTATAACCTGGAGTGGTATACAGTATAACCTGGAGTGCTATACAGTATAGCTTGGAGTGGTACATAGTATTACCTGGAGTAGTTTACAGTATAATCTGAAGTGGTATACTGTATAACCTGGAGTGGTATACAGTATAAATGTGAGTGGAAAGCGTGGTAGAGGAAGACCAAGGAAAGTATGGTTGGATCAAATGTATGATATTTTTAAAGAAGGTAATGTTAAAAGTTGAAGAAATAATAGGAGTTGTATGAGAACGAATATGGGTGTAGAAGAGGTGAAAGACGTGTGACGCAATATGAAAATCTGGTGCTTGCTTCTTTCTGTCTATCCCGATAGGGAGACTATGTGATGGTATGTATGTATGTAAGAAATAATCAGATAAAGGATAACTGTGTATTAGAGACGGCTGTTATAAGTAGAATTTAGTAGGGAATTCGATGGTTTGACCACATTGAGATAATTATATGGTTTGACCACATTGAGAGAATTAGTTGGTTTGACCACATTGAGAGAATTAGATGTTTTGACCACATTGAGAGAATTAGATGGTTTGACCACATAGAGATAATTAGATGGTTTGACTACATTGAGAGAATTAGATGGTTTGACCATATTGAGAGAATTAGAGGGTTTGACCACATTGAGAGAATAAGATGGTTTTATCACATTGAGAGAATTAGATGGATTGAATACATTGAGAGAATTAGATGGTTTGACCACATTGAGATAATTAGATGGTTTGACCACATTGAGATAATTGACCACATAGAGAATAAATAGTAAAATACTCAATAAGAAACAAATAGTAACGTTTATCTAAAATGAATGGCGACTAAACTTTGGAAGAGTTGAAGAAATTCGTTGAAGAAATTTTAACTAAGGGAAAAGTAATAAGTAGGGGAAACAGAATAGCATGTATGTATGGCTATGATGAAAGTGAGAAACGTGTTCATGGATAGAATTGCCCACAAACATATCTTCTATGTCTACCTCAAAAGAGACACGATGTGATGCACAAACATACATATACCATTTCCTTTTCGGGATAGGTAGAAAGGATAATGTGCAGACTTTCCTATTTCAAGACATACTATATTCTTCGCCTATTCTACGTCCATACAAAAACAATTTTCTGTTTTTCTACATTGCCTTGTTTTAAAATATTAGTTACTTGATCCAATCATACTTTTCTTTGTCTTCATCTACCACCCCTTCCACTCATATTTGCGTTGTATACTTGTTAAGTTATTCTTTGTTCATTAATCTTACCCAATACATCAGTTTTAAGTTCCCTTTCATTCCTAATCCCTTCATTTTATATTTAGTCATACATTGTCACCTCACGTATTTTTCTCAGCGCATGCGTTTATTCGAGTCTTGCCAGTCTTTTCTCACGTCCCCACTTTACTCCTAGACACCAAAGTTGGCACCAATATGCTGCCGTGGGTTATCATCTTACCAGATTTTGAAGCTATCTGTTTTTGGTTAATACGTTTTAGTGCCACATTGACAGGATGTAACGGTATATTTAAATACGCATTGACGTGAATATATTAGATCATTTTATAAAATATTTCATTTCGGATGTGGTTCAGAAGCTTGATATGCCTCTGTTGGCTGGTGACAAAAAAATGGTTGACAACCCCATCCCTTCATAAACTTTTGCAGTGAAGAAACACGAAGTAGAAAGTGTGTATATGTGATAGGGTATTGAGGGGCACTGTATATGTTAAGAAAGCGCATCGGAGAGGAGCCCTTCCAACAGTGGGAAGGGAAGCAATATTTGATACAAAGAGAAGGTCCATATCACGAAGTATACTCTTAAGGGTGCCTTTAATGGTTCTGCTTTAGTCTCAATTTCTTTTTTATTTCTTTTTCAACAGTTTTAAAGAAAAAAATCAATCCAAGTATTATTTTACTACGTTTCATGTAAACTTGATAACTCCTATGATATAAAATATTTTACTACGTTTCATATAAACTTGACAGCCTCTATGACATAGATTATTTTACTACGTTTCATGTAATCTTGATAACCTCCATGATATAGATTATTTTACTACGTTTCATGTAATCTTGATAACCTCCATGATATAGATTATTTTACTACGTTTCATGTAAACTTGACAACCTGTACGACATAGATTATTTTACTACGTTTCATATAAACTTGACAGCCTCTATGACATAGATTATTTTACTACGTTTCATGTAATCTTGATAACCTCCATGATATAGATTATTTTACTACGTTTCATGTAATCTTGATAACCTCCATGATATAGATTATTTTACTACGTTTCATGTAAACTTAACAACCTCTACGACATAGATTATTTTACTACGTTTCATATAAACTTGACAGCCTCTATGACATAGATTATTTTACTACGTTTCATATAAACTTGACAGCCTCTATGACATAGATTATTTTACTACGTTTCATGTAATCTTGATAACCTCCATGATATAGATTATTTTACTACGTTTCATGTAATCTTGATAACCTCCATGATATAGATTATTTTACTACGTTTCATGTAAACTTGACAACCTCTACGACATAGATTATTTTACTACGTTTCATATAAACTTGACAGCCTCTATGACATAGATTATTTTACTACGTTTCATATAAACTTGACAGCCTCTATGACATAGATTATTTTACTACGTTTCATATAAACTTGACAGCCTCTATGACATACGAGTATATTATTTTACTACGTTTCATATAAACTTGACAGCCTCTATGACATAGATTATTTTATTACGTTTCATGTAAACTTGATAACCTCTATGATATATATTATTTTACTACGTTTCATATAAATTGACAGCCTCTTTGACTTATTTTATTTTACTACGTTTCATATAAGCTTGATTGCCTCTATTACATAGATTATTTTACTACGTTTCATGTAAACTTGACAACCTCTACGATATAGATTATTTTACTACGTTTCATATAAACTTAACAGCCTCTAGGACATAATTTATTTTACTACGTTTCATATAAACTTGACAGCCTTTATGACATATGTTAGATTACGTATTCATTTATTTAATTTAGTTTGCATATACAGGTTAAACTTAATTACATTAAAAAACAATATCTTTGCCCTTGTTGGAAGGATGTCTGTCTTCTGAACCGGAGGTAGTGGATTCGATGTCCTTTTGTACCTAGATTTTTATTAAAGGATTGTAATCTGCTTTTCCTTAAACACATTTTTTACGTCTTTTGGTTGGTTGAAAGAGATTACCGCACGGTAATAACCTCGTCAAGTGGTACTTAATACAATTAAAGAGTAAAAAAACAAGCTTAAAGAAAATTATATACAGTAACGAGAAATAAAAATTTAAACATGAAAAATATTTTTTAATCCAAAAAACTAACCATTTATGCCCAAAGAGCTCAAAATATAGCCTATTCAAGATCTTATTCAAAACGGACAGCCCTTTTTTTATTAAACAGAGTAATATATTGTACAAAAATTTGTCAAGGCTATACCTATATACACATTTATTACTTAACTAATCTTAATTATCTTATTTTCCTACATGTCATTTTATTTTTATTTTTTATAATCTTAATATATGATTTCTTAGAAATAATTAACACCTACATACTACTTATAACTAGATAACAATTCATACAACTAATTATTTAGCAAGAACTAGTCCACTCGTTCAGGTTACTTGTATTCCATCAAAGGGACAGCCCTTGAAACAAAAGAAAAACACTTACCAAGTAGTTACTAGTAGTACGATATGCATTCTTACTCAGGGGGTGGCGGTTTCAATTCTTGTTGAAACTCAGATTTTTTAAATCGGAATAAAGTTGGATTTCCACCTAAAGCTTTCCAATATTCATCAGCTGAAGATTTCCAATATTCATCAGCAAAAAGCCCACCAGGTTGTAGTATATTCAGTGAATTTTTAATACAATACAATTTTTGTTCCCTTATTCTTGACGTATCAAAACCTCTACATTTATTTTACTAATAAATTTTACTCCCTGGCTAAAATAAGTATAGTAACTTTTACAAAAATTGTGGAATGGATCAATTATTTGTTTTGCTATTTATTCGTAAAGGTTTTTACATACACAAATGACTTTTGACAAACTTTTGTTGAACGTACCTGACTAAACTATTGTACGAGTATATTATGCTAAGATAGTTGTCCGTAGCAGTATTTCAATGCTAACCTTGATATACTCATTTATAAATGCTGTAGGAATGCGTGAAACGGGTGACAATTGATGATAAAATACAGAATGAATTGATTAGGGATGAATGTGAACTAAAGTAAGATGCATTGAGTAAGATGAATTGAGTAAGATGAATTGAGTAAGATTAATTGAGTAAGATGAATTGAGTAAGATGAAGGGGACCATTCTGAGTTGGTCAAGGGATGTGAGACGAATGAATGAAGAATAATAATAAAACAAATATATAGTGTAAATGTGCGTGTAATGCGTGGTAGAGGAAGACCAATTGAAGTATGGTTGGATAAAGTGAATTATATTTAAAAAAAAAAGAAATGTAGAAAGTCAGAGAAATCTAAGAAGTTGTATACGACGGTGTAAATATGTTAAAGACGCTAAGGATGTGTGTTGAGATACAGTCTGGCACTCTTTCCTTTCTGTGTACCCCGACAGGGAAATGTCGTGATGTATGTATGTACCAAAAAAACTTAAATTCCTAAAAAATTGTGCCATACCTGATTTAAAAAGTTATTCCATACAAATCAGCTGGATATTTCCTCAATTATTGTAAATAAATGGTTTGGGTCTTTTTTGCACGTTTATTTTTTTTAATTTTATCACTTCTCCCATACAAACATTTTTTAAAAAAAATTATCACTTCTCATTTCCAAATACAGTTTTTTTTTTTTATTTAAGTCTATCGATTTCCTTAATATTGTGTTTAGCGACTCACGTTTTTACACAAATTTATGTGTTTCAAAATACATAATTTCTTGATATTAACCTTAAAATTGAGTGAGTTTAGACTCAATCCTTGAAGATGAATCACATATGACTCGAAACTAGTTGGACTTAAATATATATTTTCAACTGAAATTGACAGCATTAATTTTTTTGATTATATTTGACTAAACATAAATTTCTATGGTGTTATCTCGTGACATGTTGTTGTGTATTTTATGATTACAACATACAATATATTTTAGAAAAAAAATATAAAGCAAGACCTCGTAATATAATAAGTATGTATTATTGATTTGTAAAGTCGTTATTATGATTTGCCATGTCATAACTTTGTAAAGTCGCCATTATGATTTGCCATGTCATAACTTTGTAAAGTCGAAATTATGATTTACCATGTCATAACTTTGTAAAGTCGCTATTATGATTTGCCATGTCATCACTTTGTAAAGTCTTCATTATGATTTGCCATGTCATAACTTTGATTGATTGATTTATTGTGTAGTGATGAGTGTGCAAACATGTGCGCCCCTTCACACGTCAATCCATTCAATCATTTATATTATATTTTTAAGCTTGTTTCCATTTGATATGTTTATGGGTTATGAGATATTGCTTAACATAAAAAACGGATCAAATTTATTTATTTATTTGAACGTTCGCAGTTTTCGAAAAAGTGATAAATGAAAGATAAATGCGGAAAAAATGTGAGCGTTGCGTACATAATGTGGAAACACAATGTGTGACAGAATAAGGAATGCAAACATCAGCAAAGAAGATGTTGAGCTTAGATGTACAGATATCTTTTGGTCGTGTAGGAAGATTAAATAATGGATGATTTATGAAAAATCTATACGAATATTATAAAAGATGTGAGATGTTTCGGAAGACCTATAAAAATGTGGCACGACTAGATGAATCAAATTCTGATAGAGTGAAAACACTTTATAATAGACGATTATGCATGACGCGGTGTATCATATATACGTGGGAGAAGCGAAAGTTATGTGCTAGAATTGGAATGAGGGGGAAATTAATTCTCTTTGCCTACTCCAATAGGGATATGGCAAAGTGGAGATTGTAATGATGATGATAATGTTAGAACTCGAAATAAAATTAATGCACATATAATTCTTATTCTTCTTCTTCCTCTTGGTCTAGGTCGTATGACCTGTTCGTGACGGTGGGTTGTCCAGGGATGATGACGTCCAGCTGTCCTTCCACCTTTTCGGCGGCCTTTCTGATAATCTCCTGCTGCTAGGGTTTTCAGTCTTAGCAATTTTCGCAAGTCTCGTATCCTCCATGCGGTCTACATGACTCCTTCAGAAGCACCTTCTGCTTCTTCCTCACCTCACTATGTCTTCAACACCACAGACATATCTTATCGTCTCATTTCTGATCCGATCTCTAAGAGTTCTGCCAGCGATGGAGCGTAGTGTTCTCATTTCCGCCACTCTGAGAAGGTTTTTATCCTGTTGGTGTCGACTCTCACTTCTATCCCATATGTCATGATATAATTAATAATATAATCAATACACATAACATTAATACACAAAATAAATCTACATGATTCAAATCAACAAAACAAAATTAACGAAAACATGTTTTGAGGTGTATACACAATGTGGATATAAACCTTAAAACATAGCATTAATGAATTAAATACAAAAAACAAAAGCTAAACACACGATTAAAACAAAAAAAAAACTCAATTATGTTGATAATAATTAAATGTGTGTTTGTCCAAGTTTGGACGTAAATTATTTAAGGATTTTTATACGAATATTTCAGAAAATCTTTAACGAAAAAATTGTGGTTGTTTTGTTGATATATTTGTAAAGCCTTAATTTTCGATTGACTAAAAGATTCAATTAAAACTCAACAAACTGTTAGTACTTTACCCTCTTATCTCGCCGAAAATTTTCAGCGTCTTTCCAATCATGGATTAGCGCTACGCTGAAAAAGAGATTGTCCATTGGCCTTTCCAGTTCACCGCTCCTCTTTTTTTACGTCGTCCTTTGCTGTCCATGCAGTGAGACTCTGGAATCAATTACAAACCAATTTAAGACTCGCTCCGTCATTGGTATGCTTTAAGAAGCGACTGAAAAAACTCTTAATTTCTAGTCAGTAAGATAACGTGTTTCATTCCTGATTTTTCTTTTCCTTTCCTCTCCACCATCCTTTCCTTTAATTTTGATTGATGACATCTCACTTTATATGAAAAAGAATATACGGGCGAGAGTCCTTCTTTGTGGGGTTCGTGGGCATATGCTCACGTATGTGTTTATGGGGGATGGATAGTCATTTGAATGATTTATGCGACCACGTAACTTGCTTCATATACTTTTGTCTGGTTGGCTGGAAGAGATTGCCGCCCGGCAATAATCCCGCCAGATTTTATTTGCAATAAAAGTGTTAAATAAATAAATATTTTTGAATATATTTAATTTAACGAGTAGATCGCCAATAAACGATTAACGAGTAGATCGCAATCAAATTGAAGGATATATTTTAAAGTCAAGCAATTATAATTGTAATCATAACCCCCCCCCCACTACCAATAATCGTGAACATTATTCATACGAGGTTAAAAAAGCAGGAACCCGTATTTGTTCCAGAAATATTCACACCATTAAACTACTTGTCCCGATTTACATATATATTGTAACGTCATAAATTATAAGGCAGTGAGTGCATTAAATTCAGGAGGGAGAGCGTTCTTGATAGATGCTTCAAACTTTTTAGGAAAGTTACAAAAGTATTTATTTCTTAAGCTAAATCTCTTTTTTAAATTAAAGTGTTTCAAAATAAACTGAAAGTGCTATTCCAAACTCTATCTCCTGCATTTTTTAAATGGTTATTTGCGAAATATTAAGGGAGGAAGCTAGGTCACTACTGAAACTGCTGAAAGTATTTTTTTAAAGGTAAATAGTGATTTATTCGTATTTTGATTTTTCGCGCATTCCTGAAACAGTGCATTATATTATATTTCGTAATATTAAAAGCCTATTTCTTGAATACTTCTTATATAAAATATTTAATAAATAAATTACCTTTATTTTTTGTTAGTGTTCGTTGATAAATATTTCAATTAAATCGTTAAATTCTTTTAACCTTTCCCTTCCTGTGCTTAAAAAACCGTGCATTCCGGTGCCGTGTATTCAATACACATCAATACACGTGTAAAAATGAGCGATTTAAAATCGGATAAATAAGAATATTTATAGTCAATCGCTTCAATTAATAAACTTTGAAGTCCAAAGTTATAATAATTGAAATTTAATTGCTGAAAACATGAAAAAATATAGGCCGACGTTCACAAAACGGGAGAAGAGACCACCTCCAATGGATGCCCGAGAGCTACTAAAGCGAAAGAAGCGAGAGAACCCCCGTACACCGAAGTAGAGTGAGAGTGAGACGTGAATAGCGTCGCTTCCTCACCCATAGCGGTTTTTTAGAATGAATATACCTACGTCACACACTGGCACACGTTTGAATGTATTAGTGAATTTATTCCCACTTTTCACAAAATATCTCTGATTTTTTTAGCACAGGAAAGGAAAGGTTAATGTGTTTTATGAGAGGTGTATGGTCGTGCGGTAACGCACTGGACTTACGGTTGTCGGTTCGAAACCCGCGCTGTGCTACTCCCCACGAACGACACAGGCACTTTTTCCGCAACGACACCGATGACTTCGGTCATTTCTATTATTTAAAAAAATTTGACTACATTTCCAAATTGCTTATGCAGAAGTATTAAACGGAAATAAATTATAATTTATTCAATTTTAAAGAAAGTTCTATTCTAAATATTTGGTCCATATACGAGTTTTGTCTCTCTTCTATGCCATCCCTCGTTATTTATTAAATCTATTATCCTAATATAGTCGCGCACTCTATCTCAATACACATGCAGTGATTTTTGCACATCGATTGTGTCACGATTCTGACAATAAAAAGCTTTCAAGTCATGGCAATCGCTTTCCGCTCGCAATAAAATTGAGCTCGAGTGATTGGCCTAGAGAGCGTTTTGTGTATCGTCTTCTCAATAGAGCGGGGGCAGCCGGAAGCTGTGACAAAGGAAGGAGATGGACCGAGAGGCGGAGGGCGAGGGGGGGGCGCAAGGGATAGGAAAGGAAAGCGGCTGTTAGGTAAACAAAGGACTCACGGAGAGTAAGAAGAGGGGAAGATATTTGCGGTTTAAAATCAAAAGATACTTTATAAAAAGTTTCGGCTTTTACTTGTGGTACTCCATATTAGAATATTTAACAATCAAATGCTTTGTTATTCCGCTTATAACATTTATTAGCGCAACACGTCTTTATACTTCTTATTCCGAGGGTCTCTGATTGAGACGATATGAATGTAATTAGTGGAATAACAAAGTAATTTATTAACAAATTTCTTATTATCCATGATCTCAAAATTTGTTGACAGATTTATTTTCTTTGTTGCGGTCGCACACTCAGTCACACACTCGGTCAACGACCGATGAAATGACCTTTGCATTCCTTAGCAATGCAAAACAAACAAGTCCGAAGTTCACACGCCGGTCATTCAACTCATAGCCGAGCGGACCGCATTCCATGCCGGAGCGAGAACGCACCACGTCCGTCGCGCCAGTTTTGTAAATAAATTATCACCTACATACGACATTAATCGTTTTGCTAATGCAGAAACGAGACGAAGGATATCTTGCTCGCATTACCGCACACACGCGGAAATAGTATAAATACCTACGTTTACTAATAAAAACTCTTCTTCCGCATTGCGATCCAAAACGTGTTTTATTTATCAACAAATCATCATCATCTCTTCCCTTAAGGACCGATCTCCTAAATATTTATTTATTTATGAACACTTCAATGTCAAAACAAATTGGCAGGCTTATTGCCATGTGGTTAGCTCTTAGAACCAACCAAATAAAATTTATTAAACCAAGTTACATGGTCACAAAAAATATTTCAAGGATTATTCATTTTTATGATTTTTTGACCATACACATACGTGTATACATAATAAAAGTAAAAGTGAGATATCATTTATCAAAGGAAAAGGAAGAGATAGTGGAGAGGAAAGAAAAATCAGGAATGAAACATTTTATATTACTTACTATAAATTAAGAGGTTTTCCACTCGCTTCTTAAAGTTCATAGTCCGTCTCTTACAACTTCTATTCTTCATAATGTCACCTTTCCGTCTATCAAAAGTTGACTTATTCCATTAGTTTTCTTAACCTTACCCTTACTGGGCTAAAAAAAATCCGCCCTTTCCGGTGATGTGCATTTAATACACATCAATACATATGTGAAAATGAGCGATTTAAAATCGGAAAAATAAGAATATTCATAGCCAATCGCTTAAAATAATTACATTTGAAGTCAAAAGTGATAATTATTGAAATTTAATTGCTGAAAACATGAAAAAAAACATCGGACGACGTTCACAAAACGGGCAAAGCGACCACCTCGAACGAAAGCCTGCTGGCTACTGAAGCGAGCGAACTGAGATTGTATTCTTGCGTTCTCATATACCGAAGTAGAGTGAGAGTGATACCTGAATAGCGTAGCTTCCTCACTCATACGGATTTTTAGAATGAATATACTTACATCACACACTGGCACACGTTTGATTGTATAGGTGAATTTATTCCCGATTTTCACAAAATATCTCTGATGTGGCCGATAAGTGCTAATTATTATTAATATTATTTTTTTCATTCAATGCGTAAATGTATTACGGAGGAATACTTAAAATCTGAACCCAGTATTTATTATATTTATAGAGATATTACAGTTTTTAGAAGCAATGTGTACTAGTTACACATCTCAGGACAGGAAGGGTTAAAAGTGCAAAACAAATGTTTGATTTTAAAAATAAACAAACTTACTTAATATCGCAAATATGTACCTTCCAATTGCCGACATGTTTTACTTTGATAGCGTGCGTTTCAAAATAGGAATACTCACGTACGCGGCATTCTGCGTGTGGTTTGTTTAATTTTCCCTTCACGGTCATAGTATGTTTTGTTTCAAATTCGGTTTCACAGCATTAGACAAATTATATTTTACAAGACTTCTCTCCGGTGTTATATTTATTTGCTTTTGCATGCCTCCAGAGATCGCATACAGTTGACAGCTTTCCTAGATGTGGTCCATGGTCTGAAGTTCCATGGTTGTATGGTCTGGAGTTCCCCCACTTTACGTAAGTGCGGACTCAAAGAAAATCGTCTTCGTTAGGCTCCCATTCCTTCCGAGGCAGGGGAAACTCAAGCAACCCAACCATACTCCGTTCTTCTTCTCTCTGGCTCCATCCCAACTCACTGTCCGCGAATACTGTTGGGGTCAGCTCTCCTCGTCCTCAGGTCGTATGCTCTTCTGTCCCGGACTACGTTCCCCAGGCCGTGCCTCTGCATCAGCTTATCTTTTTGCACCACCCATGAATTCTTTGGTCTTCCTCTGGTTGTTATTCGAGGAAGATCCATGGAGATTGCCTGGTTCACAATGTGATAGGGTGCTCTGCGTCCAACGTGCCCACACCATCTCAATACATCCGCCTCTCCTCTATCTTTGGTCTTCCTTTGGTTATGAATTCTTTGGTCTTCCTCTGGTTATTCGAGAAAGATCCATGGAGATTGCCTGGTTCACAATGTGATTGGGTGCTCTGCGTCCAACGTGCCCATACCAACTCAATGCCCACACCATCTCAACGAAAATTTTAATCCCTAGACTATTTTTATACTTTTTTTAGTGGCGAGAGTATGTATCATACATATATACATACATAAAAAAACTTTTCCATAGAATATAAGCCACAAGAGTATATTAACTCTACACAAACATTTTAACAACTTTATTAATAGTGCATTCTTTCTGGCTGAGATTCAATTTTACGTCCTTCCGAGACCATCAAGACTTAGCAGATTTATTTTTAAGTACGAGTATTACATAATCAATAACTATTATATATTTTTATTTATTTTACACATGACACGAAATGTACACAATTTGCGAAAAAACAATAGGTAATTTAATTCGGACACACAATTTTAATGGATCTGGGTTTGTTGCTTTTCATTTGTTGTGTCCCCAGTAAACTAGACTTTTGCCTGTATCTCATTGAGGGCATATAACATGAAAAAATAACTCGATACTTCTTTCCGATTTTTGATTATACAAAAGCCTGTTGCACATTCTCAACAACCTGACAAACAGTGACACTCAATTACATATGTATACTCGTACATCACGCGAAATCAAACTCCTCACACTTCGTACGGCAACTAATGAAATGTTCACCATCCCTAGAGTTAAAACCTCTTTTGCCCAAAGGCAATATGCTTATTTGGCTCCCATGACGTACGATGGCGTGCCAAATTCAATAAAGATAAAGCAAGGAAAACCATTTAGACAGTCGATCGGAGCGTGGTTGTTATTGCGAAAGGATTTCGAGTACTTGGGCTTTCAGGATGAATGACGTGTGGAAAAGATTTGTGTGGGCTCTTGAGTGTGGGTTCCTTCTTGTTGTTTTGATTTTTGTTGATTTGTATTTGTGTTTCTGTGTATTTTTGTGTTAATTTTTATTCTTATAATTGTGTGCGGTATATTATGGGATGAACATTTTTGGTTTATTTTTTGTTACATTTAGGGCTCATTTTTGGTTTTACTTTTGTTTTTATTCTTATGATTGTGTGCGGTATATTATGGGATGAACAAGTTTGGTCTTTCTGGAGTGATGATGTGTGAAGAGTATCCAGTTGTAATTGAGTATCATTGT
Source organism: Odontocerum albicorne (assembly GCA_949825065.1). Lineage (NCBI taxonomy): Eukaryota > Metazoa > Arthropoda > Insecta > Trichoptera > Odontoceridae > Odontocerum > Odontocerum albicorne. The sequence continues at coordinate 43,928,296 of OX463851.1, forward strand.
TTGTCAGGTTGATGAGAACGTGCAACGTTGTTTTGTTTTTGTGTAATCAAAAATCGGAAAGAAGTATCGATTTATTTTTTCATGCTAAATATCCTCAGTGAGATACAGGCAAAAACCTAGTTTACTGGGGATACGACAAATGAAAGGCGACAAACCCAGATCCATTAAAATAATGTTTGTCCAAATTAAATTACCTGTTGTTTGGTCGCAAAATATGTATATTTCTTGTCATGTGTAATAATAAAATTTAAAAAAATTGTCTCTCCAGACAGACTAAAACAATCATCCCACAATATACCGCACACAAACGTTAAACAAAAAAAAAAATATCAAACATGTGTATAAAAATACAAATATAAAACAACAAAAAACACCACACTCAAGAGCTCACACAAACCTCTTCCGCAAGTCATTCCTCTTGCAAGCCCAAGTACTCAAACTCCTGTCGCAATAACAACCACGCTCCGATCGACTGCCTAAACGGTTTTCCTCCCTTTACCTTTATTGAATTCGGCACCCTATTGTATGTCATGTGAGCTAAATAGGCATATTGCCTTTGGGCAAAAGATGTTTTAATCCTGGGGATGGTGAACATTTGATCAGTTGTCATGCGATGCCATCATTGCGTATGACAGGTTGACCATTAAACTTGACCTGTTTGCATCCAGTTTGGTCTCAATCAGACATCAATTGAAATCCATGTGCCTTACATGAATATTTATAAAATTAGAAAATTTATTTAAAAAGGGTTTAAACATAACAACGCCTAGACATACTTGATATTTATCCCTTTCACTAAACCCTTCCATTCCCTTTCCTACACTATTTACTCTTATTAAAACTATTGGAAAGAAATAAAATAATTGGATTTTATTTTACATCTTTATTTGTTATATTTGATCTTATATTACCCCTTCTTTCCCTGTGATGTGTAACTAGTACACATTGCTTCTAAACACTTCAATATTTCTATAAATATAATAAATACTGGGTTCAGATTTTAGGTATTCCTCCGTAATACATTTACGCATTGCATGAAAAAATAATAATAATAATAAGTAGCACTTATCGGCCACATCACAGATATTTTGTGAAAATCGGGAATAAATTCACCAATACAATGAAACGTGTGACAGTGTGTGACGTAGGTATATTCATTCTAAAAAAATTGCTATGGGTGAGGAAGCGACGCTATTCATGTCTCACTCTCACTCCACTTCGGTATATGGGAACGCAAGAAATAGAATCTCAGTTCGCTCGCTTCAACAGCTTTCGGGCATCCATTTGAGGTGGTCTCTTCGTCCGTTTTGTGAACGTCGGCCGATGTTTTTTTTCATATTTTTAGCAATTGAATTTCAATTATTACCACTTAAATCTCAATAATTTTAAATCGCTCATTTTTACATGTGTATTGAATACACATCACCGGAACGCGCGGAATTTTTAGCACACGAAGAAAGGTTAAACAATCAGTATTCTTACTCAAATAAATAATTTAAAATTTTTACTTAAATTAGTGACACGTGTGATAAGCTGGTTTACTTAAAGTGGAAATTCAAAGTTAGCCTCTCGCCAATAGTAACAATTAAAAAAGTAATATGGTTTATTAGATACTGTCTTTTTATTTGAGACAGTCCCCTTTTGCCTCCACGGCTGAATTGTTTAAAATTTGCTCCTTTCGCTTGCCACGGGAGCTTAAGGTCGCCGAAGAATGCCGAATTGAAATGATGAGACCTTGATAAGTACTATATACCTTCTTTGAAGATAATGCCCACTTGTTACATAAAAAAATCACTCGAATTTAAGGACTTAAATGCGCAGAAGAACTCTAACCCACTCTATACTTATTTTGAGAAATTTCATAAAATTTGTCATCCATTCCACACATGCATGTAGGGTTTTCTTTTATATTGATCTCATGAAGGCTGCTTTCTACCAGACAGTAGCTTATTCGTATCCTGCATATTTTATTTTTTATTATTATTATTACACATGACAAGAAATATACATAATTTGCGAAAAAAAAAAACAACAGGTTATTTAATTTGGACATACAATTTTAATGAATCTGGGTTTGTTGTCTTTCATTTGCCGTATCTCTAGTAAACTAGGCTTTTGCCTGTATCTCACTGAGGATATTTAGCATGAAAAAATAAATCGATACTTCTTTCCGATTTTCGATTACACAAAAACAAAACCGCGTTACACGTTCTCATCAACCTGACAAACAGTGACACTCAATTACAACTGGAAACATCATGCGAAATCAAACTCCTCACACATCATCACTCCAGAAATACCAAAAATGTTTATTCCATAATATACCGCACACAATCATAAGAATAAAAATAAAAACAAAAATACACAGAAAGACAAATACAAAACAACAAAAATTAAGACAACAAGAAGAAACCCACACAAATATTTTCCACACGTCATTCATCCTGAAAGCCCATATACTCAAAACCCTATCGCAATAACAACCACGCTCCGATCGACTGTCTAAATGGTTTTCCTCCCTTTACTTTTATTGAATTCGGCACGCCATTGTATGTCATGGGAGCCAAATAAGCATATTGCATTTGGGCAAAAGAGGTTTTAACTCTAGGGATGGTGAACTTTTTATTAATTGCCATGCGTGTCATGTGTGTCTGCTGAGTTTGCATCTTCCCTTCGTCTCGATGGTAGTGCCAGATAATGGATTTGAGATGCAAGTTGGCTATGTTCAGGACCCGATACTCTCTGAAAAGCTTCGCCATAGGATACCATATTGCCATGTGCTAATCTCTTATAACCAATTCATCCATTCTGTCGGGTAGATTATGACTGAGCAACTAAAACCCCGGTGCAACTAAAACCCCGTTGCACATTTTCATCAACCTGATAAACAGTGACACTCAATTATATATGTACCTATACATCACGCGAAATCAAACTCCCCACACTTCATCACTCCAGACAGACCTAAATATTCATTCCACAATATACTGCACACAATCATAAAACAAACAAAAAAATACATGTATATAAAAATATAAATATAAAACAACAAAAAACACCACACTCAAGAGCTCAAACAAACCTCTTCCACAAGTCATTCCTCTCGCAAGTCCAATTACCCAAACTCCTGGCGCAATAACAACCACGCTCCGATCGACTGTCTAAATGGCTTTCCTCCCTTTACCTTCATTGAATTCGGCACACCATTTTATGTCATGGGAGCGAAATAAGCATATTGTCTTTGGGCAAAATAGGTTTTAACTCTAGGGATGGTGAACATTTCATTAGTTGCCATGCGTGTCATGTGTCTCTGCTGAGTCTGCATCTTCCCTTCCTCACGATGGTAGTGCCAGAGAATGGATTTGAGATGCAAATTGGCTATGTTCAGTAATAATAATAATAAAATATATCAGACACAATTCGTTTGGACAGGTTTTTTTTGTGGAACCAAGGCTTATCGGGCATTGCTGTAAGAAACGAAGCATTGAGCGCAATATTTAATCAATACCTAGGAAAAAAATGTAGTGCTTGAACCATTTTGCAAATGTACGTCCATCAGAAAAAAAATGAAAAGGAAATTATTATCTGCTCCGGCTTTATCCCTGCGAGTGCTTCGAGGATTTTGTATGGAGGTCGGGACACAATTGGTTATTGTTCTTTTCAAATATTCATAACAGAACAACTTGGACTTGATCTATTCACAGTTTTCTTTGAGAGTTCCCTTCTTTATAATTTTTTTATAAGATTTTCTAAAAGGTCTTTTTCAATGATTCAGAATACACGACTATACGTTATAAAACGAAATTAATAATCGTTTTTTTTTTCATTCCAGATTCCAGGATCTTCCGTTTTATTGTGAGTATTAAATTTTTTAAATCATTTTTGACGATTGAATATAATATTATATATAGATATTTATGAATGAGCAAAGAAAAGTCCACTTATATTTCTACTAAAGTCCACATTTTGGGTCCTTTTTCTCTACAATTACAAAACATACAAGGAAAAATATTTATTGTAATTTGTTTTATCCAACACTGTTTATTCTTTATTTTGTTTATAGTTAAGGCATTAACGTTGTGGAGGTTTAAAGAAATTGTAATTTATTTTTATCAAACACTGTTTATTCCACTTTTTTGTAACGGTATAACCCTACCGGTTTCAATGCTGTAACCTCATCTTCAGGGAAGCAAAAACATGACTCTTGTCTTGTTTGTGCTCCCCTGAAGATGAGGTGAAAGCCTTGAAACCGGTAGGGTTATACCGTTACAAAAAAGTGGAATAAACAGTGTTTGATAAAAATAAATTACACTGTTTATTCTTCTTTATGTGAAACACTGTTTATTCCATATACAGTGGAATAAAAATATTGATATATTCTTCTTCTTCCCAGTGTTATGTCAGATCCCCTCAACGTTGACTAGCACCTAAAAGTAAGCATCTTTGTCCCCGGCAGCCCGAAAAAGATCCCCAACGCTCCTTATACCAGTTCAATCCCGTATATTACGGAGTCAGGAGATTTGGCTCCTGCCAACACCTCTTCGACCCTCTATTTTGCCTTAGATGATCAGGTGCAGTAATTTGTACTTTTCTCCTCTAAGTACATTACCCAAATATGATACCTTTCGGATTTTATATAAGTCAGCAACTCTCTATCAACTTTGGTTCTTTGAAGAACCCTTGTGTTGATGACCATATCCGTCCAGGGTATCCGTAGCATTCTTCGGTGTATCCACATTTCGAATGGTTCCAGTCGGTTCACATTCCCAACTTTGAGGGTCCATGATTCCACTCCATGTAATAACATTGACCAAACTAATATTTATATCTAGCACTGTTGATTCCATTTTATGTGAAACACTGTTTATTGCATTTTATGTGAAACACTGTTTATTCCACTTCATATGAAACACTGTTTTTTCTACTTTTTGTGAAACACTGTTCATTCAACTTTATGTGAAACACGGTTTATTCCATATACATTAGAATAATAATATTTATACCTAACACTGTTTATTCCACATAAAGTGGAATAAAGTGTTTTGATAAAGTAAATTATTGTAATTTGTTTTATCAAACACTGTTCATTCTACTTTATGTGAAACACTGTTTATTCCACATACAGTGCAATAATAATATTTACATCTAACACTGTTTATTCCACTTTATGCGAAACACTTTATTCACTTTATGTGAAACACAGTTTATTCCATATGCAGTGGAATAATTATATTTATATCTTACACTGTTTATTTCATATAAAGTGGAATAAAGTGTTTAATAAAATAAATAAGAATGTATGTAAACCTCAACAATGTCAATGCCTTAACTATAAATAATATAGAAAAATATTTAGACGCCAATAAACCAAATTGCGTGCAAATCTGCAGAATTCTTACAGCAAATATGCTCGAACGTTGCTCTTTCGCGTTTCTAACTAACATTTGATTACGAAAAATTAATTCATGCAATGTTGGACATTAAAATAAACTCTTAATTCTTACATTTCTTTCAATGAAAGTTTCAACAATACACTTAACAAGTAAGAAAAAAATTTCAATTACTTTCCTGAAAATTTAATAAATGTTATCAAGTAATGTTATGTAAAATATTCCAGCCTTCTTTGTTTTTCAGAAAAAAATGTCTAGTAACATCAGAATTAAGTTTAGTTAAATTAAATTCCTTTTTTTGTGTCAAGTTAAAATTGCTTTTAAGTCACATTTGGCTAAAAAAATTATGAATTAAAAAAATACTTCAGACAGTCTCGAACTAGAGGGGCGACACTCGTATAATTGTAATTGTAAGTAAATCAAAATGATACGGAATTCCTTTTCGCCCCCCGCGAGTGCAATAAAACGAGACGTAGTCAATGTCTGTCATTCAGGAAGATACTCGTATGTGAAGGCTCCATCGTGTAGCTGAATAGTGGCAATATGACAATAAAAATAGATTCATCCGGAGCATTGGACGTAACGGCATCATTATCTGGTCTGCGGACAGGGGCGTTCCAATTCAATATGCCGCCCATGTGCCATCGAGTCATTTTATTTTATTTAAGTACAATTCATTCAAGGTTTCTTTTTTAACTATGTGATACTTCATATATGATAGAATACGGAATAAAGTGATTAGGAATGAGTATGAATTTAGTGATTAGGAATGAGTTTGAATTAAGTGATAAGGAATGAGTGTGAATTATATCTATGAAGTTTATAAAGTAGTTAAATCCTTAACTTATCTTGCGAGATGTAAGGGATATCGACATCTATAGAAAAAACAAGGTTATTCCGTGTGCGAGAGGTGATGCTCTTACCAGGGCAGTTTATAAATACGGCACCGAAAACAATCTGAATTTAAATTATGGCTTAAATAATTGTCCGGTACCCTTCCTTCCCTGTGATGTGTAACTAGTACACATTGCTTCTAAACACTTTAATATCTCTATAAATATAATAAATACTGGGTTCAGATTTTAGGTATTCCTCCGTAATATATTTACGCATTGAATGAAAAAATAATATTAATAATAATTAGCGCTTATCGGCCACATCAGAGATATTTTGTGAAAATCGGGAATTAATTCATTAATACAATCAAACGTGTGCCAGTGTGTGACGTATGTATATTCATTCTAAAAAAACCGCTATTGGTGAGGAAGCGACGCTATTCATGTCTCACTCTCACTCTACTTCGGTATATGGAAACGCAAGAAATAGAATCTCAGTTCGCTCGCTTCAGTAGCCAGCTGGCTTTCGTTTGAGGTGGTCGCTTTGCCCGTTTCGTGAACGTCGGCCGATGTTTTTTTCATGTTTTCAGCAATTAAATTTCAATCATTATCTCTTTTGACTTCAAATTTCATTAATTTAAGCGATTGGCTATGAATATTCTTATTTTTCCGATTTTATATCGCTCATTTTACATGTGTATTGAATACACAGCACCGGAACGCCTGGATTTTTTAAGCACAGGAGAGTTTTCTCTCTGAAAACGGCGAAACATAAATTATTCTTTTAGTATTATTACTATTAAAAAGAAGTGTGTTTAGTGAGTAAGATTATTTTATTAAACGGAATAAATAGTACCTTCAGACAATGAGGCTTCTACCTAGTTCACCCCCCGATCAGGTTCGGCCCTGGTCTTAACTCCCCTCTCCTGGCTGCAAAGACTAATACTATAGTTCTTCCAGTAGGACTCCATTAAGCGGTGCATCCAGTCAGTGTGGGCATCTCTGTGGAGACACCCTGGATTATCGGCGCTGGGGGAAATATTTACCAACGTCAAGTACGTACACTGCAAGGGGTTATTACTTTGCATTGCTTTTGTGGATGAATCTTCTCGCTTTATTTTCAAGCTTTTTCTTTCTTTATTTCTATCTTATTCACAGCCTTTTTTAAGTAGAGGAGGGCTGCTCATTTTTGTTACTATTGTGACTGAAAACATTTGTTTTCTTTTGTAATTTGTTGAATTTGTTGTTGTTGAGAAGAATACTCCTGGTAATAAAGTATGACAGAATAATAAATGAAGTATTTAGAGATTAAGTGAAACTTAAGGTGGATGTGATGAGTATGATGAAGATAATAACCTCTGTGGCATAGTTGGTAAGACACCTGATTTTCAGTCGTCGGGTTACGGGTTCAATAGTCATTGGATTCAAGATTAAAAAAAATCCAGTCTGCGTTTCACTTGAACCCGCCTGGTTGTACTGTATATAACAAAAGTATACATAAAAAAAATGCAATAAGTACTAAGAGATAGTTTGAGTTGAACAAGAATACCAAGGAAGAATGGTTAGATCAAGTGAATCAAATTTTGAAATAAGGAAATGTAGAAAGTCAGAGAGTTCTTTGGATTTGTGTGAGAGAGTTTGGATGTCGAATATGCGAAGGATGTGTGTCGAGATTGGAAAGTCTGGAGGTCTATCCTTTTTGCCTATCCTAACAGAAAAACTGTGGGATGGTTTTATATGTTTGTGTATTTTAAACGTGCATGCTATATAATCAAACGTGCATTCTGTACCATTTTATGGAATTTATAAATAAAGAACAATTAATTAATTTTTGTGGATCTCTTCGCAATGAGGATGTGTTGAGAAACAAGATAGCATTTTCTTATAAATCGAGCAATCGAGTTCATAACCACTGTAGCACATACTCGTATCCTGGTTGGTCGACTTCTTGGGTCTCGATATAAAGAAACCTGTCTTCCAGTCCCAGTTTGTTTCCGTTTGTACCCGATTTTTTTTTAAAAAGGTGTACATTTTGGTTTAAATCTAAAGTCATTATAAAATATTTTTGGTTGTTTGAAAAAAAAAAACGTTATAGCAATGAGCCCTTAAGGTTGTACTGTAAATAATAAAAGGTTAATACATTGATATTAAGATGTTAAAAAAGGTCACATTTGTCCCTTATCACTTGATTCCGTATTCTGTCATACATTGTCACTCCATGTTTTCTTCTAAATGCGCGCATTTCTATAGAATTTATATTATAGATATACTCGTATATGTATGTTATTAAGATGTTGAAAAAGACATTGATATTAAGATGTTGAAAAAGGTCACATTCGTCCCTTATCCCTTGATTCCGTATTCTGTCTTACATTGTCACTCCATGTATTCTTACATTGTCACTCCATGTATTCTTCTCAATGCGTGCATTTTTATAGAATTTATTCGGATCCTATCATCATTAAACTACGAGTACATCCACTTTCACTCCGATACGTGAAAATTGGAATCAAACTACTATTGTTAACTATCGTTTTTTTTCTGTCCGGTGCAAGTATATACTCGCATGTTTTAGTATCCTTTTGACTTTGTTTCCTATCGGTACACTCCATTCGATAAATATCTTATATATTTCATCATTTGTGAAAATACTACTCAAATAGCAAAATTCCTCAACTAGCTTGAATCTTTGATTTTTCATCCATGCACATACTACCTTGATCAAAAAGTTTTAGGACCGGCTACCGTGTGGCGTTGTCAGTCACCCGATTGGAATTCTTTTTTTTTGTTAGATTACCACATCTATCATTGACACTTCCCTCTAAATTTCAGCGTCACAGCTTGACATTTGTAAAAGTTACGCTGTACTGAGTATATCTACCTTTGTGCGTTTTTCGATTTTTTACAAGTTTGAAAATGGCATCAACTGTGCATCAACGAGTTTCCATTAAATTTTGTGTGAAAAACGGATTTAACGGTCCGCAGACCTTGGAAATGTTGGAGAAGTGTTTTTCGGTGGCACGAACGTTTCAGAAGTGGTCGTGAGTTGGTCGAGAATGACGAAAGCAGTGGCAGTCGAAAACCGATGAAAACATCGATAAAATCAAAGAAATGTTGGCCGAAAACCGCAAATTGATGTTATGTTGTGTTTACTTTTCCTTTCTCATTTTTCTATGACCATAACATTGGATTTTACAACATTCTCATTATTTCTCTTCTCATATTGACATATCTGATTGATTTAACTATTGTTTAAAATGTAATTTAACAAATATTTTGCTTATATCTAAAAGGTCATATGTGCATTAATGTAAAAAAAATCAAAAACATATAATAAATTATGCATTTTCTTACACTCTCGTTGTACATAAAACAACCTGCGGAGATTGTTGCTATGGTACAGTCTCTTCCAACCGACTACATACCTTAAGGCTCCTTAAGGCCCTAGGTTCATTACGATTTATCAAGTTAATAAGAATTTATGACAGGTATTAAATAATTCATCAGGAATCAGTAAAAATATCAGCTCATTTATCAATGTTTATATGTCCTCAGTAAGATACAGGCGAAAGCCTAGTTTACTGGGAATAAAATAAAATAAAATAAAATAAAATAAAATTAAATAAAATAAAATTAAATTAAATTAAATTAAATTAAATTAAATTAAATTAAATTAAATTAAATTAAATTAAATTAAATTAAATTAAATTAAATTAAATTTAATAAAATTAAATTAAATTAAATTAAATTAAATTAAATTAAATTAAATTAAATTAAATTAAATTAAATTAAATTAAATTAAATTAAATTAAATTTAATTAAATTAAATTAAATTAAATTAAATTAAATTAAATTAAATTAAATTAAATTTCATTTCATTTCATTTCATTTGCATGACAAATAAAAAGCAAGAAACCCATATTCATATAAATTGAGTGCCCACTTCACATAACCTGTTTTTTTTAATCTTGTTTTTCATAAATTATGTATTTTTACATTAACTCGTCACGTAAAAATGAAATAAATAAGTTAATACCAGACTGAGACCTTCTTTAAAAAAAAAAGGTTCCAACGTGGATCGATCCGGTAACACCCGGATTGGAACACAGGCATCTTACCAAGTAGGCCATTTGGGTCTGAAAATTATTGTAATGTTACATTTTTTCAGCATACCTAAGTTATAAAATAAAATAAAGTATGTTTTATATTTATTGATTCATTGTAGTTTATTGCAAGACAGGATCTAAAAGTACCAAAGTCTCATTATTCGCTGACCCTAGATTGAAAATACCTTAATTTGTGAATTTCCGAAAATCCTCGTTCCTTTGGAAACCAATAAAACACCGATTAGGCCATCCCTTTGATCTGAAGGGATGGGATACACAGAGATTGATTTAACAATGTGGAACATCTTTCAACAACCCTCGGGCCGCCAAACGCTGCACTCAAAGTATCTATTGGGCTTATGGCAGCCTTTATATTGCTTGTGATCTAACATACATATACTCGTATATCTACAATATCTACAAATATTCCGTTCGATATATAACCCTACAAAGGTCCAACTATTAAACTTTATGTATAATCATTGGGCGGGGCAGCATAAAATAGTGTTTGCTGGTTCTGTGGTTTGAATTGGTCTGCCTCCTAGTATCCGAGATATGGGTGACTTATACAGCTTTAGGAATCACTTAATAACATTTTCCTTGTATCTCGGTTTTATTCGTTTTTCTTCATTCGTGTTTTACATCTCAGTTTTATCACGTCCACGTTTAACTTCCATACATTAATGTTAGTACTCCCGTATACTGTTGTCCGGTTTAATTTTTTTTTATTCTAACTAACCAAACCGCACCAAGACAAGTGGAACTGTGCGGTATGTTCTGACTTTAAGCGTCGTGGAAAAATCATTATACTCTAAGGACGTCATGAATCACTATACACTAAATACGTCATGAATCATTATACACATAGAACTTCATGAATCATTATACACTAAGGACGTCATGAATCATTATTTACTAAGAACGACATGAATCATTATTTACTAAGAACGACATGAATCATTATGCACTAAGGAAGGAATCATTATGCACTAAAGACGTCATGAATCATTATACTCTAAGGACGTCATGAATCATTATACATTAAGGATGTCATGAATAATTATACACTAAGGACGTAATGAATCATTATACACTATGGACGTCATGAATCATTATACACTAAGGATGTCATGAATCATTATACACTAAGGACGTCATGAATCATTATTTACTAAGGATGTCATGAATCATTATACCCTAAGAACGTCATGAATCACTATACACTAAGTACGTCATGAATCATTATACACAAAGTGCGTCATTAATCACTATACACTAAGCACGTCATTAATCGAAAAAAAATGGGAACCATTACACTAGGTTGATAGTTCACTTGAATAATCGGAACATCTACGCACACATCCGAGGCAACATAACCCGTGTCAAAGTTTGGTAGAAAAATTATTTGTGTTATCAACAGTTGCAGCTTTAACTTTCTAGAACACCATATTGGAATGTTCAATAAGAAATAACTTTGTTATTCCATTAATTACATTAATCCTCACTGAAAGTTTCTTTAATTTCTTATCCCGAGATCGTGTATTACATTTTCGTCGTAAACAGTACAGTTTTCTGAAATTATTGCTGTCTGGTAATCTCTTACAACCAACCAGAAAGTTGTTTATTAGGTTTTAAGTGATAATCAGACTGAACACCTTAAAAAAATGAAGGCTTCAATGTAAATCGAATCCGTAATCTTCGTGCTAGAAGACAGGCGCCTTACCAACTAAGCCATTGAGATAATCAAATAAGTGGTCAAGTAAGAAGCATAAATAAAAGAAGGTTGTGTATGATGAGATGTACGAATATGGAAGAGGCGAAAATGGTATGCATGGATAGAAAAAATAGGACATCTGTTATTTTTACCTATCCTGCCAAGGACACGGCGTGATGATATGTATGCATAAAATAAATTTACCACATTTTTTTTGAAAGAATATATATGACCGAAGTCATATGTATCCTTATACCCTCGAACACTAGGTGGCAAAAGTGCCTGTGTCGTTTGAGGGCAGTAGCACAGTGCGGGGTTCGAACCGACAACCTTCCGCACGGAACTCCAGTGCGTTACCGCGCGGCCATGCACCTCAAATGTATATGCTTGTCAGGAAAGTAATGCCATCTATAATGCCCCCCATTCCCACATAAAATATTTTTTTGTAACGATAATAAAAAATTATACAAAATATTTGATAGAAGCAAATGGCAAAATGAAGGCTTTACACGCATATAGGGTGTAAATCTATAAATTTATCGCTCAACTAATGACTGGAACATGAACTTGATGTTTGGAAGTGGAGGCCATACCACAATACACCGATATAAATTTGTGGGTAACAATAGTTGAAAGGCATAATTAATACCCAAATCTCTCCGAAAAGCTATGAAGTTAATTTGAAGGTAAAAAATAAACATACTTAACCCTTCCTTCCCTATGATGTATAACTAGTACACATTGCTTCTAAAAACTTTAATATCTCTATAAATATAATAAATACTGGGTTCAGATTTTAGGTATTCTTCCGTAAAACATTTACGCATTGAATGAAAAAATAATATAAATAATAATTAGCGCCTAACGGCCACATCAGAGATATTTTGTGAAAATCAAGAAATAATTCATCAATACAATCAAACGTGTGCCAGTGTGTGACGTAGGTATATTTATTCTGGAAGCGACGCTATTAACGTCTCACTCTCACTCTACTTCGGTATATGACAACGCAAGAAATAGAATCTCAGTTCGCAGTTGTGTTTCTTCCTTCGAGGTATAACATACATAATGTTAGTCCGTTTCTGGTCTCAGTAGCTCTCGGGCATCCATTTGAGGTTGTTTCTTCGCCCATTTTGTGAACGTCGGCCGATGTTTTTTTCATGTTTTCAGAAATTAAAGTTCAATTATTATCACTTTTGACTTTAAATTTAATTAATTTAAGCGATTGGCTATAAATATTCTTAATTTCCCGATTTTAAATCGCTCATTTTTACATGTGTATTGATGAGTATTGAATACACAGCACCGTAATGCGCAATTTTTTTTAGCGCAGGAAGGGAAAGGTAATCTAAAATCTCAAAACAAATGTATCACAGATACTATTGTCAATAATAATTAGGGTAGTTTTGATTTGTTTCAAAAGAAGTCGCACTATTTTTACTATCTTCGTATTCTTGCACTCGACTTACATATGTTTATTTTGTAATAATTTTATTATGTCAATGAATGTCGATTTGAGTCTCGAGTGAATGCACCCTTGAGGAGAGTTTACTCTCTAAACTGTGTTGTATAAGTTGTGCTTTTTTATTGTGATTAGTTAATGTTTGTTAATGAAACAATGGACTCGATATAATATTTCAATAATAAAATTGAAAGTATCTCCTTTTATCCACGCCCTTGTGCAGTGTTGAATAAATAATATACACGAGTCAAGATTTTATAGTTTTGACATTCAACTGTCGGGTGATGTGTCGGGGTAATATTGTTGTGTTTAATTCATTATTTTTTTTGCAATATTGATATGTAACTTGTTAAAAGAGGTAGTTAGTAGTAAATCCTAAGAATATTAAATATACAGCACCGTTGTATTCAGAAACATTCCGTTTTATTAGGATTTCATTTTAATTTATTTCTTGATATCCCAGTTGAGACAAATCCTAATGACTTAAATATCTGTTTAAACACCACAATGGCATTGCCAGTGCTGGTGATCTAGTGGATAGTAGACTTGTTGTTCAGTTTAAAGATCCTGGATTTAATATCATATTCAAGTCTTGATTACACTTTGATGTATTAATATTATATTTAGAAACCTTATTAAAATATTAATCTATCTCACTGAATCTTGAAATGAAATTATCGAAACTATATGTACTTGGGTCTCGTTACAAATTTGTGTATATAGGCATAACACTCTTGGCTTCTTAATTTTATCAGATGTACTTCATTCTTAACGATATTTCAGAATATCATGCTATGTCCTTGCGAAGACAAGTAGAGAGGGCAGAGCGCCCGACTTTAGAGATAAGTAAAACTAGCATGGAGCTCATTTGGACGCTTAAACAACATCTTCAAAAGTAATCTACCAATATCCTTGAAGCGAAGGGTCTACAACCAGTGCATTCTTCCAGTACTTACGTATGGCTGCGAGACATGGACGCTCACAGTATATAACACACAAAAGCTCCAGACCGCACAAAGGGGCATGGAGAGATGCATGTTGGGATATACTAAAAGAGACCGTAAACGAAACACCTGGATTCACAATATCCCAAAGGTAGAAGACGTTATAAAGGTGTGCAAAATAATGAAGTGGCAATGGGCAGGACACGTAGTCAGAATGTCAGACTCCCGATGGACATCCGAAATAATTCAATGGTACCCAAGAGGCATAAAGAGGCCCAGAATAAGACCGAAAGTACACTGGATAGATGAAATCAGGAAGCATGGCAGCATCACGTGGAATCAACGAGCAAAAAACCGAAGTATTTGGAGTCAACTTGGGGAGACCTTCATCCAGCAGTGGATTGACCCTGTTTGACAATGATGATGATGATATATGATACATATTTCATCTATTCTACATCCTTTTATCATGCAGCATCAACGATTTTTTTAAATTTTTTTTTTCAAAATATTATGATATTTACTTGATCCAACAATACTTCCTTGATCTTTCTCTACCACACCTTCCATTCACTTTGTTTTCATACACTACGTTAAAAACACGATCATGGATCTATTATGAAACAAAATTTCTTTGATAGGAACATATTGCTTTATAACAATAAATTTCCTAGATATATAATATTTATGTTAAATAAATTATTATTCAATAATCCATAAGTTGAATGCATGCGGCGACAATTCACACCGCAGTTCACTCAGCTAAGCGTAACGCACTGCAGCTAGATACAGCGTGTGTCGGTCGCTCCCCTTGTCGCGTGGCTCACCTCCCCACAAGTAAACATCCCCTACCGCTTAAGCTTCATCCCCTTTGTTTTTTTTTCTCGCCCGTGACTAAGTCTCGTGAAAAATTATATTCCAATTTACTTAATAACATAGTCGAAGCACAATGCATGCAATGCGTTGTCTCCATATTTTATAAGGTATTTGGGTTTTTTATTCATTTTTATAGTTTTCACTTTATTTATGAGGTTCAGGAAAGAAATGATTAAGGGTTGTTTTACTACGAGAACTTGGAATATCTTGAGTATTTTTTTGTTTTTATTATCTCTTTCAACTACTTGTGGGGTGTTGAGATGCATTATACAGTGCATAAATACAAATAATATAATACACAAAATAAAAATTTTGTATTCCCTTTATTTATTTATTTAATTTATTTAACACTTTTATTGCAAATACAATCTGGCTGGGTTATTGTCAGGCGGCAATCTCTTCCAAGTAACCAGACAAAAGTAAATGAAGCAAGTTACGTGGTCGCATAAATCATTCAAATGACTATCCATCCCCACGAAATCTATAAACATATATGCGAGCACATGCCCACGAACCTCACAAAGACGGACAATCACCCGAACATTATTTTTCATATAAAGTGAGATATCATCAATCAAAAGGAAATTAAGAGATGGTGGAGAGGAAAGGAAAAGAAAAATCAGGAATGATACACGTTATTTTACTGACTAGAAATTAAGAGTTTTTTCAGTCGCTTCTTAAAGCATGCCAAGGACGGAGCGAGTCTTATATTGGTTTGTAACTGATTCCAGAGTCTTACTGCATGGACAGTAAAGGACGATGTAAAGAAAGATGAGCGGTGAACTGGAAAGGCTAATAAACAATTACGTTTTCACTCAAAAAGTGTCTTCAGAATTATTTAAATATTTTATTTATAGTTTCTTTTTTTTTTTTTTTTATCCACTTTTGCACGGATTTCTCCTGTTACACAAAGAGGGTTTGCTTCTAGCGTTAGCTCATTCGTTAGGAATAATATCAGCCAGGATTCTTCTCATACTGCTAGACGGTACCGAGAATATATCAACCGTGTCATTCAGTTGGTTCAATATCTCTATACCACGGGTGACTGAGTGTTTAGCCATGATATTCGTCCTGTAAGTTGGTATGTAGAACAGAGGGTGATTCCTTGCACGGATATATTTATTGAGTACATATAAACTTAGTGCTTCTAGAATCGCGGGACAGTTAAAGGAACCTTGGAAAACCTTTATTAGGAATATCGCAATGGATTCTTGCCTTCTTGTTTCAAGGCTTCTATAGTTACACACCGTGAGAAGTTCGGCACGGTGAGCATATTTTGGGTAATTGCCCTTTGTTCTGTACCATAGATATCTGAGGAATTTTTTTTGTATTTGTTCTATATTGTTTTTGTATTTGAGCTGGTGAGGAGCCCAAACCGTAGATGCATATTCCAATTTGGTTCTAATTAGATAATTATATAAGTTTCGGAGGATATCGGTGCTGTTAAATTCTCTTGATATTCTCATTACAAAACCGAGTAGTTTGTAACAGTCCGATATCAAACGTGAGACATGGTTAACGAACGTGAGTCCGACATCGAAGGTTACGCCCAAATCCTTGAATTCAGAAACTCTGTTTAGTGCCACTCCCTGTATAGTATACTGATGGTGGATTGGTGAAAACGATCGACTATAAGATACACAGACACATTTATTAATGTTGAACAGAAGATGATTTTGCTCACTCCAGGAGACTAGGGAGTCTAGGTCCTGTTGTAACTGTGCACAGTCCTGAGGTGAATTGATCTTTTTGAATATTTTCAAGTCGTCAGCTAACAATAAACATGTCGAGTGACTTATGGAATTTTGAATGTCGTCTATTAATATGAGGAATAGTAGGGAACCTAAATTGGATCCTTGTGGTATACCAGATCTTGCGATAAATTCCACAGAAGACTTGTTACGGATTGTTACGTATTGAGATCTTTCTTTTAGGTAAGATGCAAATAATCCAATTAGATTATCGCTGAAGCCAAGTTTGTGCATTTTCTTAAGTAATATATCGTTATCAACTTTGTCGAAAGTTGAAAGTCGAAAGTTAGTTAATGCATTAACACTGTGGAGGTTTAAAGACATTGTAATTTGTTGTAACACTAGAAACAGAACAGGACGGAAAATTTTTTTTTTGGACCTATCATTATTTCGCAAAAATAATACATTTGACTATGATATATATAGAAAAAACACTTATTCAGACTCTATAATTCTAGCAACTTCCAATTATCCTAATAACCATAAATACATCGTCTTTAACTGTATGCTTCATAGATTGCTCGGTGTCCCATTATCCGACGACAACTTTAAAAAGGAATTAATAACCATTAAAAAAAAACAGCTACAAATAATGGCTATCCTGGAAGCCTCATTGATTCACTTTTAAAAACAAAACAAAAAAGAAACTTATAAAATATCATATATTTAACGCCACCTATAAGCATATCTATAAATGGAGCAAAGTCCTATTTATGAAAAACATATCATACGAAATAATCAAAAATATTCCAAGTCACATAAAGCAAGCTTTTTACACTAATTTTAATCTCCGCAAACTCTTATTTAACGGGAAAAGCAAAAATGGAATACTTAGCAACAGTGGTATGTATAAACTTTTATGTGCTGACTGTGATAATTTCTATATAGGAAAGACAGGAAGATCTTTTGAAAAGAGATTTCGTGAACACAAATCCGTCTTAACGAATTCTTTAATTTATTCTGAAATGGCTAATCATTGTCACCGTGAAAACCACACATTTTCTATCGATGATGCCAAAGTCTTACATATCAGTAGTAACGGAAATAAATTAGACATATTACAGGCCCTAGAAATTTCTAAGGCAATGCATTGAGGTAAACACATATGGATATCCCAAGAATGTCTCCGCTGCTCGCCGAGATCGTCCCATGTCTCCCCCAGCACCCAGTCCCCAACCCGAATGTTTACCGTTAGAAGCGTGTATCTTGGTACCAGTTCGAACATAATTCAGTCGTGTTTGTGCTCCTCTGATGATGAGCTGAAAGCCTTGAAACCGGTAGGGTTATACCGTTACAAAAAGGGAATAAACAGTGCTTGATGAAACAAATTACAACGTCTTTAAACCTCCACAACGTTAATGCCTTAACTATAAATAAATTATTAGAGATTAATGTGAACTTAAGGCTGATGTGTTGAGTAAGATAATAAAGAGAATGCTGAGATAATTGGGACATGTGGAAGAAATGAATGAAGAAAAACTAACAAAACTAGAGTGCAACTGTGAGTAGAAAGCGTGGTAGGGATGGAAAGCATGGATTTGTCGAGTGTCGAATTATTTTGGTAGAAGGAAACGTAGAAATTCATAGAAATTGTAGATGTATGTGAGGCTAAAGATGTGTGTCGAGACAGGTAAGTCTATCATTTTATCCTCTTTGAATACTCTGACAGGGAAATGGCGTGACGGTGTATACGTATTTCCGTTATGGTACAAAACTGAATCACAAACATTGTGATTCAGTTTTGTACCATTACGGAAATGGTACAAAAATGTCTCACAAGCATTACGCCTGTTTCTGTCAGATGAAAGGAACACTTCCTCGGAAATTTTCACTCTAGATGATACGAATAAACAAAGAATTAACGTAATGCCGAGGACTTGAAAATAAAATCGATGTTTTCTTCTCAAACTAAAGGACACTAATGAAAATATTTCATGGCCGTTTAAAAATTTTTATAAGATTTCTTGCCATTCAAATAAATATAAAACGAGTATAATACATCTGCCTGAAGACTTATAGACGGGATACTGAAGGACGGAGGACGAAATAATTTTTTTAAGGTTTTCCTTTTTTTATAATATTTGTCCTTTGAATATATTTAAAAAAAATCAGTCGCTTTTTTTTAAATATTTATTAGTGTTCTAAAAATGTATGCTAGTGTTAACGAATCGTTTAGTTTAACAACTTTTCCTCTATATAGTTTTTCTCTTAGTAAGTTCAGGTTTCTTATCTATGAAACAGTTTCAAAAGAAGATGAATTCTTTCCAATCCTCTCGGAAATATTGGACATTCGACCATAATGTGACCAACAGTCTGGACCCCTCAAAATGTACAATTTTAAACTGATTGGTTTGTACCCTAAATTGTCGTAGGTGTGGCCATGGTCCTAGGTCCTAGTGCATACATCTTGCATATGTGGAGTTTCATCCATTATCCGTTGTGATCATGTGAAATGGTCCAGACTATCGATTATATCGTGGAGGACTTTCAATATTTCTGGGAGAAGACCAAGGATAGAATGGTTGGATCAATTGAATAATACTTCATACAAACAAATGTATTGTGTTACATTTTTTTCGTATACAGTACAAACTGGTGGGCTTATTACCATGTGGTAATCTCTTCCAATCAATCAGAAATATGTTAAAGAAACCTTAAGTGAAAACCAGACTGGAATTCTTAAAAAAAAATCTGAATAACAGCGGGATTTGAGCCCGCAAGCTCCAAGCTGAGAAACTGACATCTTACCAACTAGACCACGAAGGTTGTCACTGCAAAAATGTAAAAAAATCGAAAAATATTGTAGTAGACGTTGTATTATGGATCTAAAGGAGGGAAAACAATTGTGTCATGATAGGAAAGTCCAGCATTGTCATATATCCTCTCTGTCTATCCCAAAAGGGAAACGACGTGAGGTTATTTATGTATATACGAGTATGTATAATACATGTCTTAATCGGTAGATTTTAAAACTAAAATACACCTTTTATATGTACCATATACTCGTACTTTTCAGGTAAGTGGTCTGTAGTAAAAGAGTACTAGTCTGATTAAAGCACTGTTCTTATAAAATCACCAATCATTCCGCCTCACGAGACCCTTCGGATAGGAGGCTGAAACACGTTTAGGAAGAATTCATATCAGAAGGTGAATAACAAAGTATTTTTTTATTAAAAATTCTAAAATACAGTTGTCCCAAAATTAACATTATAAATTCAGTATATTAGTGTGTAAAGGTATATCTATAAATGTAGTATATTCATGTGTAAAGGTATATCTATAAATTCAGTATATTCGTGTGTAAAGGTTTATCATATCTTTTATTTCAGTATATTCGTATGTTAAGAAATATCTTTAAATTTTATGTATTCGTGTGTAAAGGTATATCTATAAATTCAGTATATTCGTGTGTAAAGGTATATCTATAAATGTAGTATATTCGTGTGTAAAGGTATATCTATAAATTCAGTATATTCGTGTGTAAAGGTATATCTATAAATGTAGTATATTCGTGTGTAAAGGTATATCTATAAATTCAGTATATTAGTGTGTAAAGGTATATCTATAAATGTAGTATATTCGTGTGTAAAGGTATATCTATAAATGTAGTATATTCGTGTGTAAAGGTATATCTATAAATTCAGTATATTCGTGTGTAAAGGTATATCTATAAATGTAGTATATTCGTGTGTAAAGGTATATCTATAAATTCAGTATATTAGTGTGTAAAGGTATATCTATAAATGTAGTATATTCGTGTGTAAAGGTATATCTATAAATTCAGTATATTCGTGTGTAAAGGTATATCTATAAATTCAGTATATTCGTGTGTAAAGGTATATCTATAAATTCAGTATATTTGTGTGTAAAGGTATATCTATAAATGTAGTATATTCGTGTGTAAAGGTGTATCTATAAATGTAGTATATTCGTGTGTAAAGGTATATCTATAAATTCAGTATATTCGTGTGTAAAGGTATATCTATAAATTTAATATATTCGTGTGTAAAGGTATATCTATAAATTCAGTATATTAGTGTGTAAAGGTATATCTATAAATGTTATATATTTGTGTGTAAAGGTATATCTATAAATTCAGTATATTCGTGTGTAAAGGTATATCTATAAATTCAGTATATTCGTGTGTAAAGGTATATCTATAAATTCAGTATATTCGTGTGTAAAGGTATATCTATAAATTTTGTGTATTCGTGTGTAAAGGTATATCTATAAATTCAATATATCCGTGTGTAAAAGTATATCTATTAATTCAGTATATTCGTGTGTAAAGGTATATCTATAAATTCAGTATATTCGTGTGTAAAGGTATATCTATCAGTATATTCGTGTGATAAGGTATATCTAAAAATAAACTTTGAATTAAATAACAAAATAATTAGATTTTTTTTAGTTATTCCAAATGAAGGCCGTTCTGATTTTGCACTCCTGATAAATTGGATTCACTAATATCGCGAATAATGCATTTTGGTATTGTATTTGGGATTATCTATCAAAAGTTGCTCTTTAGTCATTAATTGTTGCCAATTTTGTGCTATTAAATTTATCTTTAATGAGACTACATAAAAAGTTAATTTGTGTGAGTTCTGGGGAGACCGGGATGTATTTAATGCTATCGCAACGTCCAATAAATATGTTCGCTAATTTTTTTATCAATATAGGCGCTCACATCACGATGTTAGTGGGAAGGTGCGTCATCTTGCTAGAAATAAAAGTCCTGCTCATCCTTGACACCCTCACGAACGTGATATAAAAATTTCTGCAGAAAATTCAAGAAAATGGCCCAGTGTATAAAAGTCTATATATAATATATATTTTTTAGGACACTATACACCAAATAACGAAATATGTTTAACTTATTTTTAGTAAAAAAATAACAGAAAATACTCGTACTATGTTAATATCACCAAAACGGATTGTTTGGCTTTTGCTTACCTGTACGAGTATAAAGGCATTTTGTGGCATCCTTGTGTTGTTGTGGATGGAACGTAGAGGGCGTTAGATAGATTAAGTAATTTTTCAGGCAAATTGTATCGAGGGTGGCGCTGAAAAGGCTCTGACGCTGGGACGCATTGTCGGGTCGTTCCACGTCATTATGGCGGATGGGCCTCCACCTCCCGCCCTACTATTGTCACGCAGGAATCGATAAATGTTATTTTAACAGTATAATAAATAATACACTGTTAAGGTTAAAGGAGAAATCGTATATAATATTTCAGTTGTTTTCAGTAAACTTGGTTTATCATTTGTATTAAAATATATAAGTCGATCAATCGAAAGTTCTGTGAGATGTTTTGGGCATGTGGAACAAATGAACAAAGATTTACAAAACGTTTTTTTAAATTTTTTATTTATTTTACACATGACAAGAAATATACACAATTTGCGTAAAAACAACAGGTAATTTAATTTGGAGACAATTTTAATGGATCTGGGTTCGTTGCCTTTCATTTGTCGCGTCCCGCGTAAACTAGGCTTTTGCCTGTATCTCACTGAGGACATATAACATGAAAAAATAAATCGATACTTCTTTCCGATTTTGGATTATGTAAAACCCCGTTGCACATTCTCATCAACCCGACAAACAGTGACACTCAATTATATACGTATACATCACGCGTAATCAAATTCCTCACACTTCATCACTCCAGACAGACCAAAACATTCATCCCACAATATACCACACACAATCATAAAGCAAAAAAAAAAAACATTTATACAAAAATATAAATATAAAACAGTAAAAAACACCACACTCAAGAGCTTATAAATATGTAGTTATATGTGAGTGATAGGTGTGTGAGAGAAATACCTAAACAAGTATGGTTAAATCACGTGAGTGATATTTTGAAAGAATGACACGTAGAAAGAAAGTCAGAGAAGTTGTTGGAGTTGTATAAGAAGATGTGTGGATGAGAAAGAGGCTTATATTACGTGTGACGGAAAGCCCGACATTTCTTTGTCGGGGTAGGTAGACAGGACACAGCGCCAGACTTTCCGCCACACACGTGTGTTTATATAAAGATATTTCAAACACATATATTTGTGTGAAGTAATTGCGATACTTCAGTATTTTTTATCTTTCTTGTATTGTACTATATAACACTTTCGTTGTATAGAATACAGTCTGGCAGGTTGTTACCCATTCGATTTTGTCCTCTATGACACAAATGAATTTGTGCGAAGCAGGCTAAGAATGAAGTCACTTAGTATATTAGTCACGTAACACCTAGCTTAGTACCTTACGAAGCACTTTGGTGTGGACTCGGCTTAAGTGATAGCGCACTCATAATAAAAAAATAATATATTTGATCGCGTAATGTAGATCACGCTGGTTGGTGACTTATTTTGTCACCCATAACAGCAAGTGTTGTGATGTGATCGAACATTTTTATATTCTTATCAAATATTATATTTGTTTTCGAGAATTTCTTGTCAATTTAAAAATAAATTTGTCTGGTTGTCTGTAAATGTATGTTCACGTGTGTTCCATCCATGCCGTGCTTCACTGAAGGCAATTTATTTGCCAATCGTTCGTTCATCCTCCCTTTAACTCAACGTCCTTTGGAAGAGATATATTTCTAACAATAAATGTCAATAATGATGCCATATGTCTGGAAAATTTAAATTATGTCTTTATAAAGAAATAAAAATAAAAGCGAGCAGTCTTCTTCAAAACGAATGTGATTGCGTCGAAAGGGGTTGTTCTAAAGAAGCTTCGTTACTCTTTACAAATGAGTTTTGCGATTTGATATTGTAGTTGGTTGTTTAGAACGTATTTGTTTCTTATACGTGTTTTTACTAGAGAGGGACGGTCGACGGACATGGTGCGCGACCAAGTCAGAATTCGGGGAATAATAATTATAATTATTGGTTTGACATTCACAAAAAATAATGAAACTGTTATACACCTTGTAAAAAGGATAAAAAAACATGTGCACGATTATTGAGTTATTCGGAAAGTAGTTTCGTGTTTCTTGGATAGATGTCGTTAGGACAAAATTTTCGTTACGTACTTCACTCCAAACGTGCTGAATGTATATTATTATGAAATTTAATTTAGTGTATCGTATTGTTTTACCTGAATTACTCGAGAAATTTATCGGCGTAATTTTGAAGATGAAACATAATTATGCTCAAGAAAAAGTAGCATGGTCCCTGAGACGTTTGAAATGTCATGTCTCAAAGGGATGGGGTAAAATGATTTTTTTTTACAAATCGAATCGTTTTTTTATAAATCGAAAAATAGTTTTTCACTAAACTGACGTTTTAATTCCTAATTTTTATTATACTGACTTTCTAATGTATTGTATGATCTGTATCTATCTTTAAATATGCCAAGATCCAGTATGAATTAATACTTGTTACGAACATTTTATTTTATGTATAAAAAAATCGAAAATCCAATTATCGTACACCCCATCACTAGCCAATGCAGACTAACGTAGTGACTTTTTACGAACGTCGCCAAATATTTTTTGATTTTAACAAACTGTCACATTTTTGCTAATTTGTAAGAAGATGTATTAATTTGTCATTATTGTTAATTTTATGTAATGTATTTAGCTTAATAACTCGTTATTTATTAGAATCGAGGCTTATATTAAAGTTGATAAAATAATTAAAATTACTGAACGTCGTCGTTACAAGGTTGTATTGGGGCAAATTTGTGAAACGTCACAGGGACCATGCTACATTTTCTTTAGTCTAGTTTATTTGTTTAGGTATTTAATGCTTTTTTAATACCACAAGGAAAAAGTGCGACACAAACAAAAAAATATATGCACAGGATATGACGACGAGAATTATGAATATCCAACAATACGATAGATTGCTGAAATACTGAAAATATCGAAAATCGCCATCCACGAGAGCATTTGCTGTAGTTTGTCGTTGGACTAAAAAATATGAAATACCTTTCCGGACAACTTACCATATAACATAATATTTCGTTGATTTATAAATAATTTTATATCCATATTTCGCTAATGAAATTTGCGTATCATTTGAGTGACTAAATCTCATCATCGTCTCTGTCGTTCCTTCTTCTTCTTCTTCCTCTTCCTATATATCATGATCTGTTTGTTCCACTTGTTCCCCTTCTTGCGACGTGGACTGCCAGCTGTCACGCCATCTCTTGGGAGGTCTTCCCGGCAATCTTCTTCCGGCTGGGTTCCCTTGAAGGGCGACACGTGGAAGTCTGTCGTCTTGCATTCTGTTTACATGTTCGTTCCAGTATCACCTTCGTTGTCTTCCCCACCTGACGATGTCTTCCGTTATACATATTCTCCTTATTTTGGTGTTTCTGATTCCATCTCTTAGTGTGTTTCCGGTTATACATCTCAGTGTTTTCATTTCCGAGGTTCTCAGGAGAGATTGTGTTCTAGATGTGTCTGCTCTGGTCTCTATTCCGTAGGTGGCTATCGGCTATCGGTCTCACACATGTCTTGTATATTCTGACTTTACTTTCTATTCTCATGTGTTTATTATTCCACACCGGTGTTCTTAGGCATCCCGATATTGCAGCCGCCTTATTGCAGCGACCTGTCTCAAGGTTTCATCATACAGATTTCCATTGCTACTGATGCTCACTCCAAAATACCTAAACTCCATCACTTTCTCTATTATTTTATTATTCACTGCTAGTTTGCATCTCACCAGGGTCGTTCCTCATTATAAAATATTTTGATCTATGGGATGATGGAGGAATAGATAATAACAACACGTTTGCACTTCTCTCTATCATTTGCTGTTTGCAGTGACTTCTCCATATTCCTTCACCATCTTGCTGGCGCTCTGCCTGTTCTATCTGGCACACTACTTTACATGACCGTCAATTTCTCCAGGTTATCTGGTTTACGTCTAGAAATGTGCCCGAGAAATTGTAGAATACGCTGAAAGAATATTAAAGACAGTCACACCGATACTTGTTATTCCTGGAGTATGGAACTATTCGTTCTTCTGGAGGTCCACAGGACTCTCAGCATTCTACACCAACACCACATCTCAAAGTGTTTTCGGGATTTTTTTTCCAGGATCAGTGCCACATAAGTGAAGGAAACATTAGAGTTTTTACTGGCATTGTTTTGGAAGAATGTTACATGAGCCCCATATTATTAATTTTCTTTTACTTTAATGAACCAACTTTTTGTAAAGATCAAAAAAAATTTATAAAATTTCAATTTAAACTGCAAATCCCAAGAGCTGTGTTGAACAACGATCTGTTGTTGGAAGTGATGAATCTTTCAACCATGTCTGACAGAAGACAAATGACTGACCTCACAACATTATAAAAGATTGTTTGCTCATTTTTCAACAGTCTGGAACAAATTCAGCTTGTCAGGCTAGACGTTCCTTGTAGACCCACCCGGCAAAGTATTTTGTTTCACAAAAATGTAGTCGTAAATATTTTAACCCACAATAACGCTTGTATGACAAAAAAAAACATTATGGTAATTATGTGAATTTTATTTAATGAATTTTCATATTTTTATTTTTGTGTCTACATCGTTAAACATGGTATATCTAACGGGTTAAACTGTTTTAGCCCATCATAGCTTTTAGAAACAAATGTGTTTTCGTTAACCCTTCCTTCCCTGTGATGTGTAACTAGTACACGTTGCTTCTAAAAACTTTAATATCTCTATAAATATAATAAATACTGGCTTCAGATTTAAGGTATTCCTCCGTAATACATTTACGCATTGAATGAAAAAAATAATATTAATAATAATTAGCACTTATCGGCCACATCAGAGATATTTTGTGAAAAACGGGAATAAATTCACCAATACAATCAAACGTGTGCCAGTGTGTGACGTAGGTATATTCATTCTAAAAAACCGCTATGGGTGAGGAAGCGATGCTATTCACGTCTCACTCTACTTCGGTACATGGAAACGCAAGAAATAGAATCGCAGTTCGCTTGCTTTTCTCGCTTCAGTAGCTCTCGGGCACCCGCTTGAGGGGGGTGTCTTCGCCCGTTTTGTGAACGTCGGTCGATGTTTTTTGCATGTTTTCAGCAATTCAATTTCAATTATTATCACTTTTGACTTCAAATTTAATTAATTTAAGCGATTGGCTACGAATATTCTTATTTTTCTGATTTTAAATCGCTCATTTTACATGTGTATTGAATACATAGCACCGGAACGTGCGGATTGTTTCAGCACAGGAAGAGAAAGGTTAAAGTAAGAGTAAAAAACAACTAAATGATTAATCTTTGTTAATCAACTAGGCAAAAGGAATTAATTTAAGGTTATAGAAAAATTAGAATCAAAGAATATTGTGAGTTCTGTAGTTTTATTCTTATTCTCAGTTAAACTTATATCAGGGTAATGCATATCAGATAAGTCTTGGAAGTTAGTTCCACAGTCACGTCGAGTGAACCACAAATAAAAATGTGATGTGATGTGTTGGTATGCAAAGGTGTCTCTCCTCGCCCGGTTGTAAAAAACGTCCGTACTGTAAAAGAATGCAGAATTTTTTGCGAAAATATGATGAAGAATTGGGATTGTTAAGTACACAAAGCAATGCCCATAAAACGTGAAGGTTCCACCCGAAGACACTTCCAAATGACTAACTATTTGCTAGAGTAAATCTTTTTTTTTTTTCAGGATGAATTAAGTTAATTGCATGGGTTGCAATTAGTGTTATCAAACACTGTTTACTTCACTTTTTTGTAACGGTATAACCCTAACGGTTTCAAGGCAAGGGGAGCACAAACTAAACTCCCCTGATGATGAGGTGAAAGTCTTGAAACCGGTAGGGTTATACCGTTACAAAAATTGGAATAAACAGTGTTTGATAAAACAAATTACAATGTCTTTAAATCTCCACAATGCTAGTGCCTTAACTATAAATAATATATGGGTTGTTTTTTTTTTGCTGCGCTGGCCCTCTTTTGATGTGCTGGTCTCGTTTTGTTGTGCTGGTCTCGTTTTGTTGTGCTGGTCTCGTTTTGTTGTGCTGGTCTCGTTTTGTTGTGCTGGTTTCGTTTTGTTTTTGTGCTGGTCTCGTTTTGACTGTTTTATTTTCTATTATATGACATTATTTACACGTCAATTTTACTAAATTGTTATTTTTGTAATTTTTGCAACAAATTTGACAATTTAAATAAACAAACTACTAAGACAAACAACGAATAATCTGGAAAACGAAGTTGTGGCACCTTGTGACAATTTCTGCCATCCAACCAGGAAACTAAGTTGTGGTACCTTGTGAAAAATTCTGCCACCCAACCAGGAAACTAAGTTGTGGTACCTTGTGCCTATTTCTGCCATCCAGCCAGGAAACTAAGTTGTGGTATTTTGTGACCATTTCTGCCATCCAACCAGGAAACTAAGTTGTGGTACTTTATGACCATTTCTGCCACCCAACCAAGAAATTTAGTTGTGGTACCTTGTGACCATTTCTGCCATCCAACCAGGAAATTAAGTTGTGGTACCTTGGGGCCATTTCTGGCATCCAACCAGGAAACTAAGTTGTGGTACTTTATGACCATTTCTGCCACCCAACCAGGAAATTTAGTGGTGGTACCTTGTGACCATTTCTGCCATCCAACCAGTAAATTAAGTTGTGGTACCTTGTGACCATTTCTGCCATCCAACCAGGAAATTAAGTTGTGGTAAATTGTGACCATTTCTGCCATCCAACCAGAAAACTAAGTTGTGGTATATTGTGACCATTTCTGCCATCCAACCAGGAAACTAGGTTGTGGTACCTTGTGACCATTTCTGCTATCCAACCAGGAAACTTAGTTGTGGAACCTTGTGACCATTTCTGCCATCCAACCAGGAAACTAAGTTGTGGTACCTTGTGACCATTTCTGCCATCCAACAAGGAAAATAAATTTGAATTTAATATAAAAAAATAGCGTATCAGTTTTTATACTCCAATCCCTTATCCCTATTCTTTGAATAATGTACTCGTATTGTACTATATGTTGTTTATAGTTAAGGCATTAACGTTGTGGAAGTTTAAAGACATTGTAATTTGTTTTTATCACACACTATTTATTCCACTTTTTTAACGGTATAACCCTACTGCTTCTGTTTGTGCTCGTCTTGTTTGTTTGTGCTTCCCTGAAGTCTTGTTTGTGCCCCCCTGAAGATGAGGTGAAAGCCTTGAAACCAGTTAGGTTATACCGTTTCAAAACGTGGAATAAACAGTGATTAATAAAACAAATAACAATGTAGTGTATTACATTTTCGTTGTAAAAAGTAGGACTTGGCGGTCTTATAGCCACGTGTTAACCTCTTCTAACCAACCAGAAATATGTTAAAGATGCCATAAGGGAAAACTAGAGTGGGTTTTTTTTTTAAATCTGGGTTTCAGCGGGATTTTAACCCGCAATCTCCGGTTTGGGAGACAGGCATCTTACCAACTAAGCCACGGAAGTAGGTAACTTAATACTGGAGAGGATAACTGAGGTCGTGGGTCTGGGCATTACATTCAACCATAGCCAGATACTTTCAAATCATATTAATACTATAACAGATTAGAGGAATTAAAATGTTGAGATTCGTCTGAAGACTTGGTGAAGCTTTTAGTAGACCTTCTACAGTTCTGGTTCTCTACTTACAAGTATCACTAATGAGAAGTATTATATATTGGAGTAAGGCTTAACAATTTGGTCACCTGACTATTTTATACATTCCGGCACAATTTAAATATTTCTGAGAGTAATTTTCGTCGTGGCATCCCACCTCACGTGCTTGACTGACCTATTATTGAATAACATGTCTTCGTTAACACTGAAAGAAGGATTATGTTTGATTTGATGTTTCTGTATAAGTTTATTAATCTTTTCCGTCCTGTGCTAAAAAAATCCGCGCATACCGGTGCTGTGTATTCAATATACGAGTATATCAATACAGATGTAAAAATGAGCGATTTAAAATCGGAAAAAAATAAGAATATTCATGGCCAATCGCTTAAATTGATTAAATGTGTAGTCAAAAGTGATAATAATTTAAATTTAATTGCTGAAAACATGAAAAAAACATCGGCCGACGTTCACAAAACGGGCAAACCGACTACCTCAAATGGATGCCTAAAAGCTACTGAAGCGAGGTAAGCGAGCGAACTGAGATTATATTTCTTGCTTTCACGTATACCGAAGTAGAGTGAGAGTGAGACACGAATAGCGTCGCTTCCTCACCCATATCGTTTTTTTAGAATATATCTACGTCACACACTGGCACACGTTTGATTTTATTGGTGAATTTATTCCCGATTTTCACAAAATATCTTTAATGTGGCCGATAAGTGTTAATTATTATTAATACTCGTATTATTTTTTCATTCAATGCGTAAATGTATTACGGAGGAATACCTAAAATCTGAACTCAGTATTTATCATATTTATAGAGATATTAAAGTTTTTAGAAGCATTGTGTACTAGTTACACATAACAGGGAAGGAAGAGTTAAGAATGGACGAAAGTGTTGCCAAAGAGGATAAAAACTAATATTAGCAAGGTAAAATTGATTACAGTATTGTTTTTAATTTAATAAATAATTAAACAAGAAACAGGTGTTGAGAGGACTTCAGAGGAAAACATTGTTTATATTAAAAAAATATTTAATTGGATATCGATGGAACTTGAATTGGAGAAAAACGTCTTACTATCTAGGTCACAGGGGTAATACTCGTAAACGAATCCCGGAATTTACGAATGGATAGTTGACAGATATCCACTTAATAATTTGTATTGACTATTCCTTTAGTTCGAATATCTATAAATATGGGTCCTGCGAGATGCTGTCCCAATTCGTGTAATATATGAAAAAGGTTTCATGTTAAATTGGGCTCAAGCACAACAGATTTTTTCAAGTGAAGGAAGGAAATCAGAAATGTGATTACCGTTACATGTTCCGCTCGCGAGGGTTTCCCAGCCGAACCTGATTTCCTTCAGGACACGGAATATGTGAACAGGGGCAAGAGGCAAGAGGCAGGAGACAGGAAATGAAATTAGAGATCCTGCCGGAAGAGGATCTCGTTAGTGCTGTTAGCCGAGTTGCTCTGCAATTATGAAGGCTTGCTCGCCTGCGTCAGGCGCCGGGAAGTCGAGGATAGACTTTGTATGAATTACTATTCCTGTTGTCAAGCCTTACCTAACTATACATGTTATATTATTTATCTGTTGCTTATTGTTAATCGAAGCAGTGAAGCGAAGTTTTCATAATTTATCATTAATATCATATCATATTTCATAATTTATCGAAATTACCGTCTTTGAAACGCAAAAACCATCGACAAGCTGTCCTTTAATTCAAAGCATCTTCACCGTACTCTTCGTTAATATCGCGAGCAGCTTTGACAGCTTTATTCCCTCGATTGAACGCAAACAGAAGGTGTCGAAAATGGTCACTTTCGTCTACTTGACATTCCATTTTGAAGGCTTGTAATCAAATAAAATAATATATGTAAATTAAAAACAAACACAATATCTTGTAGAGCAGATAATTTTCTTTCAAATGACGTATAATCTTTACCATTTTGTTTTACTTTTGGTGCTCATTTTTTAATTGAAAAAAAAACGAACACAACTTATGTTAACGCCTAATACTCGTATATAATTTGTTCTGAGTTTGATCTTATTCAGATTTTATAGTTTTATTGACTTCATACCGTATTGTATTCATCAATTAGCTTTCAAAACTTTTGTTTAAAGTATTACAGAATTGTTATTAAAGACCAAAACGACAAGATGACTGTAAAAAGAGTTGCAGTTGCTAAAAGAAAGAGAGGATCGCGTTAATCACGAGACTACAGCAGAAACATGACGACAACATGAAACAGTACAAATACAAGACACTGCCAAATTGAAAAAAAATGAATATTGACGGATTATTACTAGTAATAACATAAATGAACAAGTCGGTTAACCGATAGGGCTAATAAATTCGGTAATTGATTATACGAGTATTCCTTGAACTCGGTGGGAGTTGGAGCGTTATACACGATCACGGAACAATATTATCTGGAACAATATGTTATGTACATAAGATAATTTTCCATAATAATGTACAGATTGCGTAATCGAAACAATACCACAAACTCGAGGTATTCGGTTGTTCCAGGTATTATGATACACTTCGGGAATACTGATCCGGTCCTTTAAATATTCTGACTATTCGGTTGTTCCATGTATAGTATTCGGGCACGCTTTGGGCATACTGATCCGATCCTTTAAATATTCTGATTATACGGTTGTTCCATGTATAATATTCGGGCACACTTTGGGCATACTGATCAAATCCTTTAAATATTCTGATTATACGGTTGTTCCATGTATAGTATTCGGGCACACTTTGGGCATACTGATCCGGTCCTTTAAATATTTTGACTATTCGGTTGTTCCATGTATAGTATTCGGGTACACTTTAAGCATACTGATCCGATCCTTTAAATATTCTGACTACTCGGTTGTTCCATGTATAGTATTCGGGTACACTTTGAGCATACTGATCCGATCCTTTAAATATTCTGACTATTCGGTTGTTCCATGTATAGTATTCGGGTACACTTTGAGCATACTGATCCGGTCCTTTAAATATTCTGACTATTCGGTTGTTCCATGTATAGTATTCGGGTACACTTTGAGCATACTGATCCGGTCCTTTAAATATTCTGACTATTCGGTTGTTCCATGTATAGTATTCGGGCACGCTTTGGGCATACTGATCCGATCCTTTAAATATTCTGATTATTCGGTTGTTCCATGTATAGTATTCGGGCACACTTTAGGCATACTGATCCGATCCTTTAAATATTCTGACTATTCGGTTGTTCCATATATAGTATTCGGGTACACTTTGGGCATACTGATCCGATCCTTTAAATATTTTGACTATTTAACCCTTCCCTTACGGTGATAAAAATAATACGCGTGCTCCGGTGTTGGGTAGTGATTACGCAATAAAAAATTAGCGATTTTAAATCGGAAAAATAAGAACATTCATAGATAATCCCCTTAATTAATTATAATTGAAGTTAAAAATTATAATAATTGAGATTTATTTGCTGAAAACATTAAAAAACCATCTGGCAACGCTCACGGAACGGGCGTACGTCTAACCTATTTGCAAGCTTAGAAGCTACTAGTGGCGCGGAACGTCAGTTGCATACCCCGGCGCTTACGCTTATGCTTGCGACGTTGAGACAATTTAGCTCTTCGCAATTCAATCTAGTATGCAAGAGTGAGATGCGAATATAGTGTCGCGCTTCCCGCATACTATTCACCTATCGTCAAGACGAGGCACTCGCAGCGTTTAAATGCGAATTTGTTTTCGATCTTTACAAAACACCCCGATGTAGTCGATAAATTCTGATTATTATTAATATTATTTTTTAAATCAATGCGTAAATATATTATCGAGGAATACCTAAAATCTTAACCTTGTATTTATTATATTTATAGAGATATTGATGGTTATTAGAAGCAACGTGTAGAAGATACCCAACACAGGGAAGGAAAGGTTAAATCAATATACTCGTATACATAAAAATGTAAATGTTCGTATATTAAAAATCTCTAATCTCCGAAAGTTCTTCACCGATTGCTTTGAAATTTTGACAAAAGGTTGCATTTGTATACAAGCATGTTTGCATATTTTTTTTATAAACGGTTGTATATAAAAAAGTATATAAAACATACGAAATAACGAGAGCGCCCCCTGCAGCGACACACGCAAACTAAACAATTCTCATTGACAGTTATGTCACATTGCATTTTCGACGTTTCCGATTCTTTAATTTCGTTTTTTAACTGTTTGTCTTATTTTCATTGCTTTGAAATTTTGACAAAAGGTTACATTCGTATACAAGCATGTTTATATATATTTTTTTTCTATACAGTTGTATTTCAAAAAGTATGTAAAATATACGAAATAATGGGAGGGCCTCCTGTTGAACGTGACGGCAACACACGCAATATATATTTCGACTTATTTTTATTTTGATTTAGAATATTAAATAATTAAATATTAAATAATAAATATTAAATTTTCAAATAGTTCGTGTTCAAAAACCAGACTGAGCCACAGCAACGCGTGGCCGGGTACAGCTATTTAATAATAAAAAGACGATTTATTTTGTAGTGTTTTTAATACGAGGCGTATCCAGAAAGTAAGTGTACTGAGGCTCTCACGACCGGATTGATTTTATTTTCGACATGTTGGCTACACTTCCGTGTAGCCTGACCCTTCCCCTCCGCAACGAGACCAGTTCGAGGTCAGTACGTTGAGAAGTGTCGACGCGACAACACGTTTTTTGAAAAATGTCAACCCAATCTCCCGCCAAGTGCGAAATTTTGTAAAAAGGCAAGAGTTTTTGAGGCGCTGCAAACTCCATGGAGATGAATTTCTCCGCTCCATCGTTACTGGATATGAAACTTGGGCTGTACACTACACGCCTGAAATCAAAAGGCAGTATCAGCAGTGACGTCACACCTCTTCACCCTCCGCCAAAAAGTTCAAAACCACAATTTCAGCCAAGAAAATCATGGCATCCGTGTTTTGGGGCTGTCAAGGCATAATTTTAATTGAATATATGCCTCAATGGGAGACCATCAACTCTGCAAGATACTGTGAGACCCTAAAAAAATTGCGGAGGGTGATTCAGAACAAGAGGAGAGGCATGCTTACAAAAAGAGTCTGCCTGCTGCATGACAATGCCAGACCACACACGGCCAACGCCACGAAGGAACTGCTCGCCTCGTTTAAATGGGATGTCCTGAACCATCCCGCGCATTCCCCTGACCTAGCACCTTCAGATTACTATCTCTTTACCTCCTTGAAGCTGTACATGGGTGGAAAAAGGTTTTAACCCGACGAGGAGCTAAAGGAGGAGGTGGAGAAGTGGACGGAGGGGTTGGCGGGAAACTAATTCGAGGAAGGTATCAAAAAGTTGATACCCCGCTTTACCACCTGCATTGAGAGGAATGGCGACTATGTCGAAAAATAGCTTACATATGTACTACGGTAACCACGTAATTTTTTTGTTTAAATAAAAAAAAATGTAACCTACAAAAATTCAGTACACTTATTTTCTGGATATACCTCGTATGTCAATGATTTTATTTACTTATTTTTACAAATGAACGGTACAATGTAGAGTGGGTTTCACGAGAGTTTGCACTGCTGGTCTAGGATGACCATATTTTGATTTATTTTGTAATATTATATTTTTTAATTTTTTTATTTTTTATATATTTTTAAATGTTGTCTATCTAATACTTTATATTCCAATAAAATACTTACCACAATAATAATATAATATCAGATTATGGTATGTACCTAATGAAAATTATGAAATCAATGGTCAAAATAAAATTTAATTGTTTATTCAAAAGGCAAAGAAAACACAATTAACGCTAATAAATTGAAAGACCAATTAAACATTACTTATAACTAGATATGTATGTATTGTAAAAATAAATAAATGATCCTAACACTGATTCAAAAAAATAATTATTAATATATTCTTCCTCACTAAGTGTTTACATAGATATGCAATGCAAAAGTGGATAGCTTACCACTTATTTAGTTTGTCCACATAATGCTCTTCCTTTTCCTAACTTCGTAACTTCAGACATTATGGTCACCGTATTTTTCGTCAAATAAACGGATCACATCAACCAATCACGGCAAAGTTGAATGTCAGTTGAATACTAACGGATCACATTAACCAATCACGGCAATGACACTTAATAATACATTGATACATTTTGTATATTACGCACTAAGCTTCTCAATGTATTAAAAAGTGCAAACTCTCGTGAAACCCACTCTACCTTATAACAATAATAATAACAGTGTTATTTGGAATATTGTTCTATAATATGGGCGCCAGCAGGGATTATGTATTCATTTCTGCTAGAAATGGTTCAGAAAATATTTCTCAGTATGGATATTATCCCTTGCTACATTCAAGTGTCTTCTTATTGGGGATGTTAAGTTACATATTATTAGAGAGTGGAACATCTCTTCGATTGGGAGTCCACTTATTTTTATTTGTTCAGGGGCTATTTAGTTAACCCACCCATCCTGAACAGTCATGATTTGTATGTTCCGGATAATTATAATTATTTGAAATAACGCAACCACAGATTGATTGTTCTATCAACCTATAAAACGAACCAACCTGCCTTTGGAAACGCCGGTATGTAGAGCAAACACTATTTTAACCGTGTTTCATGTGTCGCTCAGCTCCTTGAGAAAAAATCTCTTAAATTTAGTGTAATGCTTCAAATAATATTTTTTTATATTATTTAACATGTTATATTGTGTCATAATGTTTTAATGTAACATTTACATTTCTTCTATTGTTTTAATCAAATGAATCTTAAATGTTGTATTTTTTACATGTTTTTTTTTTGTATTTGATATGTTTTGGTCATGGTACGAAAAAGGGAAACCTGTTATGTGCAAAGGACCTGAAAATCAACTAATAAATGGAATTTATACAGAAACGATAAAACCAGTAATGATTTTCCAATAAATTAAACAGGAATAGACTATATATGTAAAAAAATAATTTATAAAAAATCACATAAAAAAATAACAAAGAAATATGCGTATAGAATACGAACAAAACTAGACGTCACCAATACAAT
Organism: Odontocerum albicorne; assembly: GCA_949825065.1. NCBI lineage: Eukaryota > Metazoa > Arthropoda > Insecta > Trichoptera > Odontoceridae > Odontocerum > Odontocerum albicorne. Next base: position 43,965,014 of record OX463851.1, read on the forward strand.
ACGGAGCCGTTCTAATGTGGACAGCCCGCACTGCGCTAAACCAGGCGTCACTCTTGTGTGAGAGGGGAATACAAATAAACAAAATATCGAAATATTCATACTCCATACGTGCATAACTGCATAATATTTGAGTTGCCACCGACATACCAAACGCAGTAATGGAAACAAAAATGTTAAAACAATTTAAAAATAAATATGCAATTAAAACAGAATAACCTTTTAATGCTTGGCAAGTATATTTTGATGTCACTAATCTCTGTTCCAGTGTACCAGAACGGAGCTCCTTAAAACTCGCATAGTGTGTTTAACCCTACCTTCCCTGTGATGTGTAACTAGTACACATTGCTCCTAAAAACTTTAATATCTCTATAAATATACTAAAAACTGGGTTCAGATTTTAGGTATTCCTTTGTAATACATTTACGCATTGAATGAAAAAAAAACAATACGAGTATTAATAATAATTAGCACTTATCGGCCACATCAGAGATATTTTGTGAAAATCGGAAATAAATTCACCAATACAATCAAACGTGTGCCAGTGTGTGACGTAGGTATATTTATTCTAAAAAAAACACTATAGGTGAGGAAGCGACGCTATTCACGTCTCACTCTCACTCAATTTCGGTATATGGGAACGCAAGAAATAGAATCTCAGTTCGCTCGCTTCAGTAGTCAGCCGATGTTTTTTTTTTCATGTTTTCAGTAATTAAATTTCAATTATTATCACTTTTGACTTCAAATTGAATGAATTAAAGCGATTGGCTATGAATATTCTTATTTTTCCGAATTTAAATCGCTCATATTTACATGTGTATTGAATACACAGCACCGGAACGCGCGGATTTTTATTAGCACCGGAAGGGAAAAGTTAATGCTGTTAAATGTTTAGCGGGATGCTTAATTTGATACGTCGTGATGATTTTGATTTGTTTGTATTTAAAATAAAATACGTCGATTCAGGAATGCGGGAAGTGAGAGTGAATAATCAATAAATAGTAAACAGCGATGAATGGTCAAGTGAATAATAACAAGTGCCCTTTATTCATCGATAAGTAGGTATATATATTGAATTTCAGAACGGGGCGCGTGACTGCGTCCGCGGTATATCTCGATCTCACTCCTGCGCGTGCTGAGGTGGTCGCAAGCGCTGCGGATAATACAGTGGGTAGGATATTTATTGTCGAAACGGCGAGACGGCGTGATATGTTCTCTTTCTACCTTGGAATGCGATGTAAATATTATTTGCGTGTAAACAGTGTTGACGTTCTGGTATGTGACAATTGTACATATCCAGAGGTTGATTCATCGGTCGTTGACCCTGCATGTTGACAATATTTTAAGGACGTGGGTATTCCCTACAAATGTATTATTACTATGATTTTTTGATAAAAGAGTTTGCTATTTGGTCTCAAACCCAACAGGTTGTTTAACAGTGATAAGTAAAAATTAAAACTATCAATAATAAATTCAGCTGGCACGATTTCCAAACATTCCGTTTTAAGTCTTAATCTTTCAGGATAATTGGTCCTGAACTGTGAGAATGTTTCACGGGTACCGCACGTCCCACCAGGGTAGGGCGGTTCTTGAGGAGATGTTCTACTGAAGATCTACTGAAGATTTAATTACCCGACCTCTCTCGAGATTCATGAAATCGGGCTTTTGATCAACTTGATTGAATGTGTGCTCCGTAAGGGAAACTTATTATGTTGGAAGTGACAGCTGTTGGAATACAAACAAATTAAATTGTTTATTTTTCAATCAAGTCTTTTTTAATGGTATTGGTTCCGTTGTATTACATGTTCCGTTGTATTGTATTACCCTTTCGTTTTACACTGAATAACCTGGTGGGCTTATTGCTATGTAGCAATATCTTCCAACCGACAAAAAATATATTAAAGTGGCTCTAAGTGAAAACCAGACTGGAATCTTTTTAAAAAAAAACTGTGTTTCAACGTAAATCGAACCCTTAACCTCCGGGCTGAGAGACAAGCGTCTTATTAACTAGGCCATAGAGGTCACCCGTCATAAGGCATGTTGGCTCTTTTAAAATATTGTGGGGCCAATTTTTGTTATATGGAAGTGAAATTTGGAAAATATAATACATAAGAGGAACCGAATAAATTGTGTAGAAATACGTGCTTTGAGATAAATACGTAGAGTGACAATGTATAATATAACATAATACGGAATGAAATGATTAGGGATAAATGTGAATTTAATGTTGATGTACGAGGCATATCCAGAAAGTAAGTGTACTGAATTTTTGTAGGTTACATTTTTTTTATTTAAACAAAAAAATTACGTGGTTACCGTAGTACATATGTAAGCTATTTTTCGACAAAGTCGCCATTCCTCTCAATGCAGGTGGTGAAGCGGGGTATCAACTTTTTGATGCCTTCCTCGAAGTAGTTTCCCGCCAACCCCTCCGTCCACTTCTCCACCTCCTCCTTTACCTCCTCGTCGGTTGAAAACCTTTTTCCACCCATGTGCAGCTTCAGGGAGGTAAATAGATAGTAATCTGAAGGTGCTAGGTCAGGGGAATGCGCGGAATGGTTCAGGACATCCCATTTAAACGAGGCGAGCAGTTCCTTCGTGGCGTTGGCCGTGTGTGGTCTGGCATTGTCGTGCAGCAGGCAGACTCCCTTTGTCAGCATGCCTCTCATCTTGTTCTGAATCACCCTCCGCAATTTTTTTAGGGTCTCACAGTATCTTGCAGAGTAGATGGTCTCCCCTCGAGGCATATATTCAATTAAAATTATGCCTTGACAGTCCCAAAACACGGATGCCATGATTTTCTTGGCTGAAATTGTGGTTTTGAGCTTTTTGGCGGAGGGTGAAGAGGTGTGACGTGACCGTTTTTAAACTCGCGACACCACTTGTACACACTCGTACGATTCATAGCTTTATCACCATATGCAGTTTTCACCTCATTATAAACCTCAACCGGAGGTTTTCCCTTTCAAACGAGATAACGGATAACGCAGCGTATTTCGCACTTGACACTTCTCAACGTACTGGAGGGGAAAGGTCAGGCTACACGGAAGTGTAGCCAACATGTCGAAAATAAAATCCATCCGGTCGTGAGAGCCTCAGTACACTTACTTTCTGGATACGCATAGTATAATATATTGAGTAAAAATAGAAGCGCACGCTGATATGGTTAAGGCATGTGGAACAAATTAATGAAGCAAGACTGACAAAATAGATTAATTGTGCAAATGTGAGTGGAGGCGCGTTAGAGGATGATCAAAGAAAGTATGGTTGTATAAAGAGAAATTCTGAAAGAAGGAAATGTATAAAAATCGTAGACGTTGAATGGACGTGTGTCGCGATAGGAATATCCGGCGCTCTGTCCTCTTTGCCTACCCGACAGGGGAATGGGGTGGTGGGAATGGGGTGATGGGAATGGGGTGATGGGAATGGGGTGATTGGAATGGGGTGATGAGAATAGGGTGACGGGAATGGGGTGTGTTTATATGGACGACATTTCGATTCATATTATTCGCGGACGATTAAAGGTCTTTGTAAAGATTTTTTTCTTAGATGAGTGTTTTTTCCATTATTTCATTTCATACAATGAAAATGACTCAGTTTTTGAAAAGATTGACAATAATACTTCAGACAATAAAACAAAAAGTGACAGGAAAGAGGTGAGGGAAGACCAACCAAATGCTGCTGTCACACGGTAGTTTCGGGCCGTGTTACTTAGTATACTCAAAATATCAATTACGAACGTTGCAACCGAGTGCACCGATGTCGCCAATGTGAATAAACTAATGAGATTCTATGAAGTGGATATCACTTGATACTGGCGTATATTCCTTCATATATACGAGTATATGACCATTATTAAAAAAAAAAAGAAGTTATGATAATAATAATTAATAAAAAAATATTATATTCAAAAAATTGATTCATTAATGTGGCGTACGTCATATGGTCCAGTGCATTAATGTGGCGTACGTCATATGGTCCAGTGCATTAATGTGGCGTACGTCATATGGTCCAGTGCATTAATGTGGCGTACGTCATATGGTCCAGTGCATTAATGTGGCGTACGTCATATGGTCCAGTGCATTAATGTGGCGTACGTCATATGGTCCAGTGCATTAATGTGGCGTACGTCATATGGTCCAATGCATTAATGTGGCGTACGTCATATGGTCCAGTGCAGCTTATCGAAAAATATTGTATGTTTACGATCACATATGATTGTTAAGAATGTAGTTTAAATATAGGGTGGCCCATGAAAAGCTGAATGATGTACATCGCTGTACTATGCACACTGGCATCGTCACCCTGGTAGTATGCGCAATACCTTTATCCTGTTAGAACCATACCTCCTGATTATTTTCAACTACTGGGCGTAAAAAAAATGTAAACATTATTCTATACAGGGCCCCGTTGATTCTTTCTGGTTGACCTTCCTCATTTTCAAAGAAATTGGGGTCGATAACTCTTTCAGCCATAACACCGCACCAAACAGTGCATTTTTGAAGATGCAATTGATGCTGATGTAATTTCCTGGGATTCTCAGTACCCCAAAATCTGCAGTTTTGTTTGTTGATGTACCCGTTTAAATGAAAATGGGCCTCAGCACCCATTATCAAGTTGTTCAAAAAGTTGTTGTTATCTCTAGCTTGGTGTTAAAATCAAACGGCGTACTGTAAACTCTGCTAAATATCTTTAAGTAATACAACTCTATAACATGTAAAAAAAATTATTAAAAATAAACAAGTTATGACTTTTTCAAATCCTCTAGTCTTTCAGTGGTCACCTGTATAAGTAACATTAAATTGACAACATCAAAATTACTTTGTAAAAATATCTCTCTGGGGACATTTCGACGCAAATATCAGACGTTGAACTAATCCTGGTCATCCCGTTCTTAGAATAGAAAATCGATAGCATGAATAATTGCTTCCTAGATATCAAAATCTCAAAAGGGAATTGTTTTGATTATCAACTTTTCCCAACACTTGTTCAATAAATGCTGAAGTTAATTTGAAGCCATAAACCATTAAATTGTTTTGATTGATCTGTCAAATGTCTTTGAAGTGTTCTTCTATGTATTTAAATTACCTCCCGGGATTTACTTTGATAACCAGGTAAGGGGGTAGATAAAATATTATTGAAGGGTTTTTAATTTGATGGAAATTAACTCTTGATTATTGATTAGTTATGTCAGTAAATTCCATAACCATCTCAGAAGAAATATAGTTCTTAAGATATTGAGCGCCTTAAGATTAAATAAAATCTAATTCACCATGAGTTATAAAATACGTCAAATTTACAACTAAGGTTATAAAGTTTCAGGCCTGAAGAAATGAAAACATTTATTTATTATATCTGGAAATTTATTTTATGAAATTCAAAGTTACGGTAATACGATGTATGGGGAAAAAATGAAAGAGTGGAGGAATTCTGTTATTTGGATAGTATTTTTTCGGATGATTGAAGAGTTAAGAGGAATATCTAAGTAGAGTTAGGAAACAAAGTCTATAGGGCACTAAGACCTATATTTTCGAAATGGACAGTATAAAAATATGCTAAGATAATAGTTCATAATAGAATTTTGTAGCGAACTTTCAAGTACGGGAGTGAAACGTGACAAGAAACAATATTTAGAGGAGCGGAATAAATACTGTAGAAGTAAATATGTACACTTAAATACTTAATGTTTATTGTAAAATAATACGCAAACACTTATTAACCCTTCCTTCCCTGTGATGTGTAACTAGTACACATTGCTCCTAAAAACTTTAATATCTCTATAAATATAATAAATACTGGGTTCAGATTTTAAGTATTCCTCCTTAATACATTTACAAATTGAATGAAAAAAATAATATTAATAATAATTAGCATTTATCGGCCATATCAGAGATATTTTGTGAAAATCGGGAATAACTTCACCAATACAATCAAACTTGTGCCAGTGTATGACGTAGGTATATTCATTCTAAAAACCGCTATGGGTGAAGAAGCGACGCTATTCACGTCTCACTTTCACTCTACTTCGGTATATAGGAACGCAAGAAATAGAATCTCAGTTCGCAGTTGTTTCTTCCTTCGAGGTATAACATACACACTGCCCGTCCCGTCTCAGGTCCAGTAGCTCTCGGGCATTCATTTGAAGTGGTCTCTTCGCCCGTTTTGTGAACGTCGGCCGATGTTTTTTTTCATGTTTTCAGCAATTAAATTTCAATTATTATCACTTTTGACTTCAAATTTGATTAATTTGAGCGATTCGCTCTGAATATTCCTATTTTTCTAATTTTAAATCGCTCATTTTTACATGTGTATTGAATACAGCACCGGATTTTTTTAGCGCAGGAAGTGAAAGGTTAACAAGGTTTCTCAAAAAATATAGACAAAATTTGAATGATTAAAAACTCTGTATTCATTAAGGTACTCGTATATCTAAAATTAAAACTCCTTATCAAAGAAGATTAACTTAATTTTTATTAATTTTTAATTATAAGAAATAATAGTTTTTCTTATCTCTCAACTATTTACTTCAGCAAGTTAAATATTTACTTCAGCTTTTATTTACTTCAGCAAGTTAAAATAAATGGCACGGTGTAAAAGTGTGTATAATTTTTTCACATACCTTATGGCTTATATGGTATACAAATTACTAACAATGTTGATTGATAAATTATTGCTAAATATATCTGATCATTTATTCCGCCGTCATTAACTAATAATTTAATTTATTTTATTTTATTTACACATGACAAGAAATATATATAATTTGCGAAAAAACAACAGGTAATTTAATTTGGACATACAATTTTAAAGGGTCTGGTTTTGTGGTTTTTCATTTGTCGTGTCCCCAGTTAATTAGGCTTTTGCCTGTGTCTCACTGAGGATATTTAGCATGAAAAAATAAATCGATACTTCTTTCCGATTTTCGATTACACAAAAACAAAACCCCGTTACACATTCTCATCAACCTGACAAACAGTGACACTCATCACTCCAGAAATTACAACTGGAAACATCATGCGAAATCAAACTCTTCACGCTTCATCACTCCAGAAATACCAAAAACGTTCATACCACAATATACCGCACACAATCATAAAAATAAAAACAAAAATACAAATATAAAACAACAAAAAAACCCACCCTCAAGAGTCCACACAAACATTTTCCACACGTCATTCATCTTGCAAGCCCAAGTACTCAAACTCCTGTCGCAATAACAGCCACGCTCCAATCGCCTGCCTAAATTATTTTCCTCCCTTTACCTTCATTGAATTCGGCACGCCATTGTATGTCATGGGAGCTTAATAGGCATATTGCCTTTGGGCAAAAGAGGTTATAACTCTAGGGATGATGAACATTTGATCAGTTGCCATGCGTGTCATGTGTCTCTGCTGAGTCTGCATCTTCCCTTCCTCTCGATGGTAGTGCCAGATAATGAATTTGAGTTCCAAATTGGCTATGTTCAGGACCCGATACTCTCTGAAAAGCTCCGCAGTGGCATATCGGGCAAGAAGTTTATTAATTATTTTCCCAATTAATCTTTGGGAAGCCTGCAATATGCGTTTTTGGGTTAAGGTGCATCTCTCTCCAAACTGATGTAATAATAAAAAAAATGATAATTTATGTAGCGTTGTTAAAGAGATGAAACTCCCCAAGGGTGCTCAAAATTAACTCAGCGCTGAAAAGCGTCAACACTCGCACACATAATATACTTGTTGTTAGGCCCTTACATCACGATGGTAGAGGGTTGGTGCTCCGTCTTAGTGGAAATAAAAGTCCTCCTCATTCCCAAACTTCTCACGAATGCATGGTATGCCAAATTTCTGCATAAAGTTCAATAAAACGGCACGATGTAAAAAAATGTATATATTTTTCGAGCACTCTTCATGTTTTTTTAAATATTTTTTTTAATCTTTCAGTAAATTTTGGTCTCGAATTCCGAGTTAGCGCACCTCTGACGAGAGTTTGCTCTCTAAAAAGCACTAAATAAATTGTCCTTTAACTTTTGATATTGTAATGTAAGTGAACTAGTCAGGTAATATATAATGCTTCGAGAGCCTGTATTTATAACGGAAGGGTAGATCGGGCTTACGAGAGTAAATCCGATCTACCCTTTCGTTATAAGCACAAGCTCCCGAAGCATTATCTGTTGCCTGACTAGTCTACCTACAGTATTAGCTGGGACGACCAAGGTCTGAGTGAATGTGATGGAATACAAGTAGCCTGAACGATTGGACTTGTTTTTGCTAAATAATTAGTTGTAAGAATTGTTATTTAGTAATTTTTGTGGAATGAGCCCGGACCTTTTAATGTCTTCTCTCTTGAATGTATTTTTTTGTCATCTATTTATTTTCTGTGTTTTTTTATCTTCTTATTCTACGTGTTCAAGGGTGTGGGCTGAAAAACATCCGGTGTCCCCGTGGCTGGGCTTGCTCTATATTGGTGGGGTGTATCTTGGCCGAGGGGGTGTTAATAGATGAGCCCAGACCTTTTGATAGCTTCTGTTTTTTAAAGTGTTCTTTAAATGTGTCTAAATGTATTATGTACTTACTATGTTAAGAATTGTTATCTAGTTATAAGTAGTATGTAGGTGTTAATTATTTCTAAGAAATCATTTATTAAGATTAATAAAAAAAAAAAAATTACATGTAGGAAAATAAGTTTAAGTTAGTTCATAAATTATAATATATAAATAAGATTAGTTTAGTTATAAATGTGTACCATATATAGGTATAGCCTTGACAAATATTTGTACAATATGTATTATATATTAATAATTATAATAATAATTACTTTGTTTAATTAAAAAAAAAAACCGATTTGATATTATTAATTTACGAAACCCCGCCTATTGTATTGTAATCGTACTGCAATAAAGTATCAATATAATAAAAGTTCGTGTTGATGTCAAGAAACTCAATAGAGAATTGTACATTGAAATAATAGTTCACAATTTGAAAGGAAATAACTCTCGAGGATTGATCGCAAATACTTAGTTGCCAGCCACCAGCCGCCAGCCTTCAGCTCTCGCATTCCTTGTATCCAAAATAATGGGGCTTGTCAAAAGTACTCCGAGAAATATTTAGTCCGGATCCAGAAACATTGTTGCCTTGGTCCACCAGACCGGACCGGACCGCAGAGCATTAATATCAGAAATATCTCGGATAGCGTCGGCTACTATTATATAGCTCTTTAAAGCTATTCAATTCTCCAGTTTAATATTAATTTATTTTTATTAAGAGTACAACGCACGACGACCTCCGTGACCTGGTGGTAAGACACTTGTCTGCCGATCTGGAGGTTGCGGGTTCGATCCCCGCTGGAACCCTTCTTCTCCCTGGCTCCAGCCCAACTCATTTTCTGCGAAGACTGTTGGGGTCAGCTCTCCTGGTCCTCAGGTTGTATGCTCTTCTGTCCCGGACTACGTCCCCCAGGCCGTGCCTCTGCATCAGGTTATCTTTTTGCACCACCCATGAATTCTTTGGTCTTCCTCTGGTTGTTATTCCAGGAAGATCCATGCTTTTTTTAATAGAATTTTTTTAAATAAGATTTCAGTCTGGTTAACACTTAGGGCCTATAAAAACATATTTCTGGTTGGTTGGAAGAGATGGGCACATAGCAATAAACTCGCCAGGGTAAAATTTAAAAAAAAAATGTAACAGCACGACTCTTTATTTCAAGTCAGTAATGTAACGCGTTTCATTTCTGATTTTTCTTTCCTCTCCCCCATTCCTTTCATTTCCTTTGAATTATGATATTTCACTTTCATTTTATCTATCTTCTTCTTCCCAGTGTCATGTCAGGTCCCCCTAACGTTGAATATCACCTGAGAGTAGACATCTTTGTCTCCGGCATCCCGAAAAAGATCTCTTACGCCCCTTTTGCCAGTCCAATCACGTATTTATTTATTTAACACTTTTATTGCAATACAATCTGGCGGGCGTATTGCCAGGCGGCAATCTCTTCCAACCAACCAGACAAAAGTAAATGAAGCAAGTTACATGGTCGCATAAATAATTCAAATGACTATCCATCCCCACGAAATCCATAAACACATACGTGAGCACATGCCCACGAACCCCACAAAGACGGACAATCAACCGAACATTATTTTTCATATAAAGTGAGATATCATCAATCAAAAGGAAAGAACGTATATTGCGGATCCAGGAGATTCGCCTCCTGCCAACACCTCTTCGGCCTTCTATTTTGCCTTGGATTTTATCTATGCATATTATTAATGCTGTGGAGACGCAAGCACAAAGAAAAATTCAATCACATTTAAAATGAGATTTAATTCAGTGAAGGCAGAATAAAGCATTCAAGATCTTCACCACCCCTCCTAGAACAAAACCTCTCCCGACTTTACGCCTAGCAGCGCGAAGGAACCCTCTATCACCATATCCTCGTTTGGACCGTGAAATGTTATAAAAGCCAACAGAAACACACCAATCCTTTAATTGCATCCCTGGGAGCTTTTGAGAGTTAGTCTGACCTATCTTTCTGTTATAAACGCAGGCTTCAGAAGTATCAGTACCTGTTGCCTGACTAGTCCACCTGCAGTATTAGCTGGGAGGATCAAGGTCTGAGTGAATGTGGTAAAATGCGAGTAGACTAAACGAGCGGACATGTTCGTGTTAAATAATTAGTTGTTAGAATTATTATCTAGTTATAAGTATGTAGGTATTAATTATTTCTAAGAAATTAAATATCAAGGCTATTAGAAATTATAAAAAATACTTAGTTTATCATCATCATCATCAGCCTGTACCCATCCACTGCAGGATGCAGGCCTCTCCAAGTTGTCTCCACAAAATCCTGTCCTTTGCACATTGCTGCCACATAATACCTGCATGCTTACGTATTTCGTCCACCCAGCGCGCCTTAGGTCTTCTTACAGGCCTTTTTATACCTATTGGGTACCACTGGATTACTTCATACGTCCAACGATGGTCTGTTGCTCGGGCGATATGTCCAGCCCACTTCCACTTGAGTCTTTTTGCAACCTCTATAACATCTTCAACCTTTGTTTGGGCTCGTATCCATTCATTACGTTTTCGGTCTCTTCTGGTATAACCTAGCATGCACCTTTCCATGCTGCGTTGTGTTGTTTGGAGCTTTTGTATCATTCGTACCGATAAAGTCCAAGTCTCGCATCCATATGTTAGTATGGATGCGTATATCTCGCATCCATACTTAGTTTATACCCGTAGTTATATTACAGAAATAAAACAAGTTCTTTAGTTATCAAGTTATAAATTTGCACATGGATATAGCCTTTGGTAAATATATGTTTTATAAATTAATTTGTCAAATAAATAAAAAAAATAAAAAATTCGATTGATGCTGTGGGGATGAGTGCACTAAGAAAAAAATGTGGTTTGTCAATGTTTGATAGAAGGCGAAATGAATATATCGGAAATAAATGCATGGATTAATTTGATGATTCAAGGCAAATGAAGAAAGAAGCTTTAAAATAGTTTGGTCATGTGAAGAGAATGTAAAGAATGTGGAGAGAATGTAAAAGGAAAAGTATACCAAACGATTGTCAGACCCGCACTCTTCTATGGCTCTGAATGCTGGACGATGTATAAGTCTTACTCTAGGCAACTGGAAACTGCTGAAATACGCATGCTAAGATGGTCAGCTGGTGTATCCCTAAAAGACAAAATAAAAAGCTCACGCATTCGTGGAAGCCTAGGTGTTACAAATATCAACAGCAAGATGGAGGAGAGGCGATTGAGATGGTATGGGCACGTTGGACGCAGAGGGGTGCTCTGGGTACCAACAAGAATTAACTTGCAATCCTCAGCTAGAAAACTGGTGTTTATTTATTTGTTAAAAACTATTAAAAGTCTAAACACAGCATAATGACAACATGAACAATTTTACTCATGGTATTAGCACGTTGGACGCAGAGCACCAGATCAGATTGAGATGGTAAGGGCACGTTGGACGCAGAACACCCGATCACATTGTGAACCAGGCAATCTCCATGGATCTTCCTCGAATAACAACCAGAGGAAGACGAAAGAATTCATGGGTGGTGCAAAAAGATAACCTGATGCAGAGGCACGGCCTGGGGGACGTAGTCCGGGACAGAAGAGCATACAACCTGAGGCCGAGGAGAGCTGACCCCAACAGTCTTCGCAGACAATGAGTTGGGATGGAGCCAGGGAGAAGAAGGTCATGTGGAGAGAATGAATGATGAAAGAATGTCAAAGTGTATAAATATTGGAAAACAATCTTTAAATATTTCTCTAAACTCATGTCACAGAGTTCCAAAACTGCAATAACTTTATTTATTCCTGTTATAAAATAAACCAAATTTATGAAAACATTTCTAAGCGATATTCATTTCGTAAACGAAGCAAAATGACATGATACTCAGGTGGGGTAGATATTGTAAAAGTTTCATCTAAACTCCTGTCGCAAGAGACACTGAAATGCAGTGGGGTAATTAATTAATTACAGACTTTGCAAATGGGCCCATCTAATCAGCACCCGAGGGGGATCACGGCGCATTAGCGAGGCCCTGCTCCGCCTCTGACTAGAAATTAATACCTCGCTAACTGTTAAGTTGGCTTTAGTAACGCTTAAGTACTAGTGTATCTGGTTTCAACTCAAATCAAACTTAACTCACGCTTTTACAAACTTCTTGACTTAATTCCGCTAGCGTCTGAGCAGAGCTAAGTTCATATACACATACAAGTTTGCATAGAGCCGTTGTATGCAAAAACTGTCATCAATTACTTTATTTGATTCTGCTGTCGTAAGACTTCCTTAAAACTTGCTGTGGATTTACTTTAAACGTCGATTTAACCTTTTCCTTGCCGGGCATGTGAACCTTTTCCCTGCCGGCCGGGTGGTGTGAACCTAGAGGCTAAATATTTTTTGACACTTCGATTTTTGTTTCAAAAAATATTTAATGCGTTATAATAAGAAAAAATTTGGTATCTTGCAGTTTGTTGACGTTCTGTGATGCTTTATACCTCTTTTTGAAAAAAAATGTCGATGATTTTTTAATATCTCAAAATATAATTCAGGGTTATCACTACATTACGAAATGTAAACTATAAAAACAATGTACATATTAAATTCAATTATTTATATATAGAATATAAATTTAATTTATAAATTATCAAAATATTATCATTAATAAAAATGATAACGTATAAATGCTGTATTAACCTTTCCCTTCCTGTGCTAAAAAAAATCCGCCCGTTCCGGTGCTGTGTATTCAATTTACATGTAAAAATGAGCGATTTAAAATCGGAAAAATTAGAATATTCATAGCCAATCGCTTAAATTAATTAAATTTGAAGTCAAAAGTGATAATAATTGAAATTTAATTGCTGTAACCATGAAAAAAAAACATCGGACGACGTTCACAAAACGGGCGAAGTGGCCACCTTGAACGAAAGCCCGCTGGCTACTGAGCGAGAGAAGCGAGCGAACTGAGATTCTATTTGTTGCGTTCCCATATACCGAAGTAGAATGAGAGTGAGACGTGAATAGCGTCGCTTCCTCACACATAGTGGTTTTTTAGAATGAATATACCTACGGCACGCACTGGCACACGTTTGATTGTATTGTTGAATTTATTCCCGATTTTCACAAAATATCTCTGATGTGGCCGATAAGTGCTTATTATTGTTAATACTTGTATTATTTTTTCATTCAATGCGTAAATGTATTACGGAGGAATACCTAAAATGTGAACCCAGTATTTATTATATTTATAGAGATATTCAAGTTTTTAGAAGCAATGTGCACTAGTTACACATCACAGGACAGGAAGGGTTAAGAAAAATTGTAAATGTCAACAACAATAACAAAAAATGCACATGCCTTCACACCCTTTCCCAGTCGGCATAAGAAGAGAGGACAGAGGGCCAGACTTTCTTATCTCGAATCACATTGTTCGTCTCTTCCACATCCATACAACTTCTAGGATTTATCTGGCTTTCCACGTTTCCATTCTTCCCTTGGTCGTTAAATTAGCATTCAATGTTATATTTTTCAATAAACTTTTATGATACACTAGATAAACAATGCGAAAAAAAATGTACCATAAACAACTGATGAAATATGAGGAATAAACTAAAAATTGTGAAATACTATAAACAAGAAAAAAACTACTAACGTGCCAATCCAAGCGACACATGACGGCTGTCAAACGGTTCACTTCAGAAAAAATACAATATTTCGATCAGAAATAACTTAACAAGTGACAAACATATTCATAATTTTCTACAGAGATGGCAGTATCTGTACTTATTAAAATTATAGCATAAACGTATAATTTTTTTTAAATAAGCTAAATAACATGAACGCGGATATCACCACACTTGACGTGTGCGGTACAGGTTCATTTTTCAGATAATTCCGTTCTTGACATTAAAACGGTTGAAAACTAATTGATATGCTTTTAATAACATAACATATAGTACCCGGCGGTAAGTAATGCACATCGGGCATACAATATGTGAATTTTTCCTATCCTCCGTTATATTTCCCTTTGGTCTTCTCCCTTCTAAAGTCAATGGATGTATTACAAAATATTTTATGAGTTTCATTTTCATCGCTATAATATATACTTTTGATTTGTAATTTAAGTAAAGATCGTTCAGCCAGAAGAGTAATTTTGCAATAGTGTGAGTAACACTCTGTATTACACAACTTATTTAGTGGTATTGATTTTAGAATACCACACTATTGGTTCGCGCAGAGCGCACGTTTGTATTGTTGTTAAAATACTCGGTGGTTAGAAAAACTCTACCATGTCGAAATTAGGAGTGCGATTTTTTTTAATGTAATGTATAAAAAAAAAATTCGAAAGCTTAGAATGTACTTTGTTATAAATTAAAGTTTACTAGAATTTAGTATCACTCCATCCACTATTATTTTAAATTTAAAACTTTATTATTTGGCATGACACATTAATATGTTAAATAATCTTACATTCATTTTATTTTTATGTGCAATCTAATTTACGTTGATGAGCATTTTTTTTATAACACGTGTACTTATATTTATTTTTAATCTTGAAAAAAAAAACATTATCGTTATTTAATGTTTACTAGAATCTGCCATGCCTAAACAATTAATATGTTATTGTAAATAAACTTACTTTCATTTTATTTTTATGATTATTACAATTTACAAAACGTGTGTGTTCATTTCATTGTTTGAATATGAAAAATTATTTTTATATTATTATATATTTTTTTGCTTTTTCACTTCATTAAAAAAAATAAAGTGACAAGTTTTTGTAAACGCACTGTTACTCACACTATTGCAAAATGACTCGTCTGACTGAATGATCTATACTCGTATCTTCTGAGTTTTAAATTTATTTTTTCTCTATTCGTACTTAGCAGTGCACAATATTTCACGTTATTTCAAGTCTATTTTTTATTTGGTTTAAATATATAAAAGTGCATTTTTCATAATTTAAACGTGTTATTTTTTATGTTGCAATCCTCACATTATTGCGTAATATTTTATAAATTAATAATCTTTATTTTTTTAACGTTCATTTTATTGAGTAATATTTGTATCTATTTTTGTTTGTCTCAAGTGTAAGGATATATGGGTGGCATGTGTAGGTTTAGGAATTACTTCAAGACAACCTTTTTTGGAAAATATTATCAAAGTTTATTGTCATGTATCTATCTACTGCCAGCACATGTTAATCTTATCTTCTTATCTCATTCACCCTCAATATATTATGCAAACCAATGTACCACTTATCTAAGAACCTATTAATATTGGCATTATCTGTAACACGGTATAATCACCAAAACCGATGTTATCTTATCCACATTCAAATAAATATTATAAGTTATATTATACCCTTGTCAAGTTTATCGATACTAACCATGTACTAGATCCTATTATCACATTAGTGTCAATTTAACTTCAATGCATTATATTTAAGTTGTCCTCTCGTCTGCCCAAATCAATAAAGATTAAATATCACTAAATGGGTAAGCTGCGATGGATAAATCACCGATATCGATTTGACCTTAAAGGGCAAACATAACATGCTCGACGAATTCCTTCTTAATCTATTGAAGGGTCGTGGTATAGTTATCTTTGCTTTAAATAGGAGGTCATATCTGAGGCAGCATCATTATTCTTAAAGCCGCTACTTTGTCAAGATCATAGCTGTTACTATTTATGTAATACTGTTAATATTATATAATACATCAATGTAATTCAACCTTCATACAAATAAAACTACACGTTGAAATTCTAAAAGTGTTTTCGTTGCAAAAGGCCATAAAATTATGAATATATATGAAAACTACCCACAAACATTGCACTCTACTTAAAGTATTCTATAGAGGTTTTTTTGGGTGTGATAGGAACCAAAAATGAACTAATAAACCAACAATGGATCTGAATGAATATTTTATGCCGTTTATGAAAGTGCCTGATTTGTTTTGTTTTGTTTGTGTTATTGTTACTAGTGTAGCGACCGTGCGTGCGGTCACTGAACCCACTAAGGCGACCCTTGCCCGCGCGGTCATTGAACTCGCAAGTGGCGAGTGCGAGGCGGCACCGAGCGAAGGTCACCCGCGCGGTCATTGAACTCACTAGTATCGAAGAGCGAGACACCGATATATCTCTTGTCTCTCCTGCAGACCGTTATATGAAATGTATATAGAACGTGCAACAATAAACATGTGTCCAGCGGAAGCGAGACAGCGACATGTTCTGCGCCGTTCTATACATTATAAATACAGACGCTTACAATAAACTTTCTCTTTACTTATTCCGATCTCGACGACTTTTATTCAAACAACCAACATCCTTCTATGCGAAACACAAGTCCCTAAACTAGCTTACATTATGCCATCTAGAAGATGGGTTTCCCATTATATGCGAAATAATTTTAAAATAAAATAAAACAACAACTAATAAACCAAAAATAGATCTGAAGGTTTATTTTATAAGAATATTTCATGCAGTTTACGATTTAAACAAGATATCGTTCAAATGGCTTCCACGGCTTCTTTTGCACTTGCCAATTCGTTCACACCAATTTTCGATGACTCGGTGGAGCATTTCCGGCTGTATGGCGCCAATAACACGACAAATGTTGGCCTCAAGTTCATCAAGAGTCTTGGGTTTGTTGGTGTAAACCTGTGATTTAACATAATCCCAAAGAAAATAATCAAGAGGCGTTAAATCGCGCGATCTTGGTGGCCAATTCAAAATTCTTCCACCCTTAAAAAAACTCCCTATAAAAGAGAGTTTTCTGCAGTTTCCGTATAATATATGTTTTTTTAAACATCCGCAGATACAAGAAAGTTCTAAATCTTAGGTCGCAGCCTTTACTTTCCTATCCCTATACTCAACCTGTTTTCTTTTGTCTTATTTTTATTCTCTCAATATCTACATGTACGAACTAGTTAAAACGACTTTGAGGAGTTCTCGGAACGGCGCTGTATAAATTTTCTTTTTTATTATTATGGGGAATCAAACTGAATTGAAGTTCTTGCTAACTAGGCCATAGAGGTCGTCGTGCAAATATCTCTTAAGATTTTTCGCGACACTATTTTCACATTCATATTTTTTAATCAACCGGAAGCGTGTTAAATTGTCGCGAGACTGCATATCTCTTTAGCCTGTCTCTGTAAAAGTTTTCCATTTTATCGTCTATGGCTATCTGTAAGGCAAAAGTTAGTAGATTGTTGTCCTGAGTTGGCGAAGTGTCGCCAACAGCAGCAATGACTGAAGGAGGGAAGTTGGAGTGGAGTCAGATAACTGGGGCGGAGAACTTGAGTGCAAGAAGAAGATACTTCAACCCTTACAGTACCCCCTCCAGGCTTTGGCCAAGAATCCTTTCTTCCCAGCTTCTCTACTTTTCTTCAGAATAAAGTGCTTTTCACTTCAGGACAAATGTTTTTCGTAGTTTCATGCTTTTTACAGCTTTCAGAAACCAGATTAAATTCAAAAGTATTTATTGAATTACATTTTCGTATTGGGCCTGTGGAAAACATACTTCTTTTCACTTAAGTATCTGGGTTCAATTTTTTATAAATCCCTAAGGCCTCGGCCACACAGGTAGGAGCCTCGCTTGATGCTTAGAGCTACGCTGCGAGCTATGTGACTTATCCTAGCGAATCTACTATCACAATGGCCACACTGCACGCTACGTGACGATTAGTCGCATACTATCACAATGGCCACACTGCACGCTACGTGACGATTAGTCACCTAGTGAGTCTTCTAGTGAACAGAAATGTTGGTTAATTTTATTGTGTCACCAAGTGATTTTTCAAGATGGCGAAAGTTTTAATAACAGCTGTGTATAAAAGGTAGCCTTTGTGGAACCCATCCAACAAATTATACATCAATGTATCTGTAATAAAATCACTTTGGAATGAAGTTGCACAGGAAGTAAATAAAGATGGTAAGTTGTAATGAAATTGGTTAGTTTTGAGAGTGGCATCGTTTGTTGACTCGACCGCTCCCAAATGTCAAATGAATTTGTGTGAAGCACTTTGGTGTGGCCAAGCATGAAGTCACCTAGTATATTAGTCACGTAGCACCTAGCGAAGCACTTTGGTGTGGCCTTAGCCTTACGGAACATCACTTTCAATTCCTTTTTATCCGAGTTTATTAGATTTTGTTAGAACATTAAACTATTCATGTGTTGCCTTTCAACATTTTCAAGTTAGTGATTAAACATAACGATGTTTATGGCTGGGAGATAATATTGTTTATGGCTGGGAGATAACATTGTTTATGGCTGGTAGATAACATTGTTTATGGCTGGGAGATGACATGGTTTATGGCTGGGGTATAACATTTTTTATGGCTGGGAGATAACATTGGTTATGGCTAGGAGATAACATGGTTTATGGCTCGGAGATAACAGTTTATGGCTGGGAGATAACATTGTTTATGGCTGGGAGATAACATTGTCAGCTACTGAATCTTAATTTGTTTATATATTTAATTTTCATTATTTTGTGTACGTGGTTAAACATGGTATAGAGGCAGTCTAACCGCTACACATCAATTTATTCCAACCAACTAGCTCCTCTTGGAGATATCAAACTGTTTTAATCCTATTAGTTTAAATATAAAGTCAAAAAATTCTTTCCTAACCCACTAGTTAGATTAATTCCCACAACGCGTGTTTCTACCTCATATTAAGAGGATCTCTTTAGGTGAAATAATCCTGGTTTGTAACGAGAGCAGTGCTAAGATCGAAGGTTAAACACTTGCCACCCTGTGATGGATAGCGAGTGACCAGGACTTATATTTTATTTGATTATTCGACGTTTTAATACATAATAAAATTATTTTTATGGCTAATTTCAAAAAAACAACCTAGCAGATTTTGCATAATTTAAAATATACATTTTTCACTGGACGCTTAGCGTCCATCACCTTGGTTGGCGGAATTTTTTAGCACAGTAAGGCAAGTGTTAAAGCCAAAACCTTTGGTAAATAAAAGTTAAATACCGTTTTGCGGTCGAAAAGGGTACATCATTTGCACTACTCATCACACGTTCTACATTCCAATCGATCATTCACTCAAATGCCTATTTGGAGACCTCCAAAAACTCCTCACATATTCTCCCCCTGTCAAAGAGCCACCTTAAACATATTTTTTACATTAGAAGACGCGACATTTGAAAAATCGCTACTCCCTTAGGAATGATCCTTGTCAGCTATAAAATAAAATTCAAAGCATTCAGTCAAGCTGAAAATGTTTTTTTTAGATCTAAACAAGCCTATTCTTTACTTTAAGTTCTTTGTGTAGATTTGTTCTTGTTCATATGAAAACTAGTTTAAGAGAATTGAAAAATTAAAAAAATAACCTTGCTATCCATTCTCAAAGATATAACGGATATCAAGGTACACATTTATCTACCTATCCTCACATATGTCATCGAAGCGAGGGCGGACACTCTCAGGACAAAAATTATGCTAAGGACAACGGAAATGAAAACCCTACGTGCTGTTTTGCTGGGAAGACTTCGCGTGATCGTGTAAGGAACACCACAATCCGAGAGGTCTGTGAGATCCAAGATGTGGTCAGATGGGGACGACAGCGTCGACGATACTGGTACTAATATGTACCTACAGAGAATGAATTCCACAAGAATTCCATACATAGCTCTGCATGGGGTACCGGATGGACGGCGTCCACCAGGGAGACCCCCGAAACGATGGAGAGATAGCTGGAACTCAGCATCACAGGAGGACAATCCTGCAGTAACAGACTCTTGAGTCTATAGAAAGTTTAAGAAGAAGAAGACGATTTTTTTACATCCCTCTGAATATCCTTTTAACCCTAGTTCCCTTGATCCTTATGGTTGAACGAGCTCTTTTCCTCTAGATCTACCTACTTTATTGATATGAAATAGTCATTTGTTTGTTTGTACTGTAATTTAAATTAATTGATATAATTTTTAGTAAAACCTTAACCTAACCAGCTCATGTCGGTTAGTTTTAAACAGTTAAAACTAACCGACATGAGTTGGTTAGTTGGAACTAATTGATGTATAGCATTCTATTTTCTTTATCATTTGTTCGTATACTACCAAACTTGCTTTAGACCGATTCAAAATCATATATTTTGACGCCAACTCATTTAAACAAGTGACTTGCCAATCATTTTGTCATTGGTCTTCTTTCTTTCTAAAACATTTCTTATTAAAAACCCAAATATCTTCTTTGCTTTCATCAGTCTCACTATTGACCGGATCGTATACCCTTTTATAAGTAAAATAGACGTTATATCTCTTTAAATCTGATCCACGTCCCTCTTGCTCTAACAAACTCTTACCCTTTCATACATTTTCTCAACCGCTAGAATACTAATGCTCCCACACACAGTGTTTGGCTGTTACATTACCCTTCACACTAGACCACATACCTAACATTTCTAGACCCAGATTATATAAAATCTGTTTATTTTACTATTCTAAGTGATTTCTAGAATCCATTCTCTCCAAGTCGACTTAGTTACAGTGGATGTGCACAGATCAAGTATTAAGAACTTGATCTTAAGGATTTGTTAAAAATAAGAGAAAAAAGCTCGTGTATTTGTTGTGAGAGGCTCGAACCGCTTAACGATGAGAACAGTTCAGAGAGAAGCGGCGTAACACCTTATAAACTAATAAAATTTAAAAAAGAAGTATTGTGTGGAAATGAAAAGTGTTTTTTTAGTATAATATTCTAATTCCATTTTATACAGTTACTGACATTTTGCCCTAAATTGGTTGTCCACAGCGATCTGCTCATAAAGATTCACATTTTTTAAAAGAGATTATTTTTTGTTTTTTTATCCATGGTTTTATTTATTTAGAATATTTCCTTCCATAGGATACTGGTCCTCCTGAGCCCTGGCCTGTTTTATAATCTTATTATATGTATGGTAGTTAGTATGTTTATTTCTTTCTGATATTTTGCAAATAAACTCATTGTTTTTACGTCGTGCGAAAAAGTGCCAAATCAATAAATAAATGCTTAAGTCTAATTAACTCGAAGGAATTTCCTCAAAATATGAAAATAACAAAAGGAAAATATTTAATATTAATGACTATGTTATTTTTGTAATTATATTAACCCCTGCGACACGAGTTTCATTATTCTATCTCGAGGCTTTCTTTAGGTGAAATGATCCTGGTTTGTTAGTTTCATTAATCTTTATCAATTCATTGTTTTTTTTATATCTTTATTGACGTGTGTTAAAATCAAGTGTATTTAAAATTGCTATTTATTTTCATTATACGTTTTGCATATACACACGGACAAACTTGTATTATAATTCTCAAGTTCCTTTGTATCTCTTCAATATATGTACTTTCATAAGCAAATTTAATTTTAGGGTAGAATCACGTGCCGCGGAGATTAATTTAAGTAGTGGAATAGCATAGTTATTTATTGTTAAATATTTTAATTTGAAGTTTTCTAAAGTAAACGCCGATACCTTTGGGGAATAAAAATAATGTATTTTTTTTAACATTCTTGAACTGACAATACGACGAAAACTTATGAGGAAGTGACTAAATACAACAGATTTATCCCAGTGAAAAGGAAGTTACTTTATATATGCCCACTCGTTTCTTCAGCGAAGAGTAAATATAGAGAAGAATAAGAGACAGAAAGGGTAACACTAAGGAATGGTTAGGATAAGAAGGAATAAGTATGAGAAGTGAGTAACGAGTACTCGAGAGGACCTCTCAACAGGTTTCTGCCATTCGCCATTTCACAAATGTGTTTACCTTACTTTTGAAAGTGTAATGGGATTGTTATGATGTTCTCAATTCTGAGAGAACGTATGTACGAGTATGTATTTAAATACTTATAGCGAAATAAAAACAATTTTGAACTTTTATTAAATTTTTATAAAACTATTCTAATAATTTAGTATACTAAATGAATTAATATGTATAACCCGTAACGAGTATAATGGAAGGCACATAACAAAGTAAAAAGCCAAGGGTAGGAAAACAATTAAGGCAGTCGATCGGAGCGTGGCTGTTATTGCGACAGGAGTTTGAGTACTTGGGCTGGCAAGAGGAATGTGGAAGAGACGACTTCTGACAATCTTCAGAATATGCTGGTCGATACTTCTAACAATCTTCAGAATATGCTGGTCGTGTTCGGCGGATGCACTTCCGGTCCTAATGGAGCTGGCCCTTTTCGCTGGATGGCTAAAATTATGCATACTCGATGGCGCTAATTTTATCGCTAGTTTGCCTAAATAATTAAAATTTCCAAAAGTTATACTTAAGCCGAAAATATATTAATATATCACTTAACAAGATTTTAAAAAGAGAAGTATCAATTATAGAAGATTTTGCATGCTGAAATGCATGAATGTGGAGGAGGAGAAAGTTGTGTGTTTGGATAGGGAAGTGTGGAGATCTGTTCTCTCTGCCTACAACACGGCGTGATGCTATGTATGTTGATGTGGTTGTGGAAATTATGATGCGGCTGGAATTATGTGATTGGTTGATATTTAGTTGAGGTATGTAAGTGTAACATTTAAATGCAGAGTATAAATGTTTCTGTTAACTATGTTATTAGGAATAAATATACTAAATTGTGATAAAGGAATGAGACCACATTTTCACAGGCCTTGCCTAGTACTTAAATACTTCCTCAAAGTATACACAGGCCTTGCCTAGTACTTAAATACTTCCTCAAAGTGTACACAGGCCTTGCTTAGGACTTAAATATTTCCTCCAAGTATACACTGGTCTTGTCTAGTACATAAATACTTCCTCAAAGTATACACAGGCCTTGACTAGTATTAAATGCTTTCTCAAATTATACACAGGCTTTGCCTTGTACTGAAATACTTCCTCAAAGCATACACAGGTATTACATAAATACTTCCTCAAAGTATACACAGGCCTTACCTAGTACAATACTTAAATACTTACTCAAAGTATGCACATACCTTGCTTATGACATAAATACTTCCTCGAAGTATACACAGGTCTTGCCTAGTTTAACGCATTGATCGCCAATAGGATTTTCGTAAAATGTCCAAAAAATGTTATTACGTTTTTAGGGTTTTAATTTAATATAACCTACCTATCACATTCATGAGTATATCTTTTAAAACCATGAAGATATCCTAAGGCCATATCGTAGTAAGATAGAGAAGGGCCGTGTCGGCCAAGTTTAATAGTAGTTTAATACAGAGCGCGTAGCCGACGGACAGGATGACACTCTGAAGTTAGGTATGCCGTGTCAGCCACCGGTGGCCGACACGGCCCAATTGGAATACATCGGTGTTGGCCACCGGTGGCTGACACGGCGATCAACGTGTTAAATACTTTCTCAAAGTATGCACAAGACTTGCCTAGTACTTAAATACTTCTTCAAAGTATACACAGGTCTTGCCTTGCATTTAAATATTTCCTCATAGCATGCACAGGCCTTGCCTAGTACTTAAGTACTTATTCAAAGTATACACAACTCTTGCCTACTTCCTTAAAGTATACACATGCCTTCCCTAGTACTTAAATACTTCATCAAAGTATACACAGGCCTAGCCTAGTACTTAATTACTTCCTCAAAGTATAAACAGGCCTTGCATAGTACTTAACTACTTACTAAAAGTATACACAGACCTTGCCTAGTACTTAAATACTTCCTCAAAGTATACACAGGTCTCGCCTAGTACTTAAATAACTCATCAAAGTGTACACAGGTCTTGCCTAGTACTTAAATACTTTCTCAAATTATACACAGGCCTTGCCTAGTACTTACATACTTCCTCAAAGTATACACAGAAAAATATTTCACTTACGTAGATGACACAACAAAAGAATCCCAGAAACTCTGACATAAATAACACGTGAGACACACGAATACTATCTGTCTCTTTCTCTCGTAAGTTATGAAAATTATGCACATAAATTATACGCTACTTTAAATAATATCCTTGCAAAAAAATATAAACAATAAATGTTCTTCCTTTTGGCTTTTTTATTTCACTAACAAACTTGAGAAATGAGATGCAGTATAAAATTATCAAAAAAGTATAAAAGTTTCAATAATTCTGGATCTTGATGAATGTTCCAAACTCGCCACTGAGATAAAGCCGAAACAAGACGATATTACAGCCGGAGTGGATTAAATCCTCACAAGAGAGACGCTTTTTACCTCCAAAGCGTGTCTAAGTTAGTTGCAGCTTGCTAACTTTGCTAATGAGCAAGAAGTGGGAAGTTTATTGCTCATTGCTAACAAAAGTAAAAGGACTCATTATTACCTTTAGGAGAATATTTTCTTCATTTATAATTTTGTATAAAATTGATGGTAGACAACATTTTAGGGGATTGTGAAATATATTTTTTTAAATGATATTTTCTGCTCTTAACGCTTCAGGCATGTATGACGTGCATCGCACGCACACCAAAAATCCCACACAAGGATGGACGAAAACAGTGCCCTGTTTTATCATTTATTTATATGATCAATATATTGAACGATTTCGTTAAAAACGATCTCCATAAAAAAAATGAAATGTCCCTGGGAATGAAAAAATGTTTTAGGTATACGGCCCTGAAGGGTTAAAACTCGTTTTCTGTTGGCGCTACAACGAAGTGTGAAAAAGATAGTAATTGCATCGACAGAAGAAAATCAAAGGAAACAAAATAAAACATGATGGTTGTCTTAAGGGGGTATTTTACTCTAGAGGCGTGAATTTCGGGCGTTTTTTCAGACTTAATAAAAAAAAACTAAAAACATTTTTCGTATTCATTTTTTTACAGTTTGTTTATTGATGATTTGAAAATGTACAAAAAATATAAAAAATTCAAGATGTTATCAGCCGTTATACCTTCGTAAAAAAAGGGTGTAAACTGGTCGACATGATTGAAGCCATTTCGTAAATTTAAATCAAAAATTATACAGAGTTTATTAATAAAAAATAATGTCGTTATAGTTGGTACCAAAGAAAAATTGTAAAATGGCGGCTGTTTGAAAAAAAAATTTATTAAATTTTTTACCCTTTTTTTCAATATTCAATTTTTTAAAATAGTAAAAAAAATAGTTCTGAATTTTTCAAAGTAGGGACGATGCAAAAACATTTATCAAAGTTTCATACCAAATTCGAAGGCAATCGGTTGGATAGAACTTGAGATTTCATATCGACCAGGTCGAAAAAAGTAATTTCGTGAAAAATGCGTTTAAAGTTTTGAGATTATTGTCCGAGTCATTCGGGTGCGGCGTTATTGTTGCCTCATTTATACTCGTAGTTATAAATTCGTAAATATTTAGAATTTTGAAAAACTTCGTTTTGAGAACATATTTTTAAAGATCTAAACTTTAAAAATATGTAATAATTTTTTTTTTCAAATTTCTAGAGTAGAATACGCCCTTAAGAATGCAGATATTCGCAAATAATACTCCAAGATGAACCATCTTGGGGTGTTTCACAGGTATGGGGGTGGTTTGGTTAATCCCCCAACGTCCTTAAAAGAAAATATTACAAAACTGAATTTCCCTGACACTCGGAAAAAATATTTTTAAAATAGTAATCCAAGGGCTTTGTTCCAGAAAAGTATGAAATTAAAAGGGAATTATTTTAAATAGTCTCTTACCCCACCCCGTGTTTCAGGTTTCAGGTTTCAGGATTCAGGCCTTTGATTCCCTCAAACTCTTCACACCTGGGCTCGGGAACATCAAAGCTTTGCTTCGCGCCCACATGGCTTGCTTTACTTGCCTTTCTGACTGAGTGGAAGGGTTGCTGAGGTGTAATTACATTCGGGTTCAGGGGAAATCGTTGTATGTTTTATTTTTTAAAACATTAATTGGAAACATTAATTAGGGAGAGGAATTGGCAAGGGTTGAGAGTGCTGAAATTTTATTCTGCAATGGTGAAACTGGAAATATTTTACCTTCAATTGAAATAAGCGTGGGAAAGAAATAAAGTTAAAAATAATATTTAAAAGGTAATTTAAATAGTATCGCTTAGAGAGCAAACTCTTCTCAAAAATGCTTTATACAATACATGAAATGTTGTTTTACAGAGCGCTGTATAGTACTTATTTAACAATACTGTTGGTGTTTCGAAAAACAGTAAACACATACATTAAGGTGTTAAAAGTCTAAGAGTCAGAATGTAATCTCCAAGGAATCGA
Source organism: Odontocerum albicorne (assembly GCA_949825065.1). NCBI lineage: Eukaryota > Metazoa > Arthropoda > Insecta > Trichoptera > Odontoceridae > Odontocerum > Odontocerum albicorne. The sequence continues at coordinate 43,991,647 of OX463851.1, forward strand.
ACCTGGATCGATTGCTCGCTAAGCGTGAATGTTAACCGTTAGATCACAGTCGCCGATCATTTTGGTACTACTTGAAATCGAAAAGGCCATTTCACCGTTGAAATTAATTTAAATAAAAACGCATCACATGAGATACCCGCATGACATTGCATGTCAAGAAGAACGCCTTAAAGATAAAAATGCAGCTGATTATGTACCTACTAGGATATTTTTTGCAAAACAGCAGATTCAAGATTTACATAACAAAGAAGAAGACGGTCTTTATAGGTGTCTGAGCAATTTACATAGAATTGAAATCTTATGAACTGTAGTAAAATTAATGTCATAATAATACAATTAAAACGACAATAAAGCATCATTTAGAGCAGTGCTCCGCAACCGGTGTGCCGTGACACACTGGTGTGCCGTGAGCTGGATACAGGTGTGCCGCGGTCAAATTCAATGTATTTGACATTTTACAATTTTTCATTACGTATTTAATACACAATAACAAATTCTTTTTCATAATATTGTCTATTTTTCCAAATGGAGTATAGAATAATTATTATAACTAAATAATTTTTCAATGGTCCCCCAACGCCTGGGGCCAACTGTTGAAAACTGTGTAGTGTGCTTTGTACACACCACGGCGAACCAAATTAGTCATATACAAAGAAAAATGACCCTTATGCGCGTCAAAAATCGAGCCGAATATAAAACTTTTGTATTCATTGAAACAAACGCAGGTATCACATTAATTAATTATTATTTTATAATAATTATTAAGATTGCGTAAAAATAAATATGTTATAGTTTTATGTATGTATACTTTTCAAATAAAAAACCAAAATTTATTGTAAAATTTGTGTATCAATTCAATACCTATATATTTTAACTTTTGGTGTGCCGCGCAATTCTAGGAAGAATTTTGGTGTGTCGTAGGTGAGAAAAGGTTGCGGAGCACTGGTTTAGAGTACAGACTCGCGTTAAGGGCCCTCTTATTCGGGATTCAAACCCAATATTATTGGCAGACTAAAAATATTACGAAATAACGACAAAAAACCTGTTGACAAAAAGGTTAAGAAGGTGGTGGCTGCGGCCGTTTTATTAGATACTTTCCCACATCTGAACATGATTATAACAATATATTTAACAAGAACACAACAGTTAACTTAACCTTTTCCTTCCTGTGCAAAAAAAATCCGCGCGTTTCGGTGCTGTGTATTCAATACACATGTAAAAATGAGCGATTAAAATTGGAAAAATAAGAATATTCATAGCCAATGGCATAAATTAATAAAATTTGAAGTCAAAAATGATAATAATTGAAATTTAATTGCTGAAAACATAAAAAAAACATCGGCCGACGTTCACAAAACGGGTGAAAGATCACCTCAAACGGATGCCCGCGAGCTACTGAGAGCTGAGACGGGACTCGGTCTCGGACTGTTATACCTCGAAGGAAGAAACACTATTGCGAACTGAGATTCTACGAGTATTTCTTGCGTTCCCATATACCAAAGTAGAGTGAAAGTGAGACGTGAATAGCGTCGCTTCCTCATCCATAGCGGTATTTTAGAATGAATATACCTACGTCACACACTGGCACACGTTTGATTGTATCGGTGAATTTATTCCCGATTTTCACAAAATATCTCTGATGTGGCCGATAAATGCTAATTATTATTAATGTTATTTTTTCATTCAATGCGTAAATGTATTACGGAGGAATACCTAAAATCTGAACCCAGTATTTATTGTATTTATAGAGATATTAAAGTTTTTAGAAGCAATGTGTACTAGTTACACATTACAGGGAAGGAAGAGTACCGGACAATTATTTAAGCCATAATTTAAATTCAGATTGTTTTCGGTGCCGTATTTATTATATTTATAGAGATATTAAAGTTTTTAGAAGGAATGTGTACTAGTTACACATCACAGGGAAGGAAGGGTTAATGAGGCAAAACAAACTAAAATGAAAACCTTGGTGAAATCTTCCAATATTTGATAGTAACACATTCGGCTTAGCGTGGAGTGTAATGTACTCGTATTAGTACTTTTACCAAAGTTTCCCTAGAAAATGAAACAAGAATAGTTCGTTAGATTGAAAGGGAATTTGAAATTATAATTATTGTGTAATTATTTTAATTAACAACTTTGAAATATGTAAATACTTGTAATTGTGAAGTAATTAATTAAAATATGTTTGACTGGTGAGTGCGTTGACTTATATTTGTTGGGCCTCGAACCAGGAGATATCACATTGGTAATTTTATAACGTTTCGACAGATTGGGTCCAATCTAAATATGCCCCGTTTTTCGAAGTTTCAATAAAATTGTGTCAATAAATTTCTTGCTGAAAGTTTTCGAATCTTCAGAGCGGTTGTAGTTTGGTCTTCTTGCATTGTTTATTAACATTTATAACATGAATTTTGCGGATACAAGGCATGTTTTTGTGCAAAAACAATGATGCTTCTAAAATGATTGATAGAAACCGCTGATCTTGAGTAGAATCTTTACATATTGAATATTCTATTATTTAATTCTTACAAATAAAAATTTACTTTATTTTGACGTATTTAGCTTCTGTTTTTTCTTTTCAATATACTCGTACACAAATACGACACAAAAACTGTTTTTAAATATAAATTTTATTTTGTTACATTTTATTTCATTACATTTTATTTTTATAACATTTCATTTTATTTTTGTTACATTTTATTTTATTACAATACATTTTATTTTTATAACATTTCATTTTATTTTTATTACATTTTATTTTATTACGTTTTATTTTCTAACTTTTTGTTTTATATCGTTTTATTTTATTGCTTTTATTTGATTTGATTACAATGTATGGTCTTTTATCGACCAATAAAAATGTAACATGACATTCAAAATAACAATTTTGAGTGTGCATAAATAAAAATACATATTGTCACAAAAATTAGAAACATTTATTTATTAAACACTTTTATTGCAAATGTAATCTGGTGAGATTATTTCTAGGCGGCAATCTCTTCCAACCAATCAGAACATTTACATGAATCATATACAAAAAAAATATCGATACGCAGTATTTACATGTGTAAATTTACACAAAAAAAAAAACAAAATTGAGAATGGTCAAGGCTCAGGTAATCAAAAACATTAACTTACAAAAAGAATGAAAAAGATAATATAAGAACAAAACAAAAGGAAAAACATGCATTCACGCATACAATCAATCAACATATTTACAGATATCTTGATTAGTTTAAGAGAAATAATTTCAACGAAAAAATAATAAGGATTTATGATTCAGATAAATAAAAACGCACTCTAAGAAAATGTTTTAAGGCATTTATTCTGATACATTAAGACTTTTACCAAATATGTTACCAGGACATCAATTATATGTTACCAGGACATCAATTATTGCTTGCCATTGTGTTTTTTTTATTTCCGTATCTGAAATACGATATGCGTAAAAAAATTTAAGTTAGCGAAAAAGCTATATTTATTTTTAAAGGTTTTAAAAAATTGATGTCGTTATATACAATGCATTGATTTGCAGGGTAGCTTAAGTAAAAATGTTTCTTGAGTCTTCGAAAAGACTATAGTTTCACTTTGTGGTGCTATTTTTTTACATAAAAGGAAAAAATAAGTGAAATAAAAAGCTTATTTTATATTTTTGTGTTCACCATAGGTTTAATTTAGGTTCACAATTAGTTTCGAAGACCACCGTCTTCTTCGTCAGGTGAATATAAACTAAGTTGCTAAAATATATTCTGTACGAGTGTAAATAACCTAATATAAAAGAGGTAAGGTAGGGGGAGTGAAGTGGGGAGAGATGTGAAACAATAATAATAATAATTTTTCATTTATTTACCGAATGTGTAACTATCACAATTTGAAATATCTGCTGAGATTTTTTCAGTAGTTTCAGCTTCACGCTGTTTTGTATAAAAAAGATTTCAATATATATGTAGATCTGGGATATACCCAAAACAAACGTTGCAGCCGCGTTTTCTATTCTCTATCACTCTGCTCTCTTGAGCTCTAACAAATGTTTCTATTATTGTTATTTTACTATTTTTTTTCCATATATACTCCTACAGTATGTTATGCCTACGAGGATTTTACATTAATATTAAATAATACAATTAAAGAGATGAATCGAAGAATGGCCCATTCAACATAATCGAAAAAAAAAATTTTTTTTTTCATAAAATAATTTTTTACAAGGTCTTCCCATGGTCGTTAACAAAACGGCCCAACTTTCATACTTTTTGTGACAATATTCTATATTTGATAATTTGGGCTAACGAAGTAGCCTCTATTCTTGATCATTATTTTCAAGCATTCTTGAATAGAGGTGTTGCTTACAAATACCTTTTGGTGTATACTGATAGCAGTATACACCAAAAGGTATTTGTAGAGACCAGAATGTCAATTATACAATGGACCGTTTTTGGCAGTCGTTGGTTGAAAATGGTTGATTTGAATCGATTACTTACTCGTTGCCAGAAAGATGGCATAGCTATCTCCCGTGTGATCGTCACTTTGCAATGATAGAGAGAATGCAAAGACGTTTAGAAAAGGATGAAACTCCTGAAAATTGGATAAATATGATATCCGAAAGATTTAGCGCAAGTTACAGGTGACATGATAAAATATTTTACGGCACAGTTAAAATCATATTTAACACCGATTCAACAGTTAAACGCATTAAACGATCGTGGAATAAAATGCACCATTACGAAGTATAAAATGTTTTTTTTTTATTTATTGTATCGTTCGTGCATATTCCGAGAACATTTAAATACGTCAAACGTCTTAATATAATAAAAATCGTCTAGTTTTGCGAGATACAAATCAAACTATCTCTGCTGAGAACGAAGATAATCAGTTCTTTAACGTAAGGAAACACGCGCTGTAAAGGCAATTTGACACTTGGAGTGGCGGAGGAAACACATTGCATCATATCCAGTCTTGGAGGCGGGCTCAGCTAACGAGCTTCAGGCGCAATTGCCTCGTGCCAGATTGTAGATTGTGCATTGTACGTTGCAACGTGCAATTACAGAAACTAATCTGTAACTGCACTCACCGCATCGGCACAACATGCTGCATGACTGATTACTTTGCCATTTGTTCAATGTGTCAATGTATGTTTGGATTATTAATACTTGGTTTGATATTACTGTTTGCTTCGTTTCTCTACATAATATTGTTACAAGTTCTAGAAGTCAGGAGGTGGTTTAAAAATTCGACAGATTGCGTGTCAGAGGACCAGCAAAATGGTTTAAATGCCACACAGTAGACCTGAACGCACTAAAATATCTAAAATATCACTTTGAGGTATTTTGGTTTTTGAGAGACAGTAGTCTCACCGGTACTATTTCGTGGTGTTTTAGCCACAAACATGTCAAACATTTAAATTATTGAACCAGAAAAAAAAACTCTCAAAATAAACGAAGGTCTAAGCAGTGTTGAATAAATAAACAATGAACAAAAAAAAAACACAACATTGTTTTATTAAATATAAAAAAGTCAAAATACATATTCTAGTAATATAGGTCAAAAAGGGACAATGCTATTGCGTCTCTGGAAGGGCTTATGTCATCTAATGGTCTCTAAGACACAAATGTATTTAAAAATAATCATAAGCAAATTCCTCTCGCCAATCACGGATTCTACTTAGCAGAGATTGCCTGTTGGCTTTTCCATTACACCGGTCTTTCTTCTCTAGTCCTTTTCTATTTGTATAGTAAGGCTCTGAACTGATCTACCAAACGAAGCAAGACTAGTGGTTTTATTTTCAACATTCAAACAGCGACTCAAAAATAGTTAGTGTCTTTCAATGATATGACATGTTTTCCTTGATTCTCCAGTTTTCTGTCTCACCTCTTTCTCCGAACACCATTAATTACGAACGAACTGTTTCTGTAGCTAAGTCAATAAATTGAAATGAGGCCTATAATATCTATAAGTGTAAGTGCATGATTTTTTTGACCCATAGCATTTTAGCCACTTAATCGATGATCAATCCATCCTATGGGTCGACACTGTCAAATACCTTGACATCATGTTCTACGAGTACAGTAAACATACGTGTGGTTGTCATATTGAGAGTACTCGTTTATTTGCCAATAAAGTAATGGTATTTATGATTGTTAAGTCTCTAAGGCATTTGATGGTGGCACTCTTCATAACATAATTTGATGGTGGCGCTCTTCATAACATAATCAATTGATTCGCAGTAAATTTGAATGTTGTTCAATCATATGGAACCCGAGGGGATTCCAGAACTCCCCCTTTGTTGTGCGAGTTCAAAAGAGATTTCAGCAACACTTTTATTGCAAAGTGTAAGGATTTTCCACATTTTTTTAACCCTTCATTCCCTGTGATGTGTAACTAGTACACATTGCTTCTAAAAATTTTAATATCTCTGTAAATATAATAAATACTGGGTTTAGATTTTAGGTATTCCTCCGTAATACATTTACGCATTGAATTAAAAAAATATAGTTAGCACTTATCGGCCAATTCAGAGATATTTTGTGAAAATCGGGAATAAATTCACCAATACAATCAGACGTGTGCCAGTGTGTCACGTAGGTATATTCATTCTAAAAACCGCTATGGGTGAGGAAGCGACGCTATTCACGTCTCACTCTACTTCGGTATATGGGAACGCAAGAAATATAATATCAGTCCGCAATTGTGTTTCTTCCTTCGAGGTATAATAACAGTCCATGGCCAAGTCCCGTCTCAGCTCTCAGTAGTTCCAAGAAGTCCATTTGAGGTGGTCTCTTCGCCCGTTTTGTGAACGTCGGCCGATGTTTTTTTCATGTTTTCAGCAATTAAATTTAAATTATTATCACTTTTGACTTCAAATTTAATTAATTTAAGCGATTGACTATGAATCTTCTTATTTTTTCGATTTTAAATCACTCATTTTTACATGTGTATTGAATACACAGCACCGGAATGTGAGAATTTTTTTAGCACAGGAGGGGAAAGGTTAATGGGTATACCTGGAAAATACTATTTACATGTTATAAAGGATCTTCGCATACTATACAAATTCTAATGGCTTACGAGAAAAAACCTTTTGTTAAATATACCGGACATTTATTTACGCCATCCTGTACTAAGATTGTTTTCTGTGCTGTATTCCTGAACTTCATCACCATTCCCTCGTGGAATAAATTTTCTGAGATCGATACCTTCCACGTCTTGGTGAGAAATAAACTCCTTAATAAACTACGTATGTATAACTGAGTCACTTCATTGGGAAGCATGTGTAACATTCTTCTTCTCCCTGGCTCCATCCCAACTCACTGTCTGCGGAGACTGTTGGGGTCAGCTCTCCTCGTCCTCAGGTTGTATGCTCTTCGGTCCCGGACTACGTCCCCCAGACCATGCCTCTGCATCAAGTTATCTTTTTGCACCACTCATGAATTCTTTAGTCTTCCTCTGGTTGTTATTCGAGGAAGATCTATGGAGATTGCCTGGTTCACAATGTGATCGGGTGGTCTGCGTCCAACGTGCCCATGCCATCTCAATCTGATCTGGTGCTCTGCGTCCAACGTGCCCATACCATGAGTAACATTGTTCATGTTGTCATTATGCTGTGTTTAGACTTTTAATAGTTTTTTACAAATAAATAAACACCAGTTTTCTAGCTGAGGATTGCAAGTTTAATTCTTGTTGGTACCCAGATTTCCAAAAAAAAAATAACAGTTGCGTGTGACTCTCGCGCGGTAGAAGTGAAACTTCTTAGCTCCTGGAAAAGTTGATTTATGCATTGCTTTTTTCAATTTGTTAATGATTTTAATTATTTATTTTTTTAAGATTAGGAAAGGGTTATGTGGAATTTAATTCAAGAAAATCTCTCTTAATTAAATAAAAAAATATTTATTTTTAATAATAAATAATAATAATTTTAATAATAATATAATACACTTAATAATATTAAATTATAATTTTTAATAGTAAATAAATTAATATTTTTTGTTATTATTAATTATTGAATTATTTATTTATTATTATATTGTTAGTAATATATTATTTTTAATGTAATTATATTACATTATTAATTAATTATTGTATATTATAATTAATTATAATATAATTATTAATATTATAATAACATATATATTATACATATATTACGAGTATATTAAGTAAATATTATAACAAATATTAAATAAAATAATTTAATATAAAATATAATTAATAATTATTAACTATATTAATATAAAAATAATATATAACAAAAAATATTGTTTTTAATAATAATATGATACACTTAATAATATTAATTATTATTAATAATAAATAATTATTTATAATAAATAATTATTAATATTAAAATAATTAATAATAATTTATGTTGTTAATAAATAAAATATTTACTAAATAAAAAATGTTTTAATAATAATGATATAATACACCGTTTCACTTTTCGTGACGTTAAGGCCAATTTGCCTTACCACGTCTACCTATATAAGTTTTATTTCAAAAAAGTTTCTAGTCTGGTTTTCCCTGAAGACTTGTTTTTAACATCGTAAGGTTTGTTTAACACCTGCAAGGTTTGTTGAACACCTGTAAGGTTTGTTTAACACCTGTAAGGTTTATTTAACACCTGTAAGGTTTGTTGAACACGTGTAAGGTTTCTTTAAAATAAAAACACCACATTGTATAGTACACATTGAAAGCGTAATACTACAAGATATTCTCAAACAATTGTTTATGTTATGCATTTACCTTAAACATATCAAACGTTTGACGTGTTGTTTGGAATAGATTGTCATCTGCCAATAAAGCCTTTAGATTTGACTTGAGCCAATGCAGTTTAAAAAAATAAAAAAATGCTACACTCAACATGGTTATACGAGTACATGGGAACCTTAGCCTAGTTGGCGAGATGTCTGTCTCCTCACCCGCGGGTTGCGGGTTTGACTTCCACCTGAACTCAATGTTTATAGGGGTTGCAGTCTGGTTTTCACTTCCGACTACATTCGCTAACAACTTTAAGAATCATGTCGTACATAACACAAGAGTGTAATACAACAAAAATCTTTAATATTTCTCATGTTTTCTACTTTAGACAGTCCCCAATATACGTTGATACACCTTCAAAAGGTACCATGCATAAGTTATAAAGACTTGTATCCCTGAAATTCCTTCTAAAAATCATTTATTAAAAATGAGAACGTTCATACTCGGAGGTTTTTGTGTTTCCGTAGTGAAGTCACCCTTCACCCTCTTTTCTCAATGTTTGCCCTCGCTCCAGACAATGCAGAGCCAACTGGCGCGAAATATTTTCAGGTGTAACCTGGAGAAGGCTTTCATCTCCAGAATGGGGTCACGGAGTTTAACTCTTCCTTTCCTGAGCGGGGTCTAGAGAAGACCTCAATACACACATAATATTTTCAATTTCAATCAATCTAACCACCTATTTTTCTAATTCTAATATACCATCAGGTCCTGTTGGGGTAGGCAGATAAAAAAGAGTGCCAATTTTTTCTACTATGACATACTTCCTACTCCTCTTTCACATCCAAACATTTACTAATACAGCTCCTTCTATTTCTCTTACTACGCACCTGTAATTTTTTTCAAAATTTCTTTAAATCAATCATATTTTTCTCTGACTCATGTTTTGTAATTGCATTATAAATTTGTATTGTCAGTCTTTCGTCACCCAATTGCTGATCGTGTCCGAACTGCATCAACAGGCTATTTTAATAGATCACATATTTTTCTCAGTGCACGCATTCGTATTGAATTCATTCATTTGAAGAAAAAAAACAATCCTTTAGGGTGGGGTGTTATAACATAACATATATATGTATATTTAAAAAAAATTATTCACTTTGCACGGATTTCTCCTCTTACACAAAGAGAGTCTGCTTGTAGCATTAACTTATTCGTTAGGAAGAATATCAGCCAGGATTCTTCTCATACTGCTAGGCGGTACCGAGACTATATCCACAGTGTCATTCAGTTGGTTCAATATCTCTATACCACGCGTGACTGGGTGTTTAGCCATGATATTCGTCCTGTAAGCTGGTATGTAGAACAGAGGGTGATTCCTTGCACGGCTATATTTATTGGGTACATATAAACTTAGTGCTTCTAGAATCGCGGGACAGTTAAAGTCACCTTGAAAAACCTTAAGTAGGAATGTCGCAATGGATTCTTACCTTCTTGTTTCGAGGCTTATATAGTTACACACCGTGAGAATTTTGACATGGTGAGCATATTGTGGGTAATCGGCCTTTGTTCTGTACCATAGATATCTGACGGACTTTCTTTGTATTTGTTCTATATTGTTTTTATATTTGAGCTGATGAGGAGTCCAAACTGTAGATCCATATTCTAATTTGGTTCTTATATGATAATTATACAATATAAGTTTCAGAGGATATCGGTGCTGTTAAATATCACCATGACTTTGTATTTCGGAGCATTAATGTTTAGATGTATCCCTTGGATTTCATAAATTTGGATAATATTACACTATAGCGATATAAACTATAATCTGGTGGGTTCACTGTTATGGGGCAATATTTTTGTTGTTGCCATTGTTCTGTACCATAGATATCTGAGGGTTTTTTTGTGTATTTGTTCTATATTATTTTTATATTTGAGCTGATGAGGAGCCCAAACTGTAGATGCATATTCTAATTTGGTTCTAATTAGATAATTATATAAGTGATAGAGCTTTTGCCGTTGCTGGTCTTGTGTCGTGGAATTTTCTACCGCTTAGTGTTAGACATACTCGTTTGGGTGGCTTGAGCAGCTTTAGGAAGCATTTGATGACAACTCTTTTTGGCAGTCATTTTAAAAATGAATGGTTGTGTGTTATATGAATACTATATCCATATTCCACACTACATGTAGATCCGAATGTGTTACTTACGGAATCGGAAGGCCTACAAAGTTTTCTTTGTAGTTCGTATTTCCTTGATAAGGTTTCTACGGTTATGGTAGCAAATATATTTTTCTGAACATATGCAGATGCGAAGAAGTAGCTTATCGAATGGCTCCAGTCACAATCTTTCCACCCTTTTACTCAATTTATTTTGTTTTATTTTTAATCTGTCAAAAATAGTAGCAAGAGCCTCCTTAAATAAAGTATGATCTCTGAAGGGCACTACATAAAAAGTAGCTAGAGCCTCCTTGAAGAAAGGATAATCTCTTAAGGGCGCTACATAAATAGTAGCTAGACTCTAGCTCTACTCTAGAGCCTCCTTGATGAAAGTATACTCTCTGAAGGGCGTTACATAAATAGTAGCTACAGCTTGCTTGAAGAAAGTATGATAACTGAAGGGCGCTACAAATATTGTCATTTTATTATTATTTTTGAAAATAATAAAAAATAATTCATCATGAATCTCAAAATTTTAATGCAAATTAATAAATATAACATAATTATTTCTGAAAACTGTCCAGGCTCCTTGGAATACCCCATTCCGACATTTTAGAATTTTCGGAACATGATTAGGGAACAGTTAAAGGGCGGGTGACTTCTTTGTTTTCCGAGACCAAAGGAAAGGGGTTGCTCTTCCTCAAAGAGAACGCCAAGCGTGGGGTAGTGGGGCGTTCCTTTGAACCGAGTCTCTTTTCCTGCAACAGCCACTTAAGGTGACAAGAATGCAACACCACTACGCTCTGTCACCACTTGCTGGAAATATCAACATTCCTCTAGTTTAAAATGTTTTTCATAGAAGTTACCGTGATGAGCGGGTTTAAATGGTGAAAACTAACGAGGAATTAAATGGTGTGACAAGTAAATTATATGACAAATATATATATAAAGAAAGGTAATGAATGTTGCGAAATCTAACGTCATGGTGATAGAAAAGTATGAAAGAAAAAGTAAATGTCATATATAGGTGAGAAATGAAAAATTGCAGTTCAAGTATATACTCGTATGTTTAAGTACCCTGTTGACTAAAGTACCAAGATCTTAACTAACCGACTCTCGAGTACTTTTGACACGAACCAACCACGAGAACAAGCTGGATTCAGGAAGGGTTTCAGTACCATGGATCATATTCAGGTGCTGCGGTAAATAATAGAACGATGTGAGGAATACGAACTCCCTCTGTACCTAGCCTTTGTGGACTACGAAAAGGTATTCGACTCAGTAAAAAAAGTTGCCATACCAGAAGCTCTAAAGACACAAGGCATTGATAGAGCATACATTCAGTTGTTCAATAACATCTATAAGGATGCAACAGCAAAAATACATCTCCCCAAATTCTCGGAAACCTTCCAAATCGGTAAGGGAGTTCGTCAAGGAGACACTATTTCCCCGAAATTATTCACAGCTACACTTGAATACATATTTAAAAAACTAGAATGGGAAAATAATGGCCTGGTGATTGATGGGAAATACCTGAGCCATTTGAGATTTGCAGACGATATCGTTATATTCTCACAAAACCCGAATGATCTTCAGCACCAACTGCAAGAATCGGCAGAGGTCAGCAAAAGAGTTGGTTTAAAAATGAATATTTCAAAAACCAAATATATGATGAACAGCTTTGCTATACCAAAACCAATAAACGTAGATGGAAAGCCGCTAGAACTTGTCCAGGAATATGTGTATCTGGGCCAACTTATTTCGTTTGTAGGTGGCATATCGGAGGAAATAGCACGAAGGGCAAAACTAGCGTGGAGCTCATTTGGACGTTTGAACAACATTGTTTATACTATCAGAAAATCTAGCCTAACCTTTCTGTCGTTGTAACTTTCACGTTTTTTTTATAATTCACCTTATACGAAATCATCTACAGAAATTTTTAAAAATCCAAAAAGTTACAGTTATTTGTCTAATTTATTAGATTTTAACACATATTAAATAATGACATATTATTTGCTTCACTACGTTATACTATACTTTGTGTTATTGTTGTGTCTTTCTCAGGAATGTATAACTATGTCCTGAATAACAAAACCAAATCCAGGAATTTTAAGGATTTTCAATTGTTTTTTCTTTTTGAAAAAAAAAACACATTTAAAAGCCGACTTTTCATAGGATTTGATTAAATTCTTTGATAAACACTATTTGGTCAAGTAGTGTTTAAATTCTTTAATTAAAACTGTTTGGTCAGGTAGTGTTAATATTCTTTAATAAACACTATTTGGTCAAGTAGTGTTTATATTCTTTGATAAACACTATTTGGTCAAGTAGTGTTTAAATTCTATGATTAAAACTATTTGGTCAGGTAGTGTTAATACTCTTTTATAAACATTATTCGGTCAATTAGTGTTTATATTCTTTGATAAACACTATTTGGTCAAGTAGTGTTTAAATTCTTTGAATCAAACTATTTGGTCAGGTAGTGTTAATATTCTTTAATAAACATTATTCGGTCAAGTAGTGTTTATATTCTTTGATAAACACTATTTGGTCAAGTAGTGTTTAAATTCTTTGATTAAAACTATTTGGTCAGGTAGTGTTAATATTCTTTAATAAACATTATTTGGTCAAGTAGTGTTTATATTCTTTGATAAACACTATTTGGTCAAGTAGTATTTAAATTCTTTGACAAACACTATTTGGTCAAGTAGTGTATAATTATTGATAGCTGATTGTTAAGTTTTGCTCAGAATATCATCATCTAAACCAGGGGTCTCCAAACTATGGCCGGATATGCCCGGTATCCGGCCCGTCATAGTTATATATTAGGTATTTTCACTAAGAAACTATAGTCACAAAACAAACTAGTCGCACTATATTTCGCTTTTCGCGCATCGGCTATCTCTGCCGCAATGAAATGTCCTTGACACTTGCTCATAAGTACCAAATGAAATTTCGAACGGAGCGGAGTCCACCCGCGCGCCCTGCGCCATAGATATCTCACTCGCCGGCTAGTCCCAATACGAAAATTTGCGCGTAATTCAAAACAACAGTATGTTGGTATGATGAGCTAGCTAGGTCTTGGCCCTTGGGACTTAGTGGAGGAGTCAGTGTGGCCCTTAGGCTAAAAAGTTTGGAGACCCTTGAACTAAACAATTAGATTGTGAAAAAACCAAACTTTTTAAAGCACAGAGGTAAATCGATATATAAGGAGAGCGGATCATGAAATAACGAAACTTTTTCAAAAAGAAACGCTTTAGGTGTTTTTACATCGAATTTTATGTTTTCATATACAATAGCTTATACTTTGCTGTCATAACTTTTTATAGCGCTATTTAGTAGCACAAAAATGGCGTTATAATAAACTCTGTCAAACGAAATACTACGCTAGATTAAACCAGCCGATCGTCTTTGATCTTTGGTGTCCTTGCCTTTGGAACTTTGGGTTTGGTTTGTCAAGAGTAAGTTGAAGCGCAATAGCTTTAATACAATAAACCAACACTAGCATACGTCTATTCTTACCACAAAATTACTGATAATCATACTCGATCACAAGGGATAGCCCATCATACTTGATCACAAGGCATAGCTCATCATACTTGATCACAAGGGATAGTCCATCATACTTGATCACAAGGGACAGCCCATCATACTTGATCACAAGGGATAGCCCATCATACTTGATCACAAGGGATAGTCCATCATACTTGATCACAAGGGATAGCCCATCATACTTGATCACAAGGGATAGCCCATCATACTTGATCACAAGGGATAGTCCATCATACTTGATCACAAGGGACAGCCCATCATACTTGATCACAAGGGACAGCCCATCATACTTGATCACAAGGGATAGTCCATCATACTTGATCACAAGGGATAGTCCATCATACTTGATCACAAGGGACAGCCCATCATACTTGATCACAAGGGATAGCCCATCATACTTGATCACAAGGGATAGTCCATCATACTTGATCACAAGGGATAGCCCATCATACTTGATCACAAGGGATAGTCCATCATACTTGATCACAAGGGATAGCCCATCATACTTGATCACAAGGGATAGCCCATCATACTTGATCACAAGGGATAGCCCATCACACTTGATCACAAGGGATAGCCCATCGTACTTGATCACAAGGGACAGCCCATCGTAAAAAGAAGCATTTTGATATGTGTATTTAATAATAAAGTACTTTGTCATTCCACTTATAACATCGATCCCCGATACACGTGTTTCTACCTCCCATCCCGAGGCTCTCTTCAGGCGCAACGATCGCGGTTTGTTATAAGAGCAGTGTCTGTGTCAGACGGGTGCCATGTTACTATGAACCACCCACATCAATAGTGGTATACTCGTATTTATGGAAATATTTATTTTATTACGAGTATATAATAAATTAATCAAAATATTTTTAGAATTTGACATTATTAATTAAGAGGAAATTTGTTTATGTAGTGCAAACCTTTTTTTTGTTTGGTCATTTAATTTTTTTTTTGTTTTTTATTCATGGGTTTGTGTATCTCTAACGTTTCTTGGTTCATTATGCAAAATTTTAACCATACTATATTTAACCTTACTATCTTTAACCTTACTTTATTTAACCTTACTATCTTAAACCTTACTACATTTAACCTTACTATCTTTAACCTTACTATATTTAACCTTACCATCTTTAACCTTACCATATTTAACCTTACCATCTTTAACCTTACACCATCTTTAACCTTACCATCTTTAACCTTACCATCTTAAACCTTACCATCTTTAACTTTACTATTTTTAACTTTACTATCTTTAACTTAACTATCTTTAAACTTACTATATTTAACCTTACTATCTTGATGTCTTTAAACCTCCACAGCGTTAATGCCTTAACTATAAACAACATATTACTATCTTATTCATGTAATTTATGGTATTTTTTCATAAGACCTCTATGGTACTGATGAAAAGATGGTGTTTCTTTCCTTCTTGAATAATGGCCTTGAATATAGTGACTAGATTTCAGTTTATATAAACCCTGAGATTCTGAGTTGAAGAAATGGTTTTCTTCGATGAGAATTCTTATAATAAAGCAAAATAGGAACAGTATATAATAATCAGTTAAATGGTTATAGTAACAATTTTTTTTTTATAAAATAGAGAAAAAACTAGGAACTGCGATGTTTAATGAATATAAATTGTATTTCATATTAGTCTAACGCTACGCGCTATACGCTCACGTTGAGTTAATTTTAGACATTATAAAAGAATTTGCTTAACCCGGAAAAATTATAACAAAATCCCGAGAACTCCTAGAAGAAATTCGACATTTCAGAGAACTTTTAAAATCAAATGTATCCTAAAATATGACTAGTGCAAAATAATTTATGGTATTTTAGTGCCAAACCTGCGGTACTGATGAAAAAATAGTCCCAACTGTCAAAATCAAATGACGTAACTTTACTATCTTTGAATTTGAAATTAAAAAAAATATTTTTTTTTATTTTAGACTTCGCACGTCTTTTGTATTATTTAAGGACTTCACTTCATGCTGAATTATAATATTGAATTTGCTAAAAGCCATCCTACTAGAAAAAAAGAGGCTTTAAATCAACTGAAAAATTAGACAACATGTTTATCTTTAAGTACATGTCTCAGAATTCAGTGTTTTGTAAACGATATCATGTTAACTATCCATATCATGTTTACTATCCATATCATGTTTACTATTTCTTTTTTTTTTGTAAGATGATACCCCCTTGTAAGCTGATACGAGAAAACTTTTGTGAACTTTCCCGACCGGTTTCAAAGAGAGCCGTTTATGGTACTATGCAAAAGATATATATTAAGATTTACTTTCATATCTTTGAGATATTTATCTATTGACTGTTATGAGTGACTGTTTTGGGACAGGGGGAGTGGAGGAAGAAGTGAAGAATGAAATTGATTTAATCTGTGGAAATAACATTTGTGAATAATATTTTAATGTTATTTCGTGTTTTACAGTAAACTTGTATTTTCAAACATAATTTCGTTTCGCGTATGTGTGAAATGTTATCGTTGTTTTTTAAAATTTAATTTTATTTATTTATGTATTTATTTAACAATTTTATTGCAAATACAATCTGGCGGGCTTATTGCCAGGCGGCAATATCTCTTTACCAACTAGACAAAATCAAATGAAGCAAGTTATATGGTCGCAAAAAACATTCAAATGACTATCCATCCACACGAAATCCATAAGCACATACGTGAGCATATGCCCACAAACCCCACAAATATGGACAATCGCCCGAACATTCCTTTTCATATCAAGTGATATATTTAACACCTCCGTGGCCTGATGGTAAGACGTTTGTCTGCCGATCCGGAGGTTGTGGGTTCGATTCCCGCTGGAACCCAGATTTTTTTAAATTGGATTCCAGTCCGGTTTTCACTTAGGGTCCATTAAAACATCTTTGTGGTTGGTTAGAAGAGATTGACAACTTTTTACTAGAACACAAAACAACTGTGGAAACCACGGTCGTCGCTAAATATTGTCAACACATACGGTCAACGACCGGCGAAACGACCTTTGGATACCCGATGAATTATATTCTACAGTCCGAAGGTCACATACCAAAACATTGACGCGGCCGGACATCGCGCCGCATTCCACAGTAGAAAGAGAACGCATCACGCTGTCTCGCCGGTTCCGTAAACAAATTTTTTACCTACAATACTATTTACGATATCTACAATACTTTAATTGACCATTTCTGCACGCACAGATAAATTTGGAACAACCAATTTATTAGACGAAGAAGAATTCGACCTCCAAGTTTTGCTTCTCTCTGAAGGTACATCCTTTAGACACAGATTCGAAAGATATAGTGGAGACTTTATATTAAAGGGTTTACAATGGAGACATCTTATTAAATAAATCAGTGTAAGTGTAGACTTTTTAGAATCACTTCAGCAGTGTAGACTTTTTAGAAACAAACCAATATGAAAATATTAATGATTATCAAATATCAGCCTAGCAACTGCATTGAAAACAGACTGGAGTCTAGAAATTTGTGAATCAGGCAAACCAGAATAAATAATGTTATAATAATCCAAACGCGGTACAATTAATAAATTATGAAAGCTTTATTTCCATTGTTGGAAGATATCGATGTACAAATTTAACTCTAAAACTATAGAAATATGAATATACCGTTTGAACCAATTTGTCTATCGAAGGAGAGCTTAATATTAAAACAGACACCAAGAAATTTGATACTATCTTTCGGAAAGATACTAACACCCATAACTGAACAAGCATCCCCATCAAGAATATTTCGTCTACGTGGCGAAGCCACCCAGATACATTCCATTTAACTTGGACATCCAGTTTGAGACTTTGAGAATGCTGTTAAAAGTATCGTATTTCAGAATATTTTTTTCACTTGGATCTCTCTCTCTCCGTGGTTGCAGTCCTAATACTGGTTTGCAGCAATTTCAACTCTTCTCCTCCATTCCCCCCTGTCCTGTGCGGCTCTTTTTAAATCTGTATATGTTGAGCAGCGCACGTCCACCAACAGGTCCTCCAGGTACTCTCGGCGTAGGCGTCCCCTAGAGCTTGTCCCCTCGGTCATACCCTCCATTATGGCATGCAAGAGGCCCTCTTGTCGTATTATATGACCGATCCATCTTGCACGCCTTTCGGACAGGATCCTGAGCAGGTGCCTTCCTCCTTCGATTCGTTGGAGAACCTCTTCATTTGTGATGCGGTCTCTCCAGGAAATTCCTAATAGTCTTCTATAGGACCACATCTCAAAAGCCTCTAGTCTTCGTCTATCTCTTTCGGATAGGCACCATGTCTCGCAGCCGTACATCGAGATACTCCATACATAGGTCTTGATGAGGAGTATTCTCAGTTTTAGGTCTATATTATTTGATTATATTATTTTCGACCTTTTATTAAATGCAAGTCTAGCCTGATGTATACGGCTGTCGACCTCGCTCTTGGACCGACCGTCCCATGTTATTTTGCTCCCGAGGTAGACAAACTCCTTGGTGTTCTTTAGTGGTTTACCCGACATCACTATTCTCATCTGGTGTTGCGCTCGGCCTACAGTCAGCAGCTTTGTTTTGTCTTTATTTATCTTCATACTGTAGTTATCTTGAAGAATGCTTTCCATAGTTGTTAAGGCCTCCTGTAGTTCCTCTTCACTTTCAGCAACCATAGCAATATCGTCAGCGAACCTTATCATATCCACCTTTTGCCCGTGTATCTTTACACCTTCTCTGTGACTCATTCTCTCTCTCAAGTCATCAATCGCGCTCTGTATATAGGCGTTAAAAAGAACAAGTGACAGAGAGCATCCCTGCCTTACCCCTTGTCTTATATTGGCTTCCTTTATAAGACACTTGGATCACAGCTTCTAAAATGCAAAGTATCATCCACACAAACCTGAGACTCAAAACCCTCCGTGCAAATGAGATCACTGATATGATTTATATAGAACAAAAAACAGCGGCTCCAATACCAATCCTTGTGGTATACCATACTTTTCAATATCCTGAGAAGACTCTTCGCGATTGATAACAACAGATTGCCTTCTATTTGACAGATAAGATTAACCCCAGGTGAGAGCGCAGCTTGAAAACACATACTCATCCCTTTATACATCGATAAGGGATAATCACTTTATTTCAAAATTGGCAATGGTCTCAACGTATGTTTATCGCTTCTCATAAGTAATGCCTCTCAGAAACAGGCCAGAAATATACAAGGGGAAGATCTGATTGAGAAATTGAAAGACACACAGGCTAGGAATTCCACCCTATTTCGGAGTTAATTATCAATAGTCACTAAACGTATTTTCTCTGATGCCGCGACATAAAAAAACCGAGATCAATCCATCTTTCCATTTTCTAATCGATCCGTGGTAATTCGCGGCAAGAACAAGCTTAGGAGAAGAAAATAAACATCGGGAAGCAGGAGGCGCGTGGTCCGGTGTATTAATACCAACGCGCCGGGAGCGAATCGGGGCTCAGTGCTCCTGCCGCGCGCTTCACGACCACACGCCACAGCACAGGTGAGCGCCCAGCCTCTTCCTAAACCTCGGCCTATCGTCTCCTTCGGCCAAACCTTCTGCTGCCGAGCAGCGCGTCGTCTCTTGATCACAGCCCGACACTGCAACAACTCTTATATCTAACGAGTGATAGTTTTTTTTTAACAAGTTTATTGACCCTTGTGATCCAGTCTCCTCAGTGAAATCAATTTGCGATTCGGTAATACTTAAAGCTATTTTAACCTTTCCCTTCCTGTGCTTAATAAATCCGCGCGTTCCGGTGCTGTGTATTCAATACACAACAATACACATGTGAAAATGAGCGATTTAAAATCGGAAAAATAAGTATATTTATAGTCAATCGCTTAAATTAATTAAATTTGAAGTCAAAAGTGATAATAATTGAAATTTAATTACAGAAAACATTAAAAAAAACATCAACGGACGTTCACAAAACGGGCGAAGAGACCACGTTAAACGAATACCCGCGAGCTACTGAAGCGAGCGAACTGAGATTATATTTCTTGCGTTCCCATATATCGAAGTAGAGTGAAAGTGAGACGGGAATAGCGTCGCTTCTCATCCATAGCCGGTTTTTATAATGAATGTACCTACGTCTCACACTGGCACACGTTTGATTGTATTAGTGAATTTATTCCCGATTTTCACAAAATATCTCTGATGTGGCCGATTAGTGCTACTTATCATTAATATTATTTTTTCATTCAATGCGCAAATGTATAACGAAGGAATACCTAAAATCTGAGCCCAGTATTTATTATATTTATAAAGATATTAAAGTTTTTAGAGGTAAAGTGTACTAGTTACATATCACAGGGAAGGGAGGGTTAAAATCGATCAATAAATAAGATGATCCATGCGTATCAATTGAGATAACATAGTATGTAGAAGAATATTTAAACCAAAATCGAACCCTCAATAATCGAGTCATCAAAAGGTATGATTTTAAAAACTTAACTCCTTTATTTAAGTTTGAACAGGTGGTTTAAGGGTCGAAAGAAGGATAAATTTACAATTTTTAAATCTCAAGTATTATGTCAACTAAAATATATAATAAATTTTACACACAATATATGAAAAAAAATAAGGTTTTATACTTTCATACAAATGTTTTTGATTGAGTATATCATTCGATTATTCTTTATGGTTTCATTTGGTGTAGTAATGAAAGATTTGCTTAGCAAATATAATTACAGATACAATGTAAAATAATCTAATAGATCCTTTTATGAAAAAAAAAAAATAATAAGAATGTTTTCTAGAATTGATTAAGCCTTCCCTTACGGTGATAAAAATAATACGCGTGCTCCGGTGTTGGGTAGTGAGTACGCAATAAAAAATTAGCGATTTTAAATCGGAAAAATAAGAACATTCATAGATAATCCCCTTAACTAATTATAATTGAAGTTAAAAATTATAATAATTCAGATTGATTTGCTGAAAACATTAAAAAACCATCTGGCAACGCTCACGGAACGGGCGTACGTCTAACCTATTTGCAAGCTTAGAAGCCACTAGTGGCACGGAACGTCAGTCGCATACCCCGGCGCTTACGCTTAATGCTTGCGACGTTGAGACAATTCAGCTCCTCGCAATTCAGTCTAGTATGCAAGAGTGAGATGCAAATATAGTGTCGCGCTTCCCGCATACTATTCACCTATCGTCAAGACGAGGCACTCGCAGCGTTTAAATGCGAATTTGTTTTCGATCTTTACAAAACACCTCGATGTAGTCGATAAATTCTGATTAAAATTAATATTATTTTTTAAATCAACGCGTTAATATATTATGGAGGAATACCTAAAATCTTAACCTTGTATTTATAATATTTATAGAGATATTGATGGTTATTAGAAGCAACGTGTAGAAGATACCCAACATAGGGAAGGAAAGGTTAAAATATTCTCAATTGATTCGTTTCTATTGGTTACCAGATGGTTGCCATTAACAATGTAGCTACTGTACTATAAATAGGATATAAACTATTCCACTCGTACTTTGAATGAATTATGTACTCCAGTACCGGTATAATAAAAAATAACTAAATTGATGAAATGCCATATAACTCCGTTCCGCGCATATCGGCTATTTTAGTGACCTGATTGTTTCAGTTAACAAAAGTATAACTGACACAGCGCCAGCCTCGGAAAAAGGAAGATTTTCCCGCCATTTGCATCCCTGTGTAATTTTATTTCTTTCCTTTTTACCGGCAGTGTGTTGAACTCACGTTTGCGTGACGCATGGCTATTTCTACTCCACTTGAATATCAGTTTCACTCAATGAGCGAAGTTTAACAGAATCGAGAGCACACACGCTGCATGCACGTCTATATTTATTTATTATTACTTTCATGTATTGTGCCCATAATATATATACATATACAATATACAAGTATATATTTTGGCGCAATTATCTATGAATGTTTGTACACAACTATGTGTGAACGCTCTCACATTAACATGGTTGTGTGCGTATAAGCGTTTGTGTATGATATGTGTGAGTGTGCGTGTGTAAGTGAGCATGCGTGTGCATGTATGTGTGCGTGTGTTTGTGTGTGTGTATGCGTGTAGAAATTGCACATATAATATATTGCATTCTTGAGACGTATAAAGATGGATATACGAATATATAACAGTGTTTGACTAACAAATTACAATGTCTTAGCGTTAATTCCTTAACTATAAATAATATTTAAAAAATGTGATTTATTTATTTTATTAAAAAATGAAATACCTAACAACACAAAGGGAAACAAACGTAGTTTCCAAGATCCAAGAAAAGAAAAAAGTTAATAATTTAATTTGTATACGAGTATTTCATTGATACACTGAGGAACAACGTTTTTGCTTTCTGGAGTCCGATACATATTTTTAATGCAGTTTCGGATGTTTATTTTATTGGTATTTTAGCGTGATGCTTAATTTGATACGTCGTGATGATCTTGATTTGTTTGTATTTAAAATAAAATACAAAATTCAGGAATGCGATAAAAGTGAGAGTGAATAATCGATAAATAGTAAACAGCGATGAATGGTCAAGTGAATAATAACAAGTACCCTTTATTCAACGATAAGTAGGTATATATAGAATTTCAGAACGGGGCGCGTGAATGCGTCCGCCGTATATCCCCATCTCACTCCCGTGCATGACAAGGCGTTTGCAGACGTTGCGAACAATGTAGTGGGTAGGATATTTATTGCCGAAACGGCGAGACAACGCGATGTGTTCTCTTTCTACCTTGGAATGCGATGTAAATATTATTTGCGTGTAAACAGTGTTGACGTTTCTGGTATGTGACAATTGTACATATCCAGAGGTTGATTCATCGGTCGTTAACCCTGCATGTCGACAATATTTTAGGGACGTGGGTACTCCCTACAGTATCATTAAAAAGTCTGTATCACGTATAGTTTTTAATTTATCAATACTCGTATTTGAAAATAAAACTTATGCTCTACATAGTACAAAGAAAATATATCTACTTGTCACCAATTTTACATTTTTTGGAAGGTTTCTTTTATATTGCGCTCTTTGGAAGGTTTCTTTTATAGTCGAGTAATAATTCGCTAGCATGGTTGGATTAGATTTTCCCTGGTATCGTTTTTCCATCACTGATATATCCTGATGAAAGCGCTCTCCATGCTCGTCACTTATAGCACCAAGGTATTAAGTGTGGTTCATTGTAAGTTGATAGTAGGTGGTATTCTGTATCCGTATAATGTTCGTTTACCGTATGGTTGTCATCATCTTCTTCATTTAGTGTCCAAAATGAAGGCGGTATTGGAATTGGTAGCGTATCACTGTGAGCGATAGGTCGAATTGCGGAATGAAGATTCGGGTATTCAATACTCTTTATTTTTGGAAGAGAACCCAATCACATTACTTAAACTAAATTAGCAATCAGTTGCGTGATCTTTTTGCTCTCTCCATACTATGGGAGCAGCAAATGGCATTGATTTTCTGGCACCTTTAAGCCAAGCTCGCAGATTTACCGCACAAGTAGCGCAGCAAATATGAGGCGCCCATGATTTATCCTGGTCTCCGATCTTGCAGGCAAAATATAACTCATATGCCTTCCGTATTAAATGTGTTATATTTCTATGCTGTTCCTTAAACGCAAACCCCCACAAACGTAATAAAAAGAGTTTGGGTTATTAATGCACTTCCTTGGCATATTCATCCTTTCAAAATAAGTTTTTTCACTCAAAATCACAAAATTTCTCGCTTAAATCACACAACACCTAATAAAATCACTTTGACATAACCTGAATTAATGGCAAATAACAGTTATGCAATGTGGTTACGGTGTTGCCAGTATTAGATTTAATTTAAAAATAATTTTACCCTAAAACAGTTTTTAGGTATTTCTCGGAATTCTGACGTGCCAGGATAATAAAAAATATATATTATTGTAACGTAGTGTATGCTCAATTATAATCACGTCAATTTGTTTGAGAAGCAAACAAAAATAAAAAAATGTTTCTCAGTGTAATGGGAACACTTTGAGATTGACTTTTATTATGAGCGCTATACATCAGTAATTGTGTTTTCTTCTTCAGTAGCTTGAAACCAATACTGGAATTGAAATATATTCCTGCGATCATCTCTCCATATTTGAGCTGGATCTTTTTTGCTTTCATTTTGTCTCATATCCTTTCATGTAGTCTGATTAAAAAAAACGTAAAAAGTACTTGGAGTTTCCCAGCCATTAACGAAAGAGGAATAAAGTTTCTCGTTAGAAAAAGCTGACGAGAGAGGTGCCTCGGATACGCGATTTTAATTTGCCTGATGTCACATAACAGAGGCTTCTTCAAAGGGCCAAGCCTTACAGCCCCTCAAACATTACGATGCTTTGCTCTGCTTTATACATTTATTGATTTAATGTTCCTCAACCTTGTGTCAGTACTTCTTTATTTATGTTATTTTTTTTGCTTCAGTTTTTTCCATTCTCGGTTTTGTGATTTTTGCGGTTATCCGAATTAATCTGCAGATCACATTTTGTAGTACTGCAATGATAATCAAGTCAACAGTTTCCAAACGAATCTGTACTCAGCCTTAGATCAGTTCGTCTTCAGACCGGTAGCTACTCCGAACTAGTGGCGTCAAAGGATAGTTTTATGTAAAAGTACTGGCAACTTGCTGGGCTGTTTGAGCTTCAGGCCTTTAGGGAATATTCTACTCGAGAAATTAGAAACAATCTTTATTTTGCATATTCTTAAAGTTTAGACCTTTAAGAATATGTTATCGAAAGGAAATTTTAAAATTCTCAATATTTACGAAGTTATTGCTATAAATGAGGCAGCAATTACGCCGCACCGGAATGACTTAGACAATAATCTCAAATCTTTAAACGCGATTTTCTCTTAACTACTTTTTTCGACCTGGTCGACATAAAATCTCAAGTTCTATCCAACCGATTGCCTTCAAATTTGGTATGATACTTTGATTATGTTTTTATATCGTTCCTATCTTGGAAAATTCGCAACTATTTTTTCACTATTTAAGGATAAAAAAATTGATTTTTTTTTCAGACAGTCGCCATTTAACGTTTCTTTTTTCTTTGGTACCAACTATAACAATATTATTTTTTATCAAGAAACTGTGCATGATTTTTGTTTCAAATTAACAAAAGGGTTCCAAACATGTCGACCAGCTTACCCTTAAGACCAGCTTTTTTTTACAAGATAACATTTTGAGTATTGAAATTTGTTTTTCAAAAACTTTTGTGTACATTCTCAAATAATCAATAAACATATTGTAAAAAAATGCATGGGAAAAAAATTGTTTATTTTTTAGTCTGAAAAAACGCCAGAAATTCATGCCTCTAGAGTAGAACAAGACTCTTGTCTTGTTTGTGCTCCCCTGATGATGAGGTGAAAGCCTTGAGGCCGGTAGGGTTACACCGTTACAAAAAGTGGAATAAACAGTGTTTGATAAAACAAATTACAATGTCATTCATATACATGTAAGATACCTGTGCGTGCATTGGTTTATTAAAAAGGCGTCTTACATACACATGTAAGACGCTCGTGCGTGTATCGGTTTATTAAAAAAGGCGTTTTAGATATGGTACACATGTAAGGATGCCTGTTCGCGTATTGATTTATTTAATAGGCATCTTACATACGCATTTAAAACATTTCTACGTGTATCTGTTTTCTGTGCCTACTCGCTGTGTGCCTTGCGGGGCAGGCACAAGGAACCGATCTCCAAAATTTTTCTATCCAATCAAACAGCATTTGCCTCTTTCAAATTAATAAACCTCGCCATGTGTAATCTTGTGGTATTCGTTCTTCTCCCTATACCTTCTTTCAAAGTTTGTTTCATCTGATCTAGATATATTTCTCTAAGTCTAGTTTTTTACACGCACGTTTCACTTTCAACTTTTCCCTCGCTTAGTCATTCATTTCTAGTCTTATGTCTTCATTCCACCTTTTTTCTTACATTCACACTGTTTTTTCTTAGTGCAAGTATCTTCCTAGCATTAATCATATTTTTTCCTTCCTTTGCCAAGTTCAAGTTTAACTTCCATATGTGAAACTAGGCACCAAAACAACACAACTTGGCACCAACACAACAATAAATGGCCAATCTTCGCCTTCTTCAGTTTGAATCCTGGGGATTGGTTAGCAGCAAAGTTCTGCATCTCCTCCTTCACTCCGCTTGGTCTTCAGCGATCCTCTTGAGCTCTGTATAGGAGGTGCAGTTCATATCGTGGCATATTTGCTCCCGATACTCTCGGCAAGGACGCCCTCTGCTAATCGATCCCTCAATCATTCCCTCCAGTATATTGTGCAGGAGATTTTCATGTCGCAGCATATGACCCATCCATTCTGTATGCCTTTCCGATATGGTGTTTGACAGGTGCCGGGTTGCTGCTGAGAACCTCGTCATTTGTAATGTGGTCTCTCCAGGAAATCCTTAGAATCCGTCTATAGGTCTACATCTCGAAGGTCTCCGTTTTTTTTCGATCTCTTTCGCTGATGCACCATGTCTCGTAACCATGCATCAAAATACTCCACACATATGTTTTGACCAATTGCTTGCGGAGTTTTAGGTCCGTGTTGTTGGATTCGGAAATCTTTGATTTCTTATTAAAGGCGAGTTATGATTGATGGATGCGACTGTCAACCTCTCTTTTTGTACGGCCATCCCATGTGATCTTGTTTCCAAGATAGACAAACTCTTTTGCGTTCTTAAATGCAGCTCCTGACATTAGTATGTTCATTTGGTGTTCGTGTCTGCCCCCGGTTATCACTTTTGTTTTGTCCTTGTTTATTTTCATGTTGAAATGGTCAATATTGAAACAAGCCTTACTTTTTGATATGTCCAATATTTTATTGTCTCGCTTTAGTTGTAAACAATACTACCTGGCGGTTGTATTGTCAAATGGAAATCTCTTCTAACCAACTAGAAAGCTGTTATTATAAAAGGCCTGATGTGAAAACAAGACTGGCATCCTTTTTTTGAAAAAAAATCTAGGTTCCAACGGGAATCGTACTCACAACCCTCAGATTGGAAGACAGACGTCTTTCTAACTAGCCCATGAAAGTCATCAATATGGTTTTACATGAAAAAAAAATCTCGCAATATATTCTGAAAAATTTCAACAAATTTATGAAAAGGCTTTTCGTGTATTTTTGAAAACGAAAAAAGTATAAATAAAACGGTCAAGTTTTCGTCTATAGTTTCCAATCACAACACCGATTGGCTTCCCGCAGCTCAGAATAAAAACAAAATATAATAGGAATTTACGAATATCGCTTTCAAATAAAATGAGGTTTAAGGTTTCACGATACATGGAAACAAATACGCGAAAAAAAAACAAGTTATTGCCTTTGTTTTGTTTCGTTAGATATTTTTAGTGTTTTTTTTTTATCTTTAGAGCAATACTTTATTGGATAAGACTTTAAAAAAATAACATATTATTGTCAGTGTTTTGTTTTGTTAGATATTTTTAATGTTTTTTTTTTATCTTAAGAACTTTATGGGATAAGATATTAAAAATTAACATATTATTGCCTTTGTTTTGTTTCGTTAGATATTTTTAATGTTTTTTTTTATCTTTAGAACTTGATCGGATAAGATATTAAAAAAACACACGTTATTATTGCCTTTGTTTTGTTTTGTTAGATATTTTTAGTGTGTTTTTATCTTTAGAACTTGATCGGATAAGATATTAAAAAACACACGTTATTACCTTTGTTTTGTTTCGTTAGATATTTTTAGTGTTTTTTTATCTTTAGAACTTGATCGGATAAGATATTAAAAAAAACACGTTATTGCCTTTGTCTTGTTTCGTTAGATATTTTTAGTGTTTTTTTATCTTTAGAACTAGATCGGATAAGATATTAAAAATAACACGTTATTGCCTTTGTCTTGTTTCGTTAGATATTTTTAGTGTTTTTTTATCTTTAGAACTTGATCGGATAAGATATTAAAAAAAACACGTTATTGCCTTTGTTTTGTTTCGTTAGATATTTTTAGTGTTTTTTTTTATCTTTAGAGATCTTTTGAATTTTATCAGATAAGATATTTAAAAAAATTACATGTTATTGTCTTTGTTTAGTTTCGTTAGATATTTTTAATGTTTTTTTTTATCTTTAGAGATTTTTTGAACTTTATTAGATAAGATATTTTAAAAATTACATGTTATTGTCTTTGTTTAGTTTAGTTAGATATTTTTAATGTTTTTTTTATCTTTAGAGATCTTTTGAACTTTATCGGATAAGATATTTAAAAAATAAAACGTTATTGCCTATGTTTTGTTTCGTCAGATATTTTTAGTGTTTTTTTTTATCTTTAGAACAATACTTTATCGGACAAGATATTAAATGTTTAGTTTGATTTTTTTATATTAAAAATCTTTATATTACCTATATATTATGTTTCGACCGAACAACCCATGGTCTAATAAATAAGACGCCTGTCTCCCAATCCTTAGGTTATGGGTCCAAATCCCACTGAAACCCAGATTTAAAACAAAATGGATTCATATCTGGTTCATTATTCATAAAGGCTATTTTCGTTAAAACAAAAAATGGTAATTAATAAATAATTTGCCAAGACCATTTTTTATCTGAATTTCTGTTTTTTTTTGCAACGCTGCTTATCACATTTTTTTATAAATTAAAACAGTTGACCGTTAGAGTTTTAGAGATTAAATCTATCGACCGTCGGGGAAATATGATCTCCTTACCATTGTTACTTTGGGTTTGTTATTTCTAGACTGTGTGTTTGCTGAAGTGCAACAGCATATACACTTTAAACTAATACACGTGCAGGCCTCTTTTATCCGCAGGATAGCTGATATTCGAATCATATTCAATCACGAGGGATCAAGGGACATGCATACTCGAACACGAGGGACGGCCCAATCTTACCATCGAACTGATTGACTATTCTTAATTTGTAACGCCTGTTACATCTATTATCAGACATTTTCTTTAATCAGTACTTTTTAACATTTATTAATTTATTTTCTCAAAACAGGCTTAGCCCAATAACATTGAAAAATACAATAAATGTTAACATTAAAAAAATATGTAAATAAAAAAATTATAATGTACAAAATAAAAATAATATACAATATATGCAAACATATATACACACAAACATACACATATATTCAAAGTCACTTAAATACGTTGATGAGTGCTTTCTAACGAACTCAATCTTAGAAAAAAAAAAACACTTTTGCTTTTGGTAATGTGACATGAAATATGTCAATATCCGAAGCAGTTCCGTTCAGAAGAGTTAAGGCCCTTCCAACAGGCATAGCGGCTGGAAGACCCGTTCTTGCGTATGTTATTGAGAACAGTTCTTGCCGGTGCAGTCTAGTGTAATTGTTAGGAACATTTAACGCTAATATTTGTAGTAATGCTGGACAGCTCACAACTCCTCGAACGAGTCCGACAACGTTTTCCAGGAGACGCAGATCTCTTCTTACGCTCAAGGAGTTATACCCGAGCATGCCCAGCAGAAACTGCGTAGGATATAGCCACGGATAGACACCGAACTCACTCATATAGAGATATCGTATATATATTTTTTTGTACCTTCTCCACCATGAGTGAGTGTTGCGCCCCCACCGGGCTCCAAATGCAAGCATTGCTTTCTAGTTTGCTACGGATCAATGAATTAAACAACGTTTTGAGCACTATTTGTACCATCGCGTATCGAACCATGTACCATCGGGTATTGAAGCTGAAACCTCCAGTTGGAAGTTCAGTATCTTATCAACTAATCTAACGACGTCATCAGAGAGGAATAAGGAGAAATATAGGAATTAAAACTTAAACATTAATTTATCCCCTTATATTTACCATACGTTACCCCTATTTGAGTCAGTTTACTGAAAATGTAAAAATCTTAGTGGCCAAGCACTAAGAAATACTAAAAGGTGTATGAAAAGTGAATTTAAAATGTTTCGCGGACTTTAGTTTGTACTACAAATAAATATCCTGAAAACATCAAAATGGGACATTAAAATACATCCGAGAGTCCTGGTAAGGCGAAGGTTTTATGGGGCAGAATATATAAAATGTTTATGGGAAAGTTAATATTCAACGGCCGTAGAGCCTGGCAGCAGGTGAGGAGAGGAGGATGGATACATTTACAGATATGTCTGTTTTCAATATTTGGAAATAACATTTTATAGCGAAAGTTATCAATTTTGATGTGTTGTAATGTATCTTAAACCCCTTGGGCCTCGATAGCCGTATCATTGAAGGTCATCACTTGTGAAACTTATTTTATTTTGTTGCTTTAAAAAAATATATGAGAGTACGTCTGTTTGAGTACTTAGACCACCATTTACTAACACGAATAATTAAGTCGAGTTAATAGTAACATGGAAAATTCGAGTTGAAGTCGAGTTGATACATGAGCTCGAAGGCCTTTACTTTGGCATACACAGAAGTATATTTTTTGTATCCACTTTGCACGGATTTCTCCTGTTACACAAAGAGGATCTGCTCCTAGCGTTAGCTTATTCGTTAGGAATAATATCAGCCAGGATTCTTCTCATACTGCTAGGCGGTACCGAGAATATATCAACAGTGTCATTCAGTTGGTTCAATATCTCTTTACCACGCGTGACTGAGTGTTTAGCCATGATATTCGTCCTGTAAGTTCGTATGTAGAACAGAGGGTGATTCCTTGCACGGATATATTTATTAGGTACACATAAACTTAGTGCTTCTTGAATCGAGGGACAGTTAAAGCGACCTTGAAACATCTTAAGTAGGAATATCGCAATGGATTCTTGCCTTCGTGTTTCGTGGCTTCTATAATTACACACCGGGAGAAATTTGACACGGTGAGCATATTTTGGACAATTGGTCTTAGTGCTGTACCATGGAGATCTGAGGATTTTTTTTTGTATTTGTTCTATATTGTTTTTTTATATTTGAGCTGATGAGGAGCCCAAACCGTAGATGCATATTCTAATTTGGTTCTAATTAAATAATTATATAAGTTTCGAAGGATATCGGTGCTGTTAAATTCTCTTGATATTCTCATTATAAAACCGAGTAGTTTGTAACAGTCCGATGTCAAACATGAGACATGGTTAACGAACGTGAGTCCGATATCAAAGGTTATGTCCAAATCTTTGAATTCAGAAACTCTGTTTAATGCCACTCCCTGTATAGTATACTGATGGTGGGTTGGTGAAAACGATCAACTATAAGATCCACAGACACATGTATTAATGTTGAACAGAAGATGATTTAGCTCAGTCCAGGAGTCCTGTTGTAACTGTGCACAGTCGTGAGGTGAATTGATCTTTTTGAATATTTTCAAGTCGTCAGCGAACAATAACATGTCGAGTGACTTATGGAATTTTGAATGTCGTCTATTAATATGAGGAATAGTAGGGGACCTAAATTGGATCCTTGTGGTATACCAGATCTTGCGATAAATTCCACAGAAGACTTGTTACGGATTGTTACGTATTGAGATCTTTCTTTTAGGTAAGATGCAAATAATCCAATTAGATTATCGCTGAAGCCAAGTTTGTGCATTTTCTTAAGTAATATATCGTGATCAACTTTGTCGAAAGCTTTCTGGAAGTCTGTATACGAGTATATTATTACGTCCGTTTGTGAAAGTTCGTCTAAATTTGACGCAATCTGTATAAGAGAGAGAAGGTTAGTAACAGTCGATCGTTTTGGCAAAAAGCCATGCTGGTTTCCAATAAGTCTTGATGATACTTGGTGGTTCAATTGGTTGCACAGTACAGTTTCGATTATTTTTGGAAGCAAAGAGAGAACAGCTACTGTAATTGTTATAGTCTAACGGTTCTCCCGATTTAAAGATAGGGCAAACCCTGGTTGTCTTCCAGCTTACGGGAAATGTATTAATATTTATGCTCAAGTTAAATATGTAGAAAATGGGATCACACACTTATTTCGCACAGACTTTGAAAATATGCTAAAGATACCTTGGACGGACTTAGTGAGTGACTCCAGTGTCTTTATTTTTAATATGTAAGCAATCCATTCACATCTGTTATAATTAATTTGTGTCAGCACAGTTTAAGCCAAAAACGTTATTGGTTTTAATGTAATTATTTTTATTTGTATATTGTTCATAGTTAAGTCATTAACGTTGTGGAGGCTTAAAAACGTTGAAATATGTTTTATCAAATACTGTTTATTCCACTTTTTGTAATGGTATAACCCTACCGGTTTTAAGACTTTCACCACAGGGGAGCACAAACAAGACTGAATTATGTTCGAACTGGTACCAATATACACGCTTTTAACGGTTGGGGACATTTCAGTACATCGATACGAACATCTGGTAAACACATATATCCCAGAAATCTCTCCGCTGCTGGCCGAGATCGTCCCATGCTACCCTCAGTCCCCAACCCGAATATCCCCAACCGTTAGAAGTGTGTATATCGGTACCAGTTCGAACATAATTCAGTCTTGTTTGTGTTCCCCTGATGATGAGATAAACGCTTTGAAACTGCTATGGTTATATCGTTACAAAAAGTGAAATAAACAGTGTTTGATAAAACAAATTACGAAATTTTAATTTGTTTTTTTTTTTAACATTTTAGAAATATTTTTCTGTGTAATGAATGAAACATTCACTATTTATGTATTTTCTTCTTCTAATGTTGTTTTAAATCACTTTGCGCCGTTGATGAAATAAATATATCTGCTTAATATGAATAATTTTATTTTAAAAGAAATATTTTATATAAATAAAAATATTATATAAAAATTGTTAGCTGAATTTTATTTTCTAAGAAAAGGTTCAATAGAACCGTATTCCATAATTATAAGAACAAAGAGTGTATATTAGCAGAAGCAACGTGTTGTTCCGATGAGGCAATATTTTTTTCCCTTTGAACTCTCTTTGATAAGAACGAAAATAAAGGAATCAATTTCGTCCGGTGAGAGTATTTCTCAACATGAAAAAACGAAATTTTCGTAACGTCCAGTTTTCACCATAATATATCTTCGAAGATTCTTTTGACTCTTAACAACAAAAGGGTCTGTTTGTACTAATTAGAGATTTACTTCCCGATAATTAGCAGATAAAAAAAATCAAGACTATTTTATTTTTTAATTTACACTTATTGATGACTTTTTGATTGAAATGAGCTCCACAATAAATGCAGTACAAATGTATGCATTAAGACAAATACACATCGTGACAAACTATGATTGCAGTTTTGACTGAAATGAGCACCATAATAAATGCAGTCGAAATGTATGCACCAAGACAAATATACATAGTGACAAACTATGATTATCGTTTTAACTGAAATGAGCCCCATAATAAATGCAGTAGAAATGTATGCACTAAGACAAATACACATAGTGACAAACTATGATTGCCGTTTGTACTAATGAATACAATTTTCAATTGTATTTATAAGCACATAACACTCACGTTGTTCAGTTATTTTTGTATCAGGTCAATAGATATTTGTTAAATATTTCAATAAATAGTGTTTTAGTACTTTCTTTGAGGTGTAGGAGAGAAACATGGACATGAAAAAATACTAAGTAGAATAAATTCCGTTGAAATGCGTGCAAAGTTGATTTAATTTATATCTAAAAACAGAAGGAATTGATACGGGATGAATATGAACTGAAGGCTGTGAGGAGTAATATAATGAACAACACTTTGAGATGGTTTTGACACGTGGAACAAATGAATGAAGATTTTGATACGTGGAACAAATGATTAAGAT
This sequence comes from Odontocerum albicorne, assembly GCA_949825065.1. Taxonomy (NCBI): domain Eukaryota; kingdom Metazoa; phylum Arthropoda; class Insecta; order Trichoptera; family Odontoceridae; genus Odontocerum; species Odontocerum albicorne. The sequence continues at coordinate 44,025,768 of OX463851.1, forward strand.
ACCAAATATACAGCGAAAAAGTGAGTTGCAAGCGTGGAAGAGGAAGACCAAGGAAAGTATGGTTAGATCAAGTAAATGGAAATATTAAGAGTCTGAGAAATTACAGAAGTTGTATGAGATGTGTAGATATAGGAGAGGCGGAAATAGTTTGTTGAGATAGGAAAATCTAGCTTGGTTTTGTCTGCCTATCCCACTACGAAAACGGCGTGATATCATTTTCGTAAGACAATATCTTGATTCGCAATGTCCAAATCGAAAGTGTGACGTTACGAATTGAAACAAAATAAGAAATATATATGATACGTGTATATCAACATACACAATAGCGTCAATTTAGACACGTGTACCATAGACGAGTATATCAACATACACAATAGCGTCGATTTAGATACGTGTATACGAGTATATCAACATACACAATAGCGTCAATTTAGATATGTGTATACGAGTATATCAACATACACAATAGCGTCGATTTAGATACGTGTATATGATTATATCAACATACACAATAGCGTTGATTTAAATACGTGTATACGAGTATATCAACATACACAATAGCGTCGATTTGGATACGCGAATACGAGTATATCAACATTTACAACAGCGTCGATTTAGATACGTGTATACGAGTATATCAACATATACAATAGCGTCGATTTAGATACGTGTATATGATTATATCAACATACACGATAGCGTCGATTTGAATACGAGTATACGAGTATATCAACATACACAATAGCGTCGATTTAGATTCGTCTCGTAGACATTTTCATTCGTCTCGTAGATATTTCTTTCATATGATTGAATTTATTGAAAGTATTCACGACATAAATTGTCTTTTAGCAAATCATAGCAAGATTAAGTAAACACGGTTTTCTTTCTTGTATATTGGATAAAAGGCTTTCATGCGCGGGATACAGCGCTGGGCCTCGGTCTGCTGTGTGCTTGTCTTTATTGTTGTATAAAAATACCATCACACTGTTTCCCTGTCGGGATTGGCAAATAAAAGAGAGCATCACACTTTCCTATAGCGACACACGTTTTTTTCCTCTTCTCTACCCAGACACCTTATCATCAAACCCCTTCAATTCATCTGATTTTTACATTATTTCTAAATATAATAAACCTGATTTACTCATACTCTCCTTGGTCTCTCCTACGCCTTCTACTCACATTTGCACTATTTTTTTTATAAGTCGTTCTTTATTCCTCTGTTCCACATGCCCAAATCAACTCCGACTGCTCTTTTTTATCTAACTCAACATATTAATCTTAAGTTCACATTCATCCCTTATCCCTTCTTTCACTATTTTGTCATACATTATCATCCCACATATTCTTCTAAGTGTTCGTATTTCTACAGCATTTATAAGGTTTTTTCAGACTTGTTCCACGTCCATATTTCACTTATTTATCCATTATGACACAAATCATACCATCATCAATTTAACAAACTATAACATACAACGATTAAAAATCACCAATGCATAGCACAATAACATTTAGAAATCACCAATGCATAGTACAATAACATTTAAAAATCACCAATCCATAGCACAATAACATTTAGAAATCCCCAATGCATAGTACAATAACATTTAAAAATCACCAATGCATAGTATAATAACATTTAAAAATCACCAATGCATAGTACAATAACATTTAAATAAAGACAAATACTCAAATATAATATAATCAATAAAATTCCATAGCAAAATTCAATTGCAATATATTACAAAGAAAAACACTCGAGACAAAATGTAAATGGAATCACCAGTTTTTAGTTAAGGTCTAAGGTTGAGGATATGCTGGAAAGGGAACGAGCTCCTCAGTTATTTATTTGGGATATCGAAAAAAAAAACAAATAAAACCCTTGTGTGCTAAAATCCCATGCTAATGTAAATACGAGTATATTCAACAAGGCACAAACAATTATGCAATTTGTTAGACACTGAACATACGAGTATAGCATTTAATGTGTAATATCATGTTCCACAATATTGTGTTTTTCAATGAATGTATAGTATCTTTGATGTACGAGGGGCGGCTGGGTGAAGGCATTTAAGAATTTAAGAACACCTAAGGTAGCCACCGTGTTTAGGAGTCGGTACTTCTACATAATTTATAGTCACATAAAGTTTAGATCTTAGAAATGATTATATAACCTATTATATGCCATTATAGTTTGTGAATTTGATGGAATTTTCCGATCATAGAGTGACGTTTGATTTAATCCTGCTTTTTAAAATAACAAATGAGATAATCGACTGTCCGAAGTTACTGGAATTGAATGGCTTCCGAATTTCTTCGAGAAGTACGAGACTGCAAGATATTATATATTCCGGTAGGAGAGCTGTAGAACAAACTCAATCAACAATCAACAATGGCTCTACAACCCAGGTCGGGTCTTGGCCTCCTTTAAAGCACGCCTCCATGACTGGCGGTCCTGTGCTGCTGTTCGCCAGTTCTGGATGCCAATGAGCTGCGCATCCCTATTGACACCATCCAGCCATCGAAGCTTCGGCCTTCCTGGCTTTCTTCGACCCCCCGGTGTGCCATTCAAGAGCCCTCTCGGAATGTCTTCCTCACTCATTCGCTGCACGTGTCCAGCCCACCTGAGTCTCCCAATTAAAATCTCTTGTGTTATGGTAGGGTCTCCATACAGACCGTACAGCTCCTGATTATACCTGATACGCCATTCTCCGTTATTGCAAATGGGGCCATATATTTTGCGCAGAATCTTCCTCTCAAATGTCCCTAGAGCCCTCATGTCCACTCTACTTAGAGTCCAACATTCTGAGCCATAGGTGAGCACAGGTCGGATGAGTGTTTTATAAAGTAGAGTTTTGGTTTTTCTAGAGAGATGTCGTGATTTCATGTACCTCTGCAGTCCAAAATAGCATCGGTTTGCAGCTATTAATCTTCGATTTATTTCAGTGGAAACATCGTTCTTACTTGTCACCATGGTACCGAGATACACAAATTCAGAAACGGTTTGGAAGGTAAAGTTGTCTATTTGTAGACTTATTGGGTTTTGGCGTCCATTTACGGGCATATATTTTGTTTTGGTCTCACTGACTACTAAGCCTAGGTTTTTTGCTGATGCTGCTAGTGCTCGGAAGGCATTTATAAGTTCATGTTCCGACCTCGCTATGATGTCAATGTCATCTGCATAAGCCAGGAGCTGCACAGATTTACTGAATATATGGCCTGTTGTTTGTATGCCGCTATCCCTAATGGCCTTTTCCAAAGCCATATTAAACAGCGTACACGCCAAAGCATCTCCCTGTCTAAGTCCATTAAATGTTTTAAGAGGTTCAGACAGATCCCCTTGCACTCTGACACGGCACTCAACGTTGGACATTGTAAGCCTGACTAGGTTAATGAGTTTGACAGGAATATTAATTTCAGCCATAGCTTCATAGAGTTTTGTCCTATTGACCGTAGAACAAACTATTATTCGAATTCTCGGATTGCATCGATTGGGCGATGACTATACTGCAGGCTCGGACATATTTGGTGACAGTCTTAGTTCTTTTAGAAATTCTATTACATAGACGAATCCGACACCACGGCGTGAGGCTCGTTGATCTGTTTCCTCTCTTTTTTTTCGTTGACTTTGTTTTACTCAAACTTTTCGCAATGTCTATAAATATGTTGAAATTTTGAATTGCGTTTGTTTTGTTTTTGGTGTATTGGAGTTCATTAGACGTATGTATATTTTGGTGTATTGGAGCTCATTAGACGTATGTTTATTTTGGTGTGTTGGAGTTCATTAGACGTATGTATATTTTGATGTATTGAAATTCATTAGACGTATGTTTATTTTGGTGTATTGGAGTAATTAGACGTATGTATATTTTGATGTATTGGAGTTCATTAGGTTTATTTTGTTATTTGTTTTGCATGTTAAGGCCTTTGTTTACCTGAGCTTTGACTTATCGCAGGCTTGTATTTTATGTGTGATAGATGGTTTGCATGTGCGTTCTGCTTTTTGATACTTTTGGAATATGATTCGTGTAAATGTATATAATTTTTGTGTCAAGTTGTATTTATATTCATGCGTGTTTAAAAATTCTAATTCGTGTATTTTTTATTAATTTCGTTTTATCTAAATTCTTACAGCTTCTAATATAACTCCTACGATCTCTTATTCTTATGACTTATATTAAACAATCGTACATTCCTTGGTCTTCCTCTATAACACCTACCACTCACAGTTGCACTGTATTTTCTTTTGTTACTTTTTTTTCAATAATTCGTTCCACGTGCCCGTATTTTCTCAGAATACATTATTATACTGGAAAAATTTCATTATACACTGGTAGAAAATAAACGTGTACATACATTTTTTAATATAGGGAAGCTTTTGAGCCTTCTGGCTATGATCGAAGAAAGTCGATAGAAATTTTCCGGAAGTAGCGACATGAACCCGTCTAAAAAAGGAAGTATTTTTTTTTATCGAAATCTACCTTAAATATTAAAAAAATCAACATCACGTTCATTAATCGTTAGAAAGTTTTCTAATTATATTCCCTAAAAGAGCAAAAGAAAATCGTATAAAAAATTTAAACAAACTTGTTTTTTTTTTCAATTCATATACATAAGTATCATCACGCCACTTCATAGGGTAACCGAGAGGATAAAGTTCCAAACTTTCTTATCTCGACTTGCATATTTCGTCTCTTCCACATCCATACACCTTCTCATACAGCTCGTATGAGTTTTCTTCTTTATTACTTATATTATTTTAACTTAAAAAATATTACTTATATTATTTTAACTAAAAAAATAATTTTATTTTAAAAAATATTATCAATTTTATCTAATCACACTTTCTTAGACCTTCCTCTACCACTCCTGCCATTCATATTTGCGCAATATACTTGTTTTTTTTTATATTTCTCCATCATATGCATCCATAATAACTTCACTCCGTATTCTGTCATACATTGTCACCCCACGTATTGTTCTAAATGCACGCATTTCTACAGCATTTATTCAACTCTTCTCTGTCATATTCCATATCCATGTTTCACGAATAGCTACAGTATTTATACAGCTATTTTCTGTTTGTAATTTATTCTATCAAACACTGTTTATTCCACTTTTTTGTAACGGTATAAACCTACCGGTTTCAAGGCTTTCACCTCTTCATCAGGGGAGCACAAACACTTTTGTACATCAAACTTGATACTTAAATACTGCTGTGGACTATCATCGTATAAGATTTTGATACTGTCCGATTTGAATCTATCTGTTTTATTCTATACCCAACGAGTTTGTTTTCCATCGCTGCATGCCATTCGACATCATCTAAGAAAATACTACCGTAATTGTTCTTCTTCTCAGTGTCATGTCAGGTCCTCTCAACGTTGAATATCACCTGAGAGTAGGTATCTTTGTCCCCGGCAGCCCGATAAAGATCCTCAACGCTCCTTATACCAATCCAATCACGTATATTGCGGAGCCAGGAGATTTGCATCTTTGCCTCCTGCCAACACCTCTTCGACCCTCTATTTTGCCTTGGATGATCAGGTGCAGTTATTTGTACTTTGCTCCTCTCAGTACATTACCCAAATAGGACACCTTTCGGATTTTAATATTAGTCAGCAACTCTCAATCAACCTGTAGGATACCTACCTAAATAAATAAATAATTGTCAAAATAAATAAGTGAATTGTTAAACACAATTAAATTAAATTAATTATTGTAAGATAGTAAACATACAGGGTCAATGACCGATGAAGTATTCATGGATTGTCACACGCTATGAACAACAACAATGTTTACTATTTATAGTATCTGCGACTTGGCTAGCCATCTCCAAATACAAATAAATAATCTACCGCCAATTCATGCGCTAGAGCAAGGCAGAATATGTATCGCGAATTGGTTCACTCATTTGTATAAATTACCCGCACGCCGAGAAATAAGGATATTATTATTGTCATTCATTCAACTGTCAAGACTTGTTATTTATTTGCCCGCTGTCCACTTTCGCTTTTTATCCGCATTCCTGAGTCTATATTTATTTGAATACAAATCAAGATCATCACGACGTATAAAGATAAGCAATCCGCTACATTGATGTCCCTGAACGAAGAGGAACGCAGAATCGACTAAAACGAACATGGCGATGTCGATATCAAGATCATCAGCACGTTCTAATAGGACACATGCTACATTGATAACGACCATCGCTATAAACCCTTGTGCTGCTGACCATATCCGTCCAGGGTATCCGTAGTATTCTCCGGTGCATCCATATTTCGAATGCTTTCAGTCAGTTCATACTAACAACTTTGAGGGTCCATGATTTCACTCCATGCAAAAGCACTGACCAAAACGTAGCATTTGACTAACCGTTGTCGAAGTTTCCAGTTAAACTTTTCATCGCAGAATACGCTTATCATTTTATTAAAAGCAGCACGAGATGATTCAATTCTGCAATTGACTTCGGTTTCGGGGTCGAAGTCTTCCACTAGGATACTTCCGAGGTACTACCGTAAAAGCAGAATTTGTTGATATCCTCTAATCTTTCATTGTTCACCCATTTATACACTTATCTTTCACCATAATTTTGAATTTTGCAGCATTTATACTCAAGTCCTGTATCTGAGACTTTAAAAGAAGAATTGCATATTGAATACATACAAAATATGGTTCTTGTTGATAGATTATCAGAAATAAATGTTTAGATACAAGAACCCTTGATACAAATGATGTACTTGTATAATGATCAATGAATAAGAATTAATTGATGAAGGGAAGAAAAATAGAAGAATAGAAGGATGTGGCCCCTTTCCTACGAAGTCTCGCTCTAAATGTTGATTTTCTTTCATATTTCATCTCAGGTGGGGGCAATCTTATTGCCTCCCTTTTTTATCTTCTTCCGATGAATGCCTCGGGCGTGTGAATTACTTCATTACAGATCCTGCGGGATGAACCCTGATGAAATTTTCAGGATAAATTCGGAGGCGCCTGATTAGAGGGAAAGGGAAGGAATCTCATCATATATTAACTGCTCCATTGGAGGAAATAAAAACAACAAGAATAATGAATATAAAGCAAATGGTGGGATAGCCCACCTAGCTTCTGTGCTAGGCGCACCCCTTCACTTTATTTGTGCTGAGACCTCAATAAATAAAATACAATATGGTCGAACGTTGTAAAAAAGAAGGGAATAACTTAATTTTCGGGATAAGTTGAAATATAAAGGCTTGCCTTCATAACAAAAAAGTTCTTTATAATATCGATTATGTTTTTATCTGGGAAAAACCTTACTTTAATACCTTATTGTATCGTAATAGCTTACTCTTTAATGTCCAAGTTCTTATATTGTTTGTGGTTCATCCTAATACATATTTTTTTAAAGGTAAATCAGTATTGTTTTATCAAAGCTTTAATATTTATCTTAATATAAAAATATTAAGTAATGAATAACTTTGTTATTCCACTAATGACTTTAGCCCCCACTATGCGAATTTATACATAATATAATCAAAAATATAATCTAATATTATCAAAAGAAATACTCAAAAGACATAATCAAAAATTTTAAAAATATACATAAAAATATGCAAAAAATTTCCCAGATCTTAAAGTTTAATATCTTTTCTCTGCATTAATATTGTCGAATTCTTAGGTATATTTTAAATTGTTTATTAAAATTTAAATCTTTCCCTTAACCCTTCCTTCCCTGTGATGTGTAACTAGTACACATTGCTTCTAAAAACTTTAATATCTCTATAAATATAATAAATACTGGGTTCAGATTTTAGGTATTCCTCCGTAATATATTTACGCATTAAATGAAAAAATAATATTAATAATAATTAGCACTTATCGGTCACATCAGATATATTTTGTAAAAATCAGGAATAAATTCACCAATACAATTAAACGTGTGCCATTGTGTGACGTAGGTATATTCATTCTAAAAAATCGCTATGGGTGAGGAGCAACGCTATTTACGTCTCACTCTCATTCTACTTCGGTATATGGGAGCGCAAGAAATAGAATCTCAGTTCGCTCACTTCTCTCGCTTCAGTAGCTCGCGGGCATTCGTTTGAGGGGGTCTCTTCGCCTGTTTTGTGAACGTCGGCCGATGTTTTTTTCATGTTTTCTGCAATGAAATTTCAATTATTATCACTTTCGACTTCAAATTTAATTAATTTAAGCGATTGGCTATGAATATTCTTATTTTTCCGAATTTAAATCGTTCATTTTTACATGTGTTGAATACACAGCACCGGAACGCGCGGATTTTATTAGCACAGGAAGGGAAATGTTAATAGACCACACACACTTTTGATATGAGTGATGTGATAAGCACTGCACAAACTGGGATCATTACGCTTGAAGGGAGCCTCGAGATAGGAGGTAGAAACACGTGTATCGGAGATTTATGTGTTCACAATAAGTGGAAAAAGGAAGGAAGACTTTTTATACTTATCCATATTTCCCTTGAGTTCTTGACTAAATTTAATTTAAATTGAGTTATATTATATTATTTATAGTTAAGGTTTTAACATTGTGGAGGTTTAAAGACATTGCAATTTGTTTTATCGTACAACAACGATATCGTATCGTACAATATCGTATCGTTTAACACTGTTTATTCCACTTTTTGTAACGGTATAACCCTACCAATTTCAAGGTGCACACCTCATAATCAGTGGAGTATTGTTTGCGCTCCCCTGAAGATGAGGTGAAAGCCTTGAAACCGGTAGGGTTCTAGCATTACAAAAGTGGAATAAATAGTGTTTGATAAAACAAATTACAATAAATTTAGTTATGGATACCGATATGACACGGTTATGGATACCGATACAAATTTAAAAAAATCTTGTTATTAAGAAGAAATGATTAATCTACCATTTAATAATAATAATAATAATAATAAATTGATAATGATAGTAAATTTATAATAATATTAAATGAATAAAATAGATTTAGTTTCACTTTACAAAGACTTTTCGAGCTAGTATAACTCCTACCCTATTTTTTTTTAAATATAATAGATATGACTGAAGTCATAGTGATACCTTATACTTTCGAACACTAGGCGGAAAAAGTTCCTGTGTCGTTCGAGGGGAGTAGCATAGCGCGGGGTTCGAACCGACGCCCTTCCGGACCGAAGTCCAGTGCGTTACCGCTGAACCATGCACCTCACAATCCCGTTTTTTATAATAACTATAGCAAAAGCTATTGGTTGGAAGAAATTGTTTAAATTTCGTGTAAATACATCCATTGAAATAATAAATTCAATGGATGTATTTACACGAAAATGTTATTATAAATGGATAAATATTTTAGCAATTTTTTTATCTTTATTTCTGTAAAGACAATGAAGCGAATTCTATGGTCAAGTTGGTAATACGTCTGTCTTCTGACTCGGGAATTTCTAGTTCGATTCGCATTACTCTTTAAGTATTTTTTTCAATGCATGCATTTCTATTGCATTTATTCGGCTCCTAACAGTTATTTCCTACGTTCACGTTTCAATTTTATATTTATAAGTAAACGGTACAATGTACCTTATAACAAAAAACAAAACAAATGCGTGAGACTCTCGCGTGGTAGAAGTGAAACTTCTTAGTTCCTAGGAAAAGTTGATTTTATGCATTGCTTTTTTCCATTTGTTAACGATTTTTTTTTTAGGATTAGGAAATGGTTCTGTGGAATGTAATTAAAAAAAATCTCTCTTAATTAAATAAAAATATATTATCTTTTTTAATAATAATAAATAATAATTATTTTACTAATAAATAATAATTTTAATAATAATATAACACACCATTAATAATACTTAATTTATATTTTTTAATATTAAATATATCAATATTTTTTTGTAATTATTAATTATTTTCAAATAATTATTTAAATCTTCATTTATTTTTATATTATTTTTATTATTTTATGAATAATATATTATAAATAATATTATTTTATTATATTATTAATTGATTATGTTAGAATTAATTATAATATAATAATAATATAATTATTATTGTAATAATAACATTTATATACCATATTATTATAATTATACATAAAATATAATTTGTTTTATTTTTAATAATAAATAATAATTTTAATAATACACTTAATAATATTAATTATTATTAATAATAAATAAGTATTAATATTAAAATAGTTAATAATAATTTATAAATAAATAAAATATTTAATAATAATACTATAAGTAATAAATTAATAATAATAAAATAATAATGTAATACACCGTTTCCCTTTTCGTGACGTTCAGGCCAATTTGCCCTACCGCGCCTATAGAAGTTTCACTTCAATAATAAAAAATAAAAGATCCAGTAGTGAGTGCTCAATACAATAAGTTTGACTGAATAAACAAACAACAAAAATTGTTTCACAAAATTGCAACAAAAACAATACTAATGAAACAAATATTAAATCGTACAAAATCACATGTTACCAACACGATACGGGACCGAATACATGTCGATGGGCTTCAATAGGAGCAGAAGTACTGGCATGGTACTGTTGGACCTTGAGAACGCTTTTGATACTGTCTGGCACGAAGACCTTCTACACAAATTTCTCCTTACTGGCACTCCACTCTATCTTGTGAAACTACTTCAATCCTACCTTTCCAATAGAAGTTTCACAGTCACCATTCATCCTTCTACGTCATCCGCCAGGCCCATCCCTATGGGTGTCCTCCAAGGCAGTATACTTGGACCATGTATATTTAACATCTACACACAGGACATACCCACTCCCCCAAACTGTAAGCTCGCACTCTTTGCTGACGATGCGGCATGCTGCGTATCGTCACTCAAGGTAGATCGAGCTGGTCGCCGTCTTCAGACTGCTCTTGAGATTCTTGAGAAATAGTACCAGGATTGGAGGCTCAAAATCAATGACGCCAAAACTGAGGCCATAATTTTCCTCCCCAAAATCAAGGAAAGAGTGCCGTCGATGCCCTTATTCATCAGTGGTTGCCTAGTTGAGTGGCAAGACGTGGTAAAATACATCAGCCTGTACCTCGACCGGCGACTGACGTGGAAAACCCATCTGAATACCATCAGACAGAAGGATGACAAGAGCATAGGGGCTATCAGTTCGATATTTCATCGACGCAGCTTCCTTTTACCCAAAAATAAGCTTCTCCTCTATAAAACCCTTATTCGTCCTATCTTGACCTATGCTGCACCCGTTTGGGGTAGTGTGAGCAACACGGATCACCTGAAAATCCAGAGAGTGCAGAACAAGGCATTCAAGATACCTTTTAACACCCATTCCAGAACAAACCTTACCCGACTTCTCTCAGAACAGCGAGAAGAAACCCTACAACACCATATCCTCGCTTGGACCGTGAAGTTCTATAAAAGTCAACAAAATCACAGCAATACCTTAGTCGCTGCCCTGGGGGCTTACGAGAGTAAATCCGACCTACCCTGCCGTTATAAGCACAAGCTCCCGAAGCATTATCTGTTGCCTGACTAGTCCACCTACAGTATTAGCTGGGAGGACCGAGGTCTGAGTGAATGTGATGGAATACAAGTAGCCTGAACAAGTGGACTTGTTCTTGCTAAATAATGAGTGTAAGAATTGTTATCTAGTTATAAGTAGTATGTAGATCATATACTAAGATTGTAAAAAATAAAATGACATGTAGGAAAATAAGATTAAGTAAGTTCATAAATGATAACATAAAATTAAGATTAGTTAAGTAATAAATGTGTATATAGGTATAGCCTTGACAAATATTTGTACAATATATTACTCTGTTTAGTAAAAAAAAAAACAATACGGGACCTTAAACAAGCACGCAACCCGCACTACGCCAAAATACAAACACAAAAGACAAATTACATTTCACTCCAATATACAAATTGTCCTTTTATTTTTAATATTCTGTCCTCTCTGCCTACCTCCGCGTGATAGTATGCATGTTTTTATATTTTATTTTATTTAAGTCTGAATAAAGCGGTTCGAGTGCCTTCTCCTTGACTCAGTATGAACCCCATCAGAAATTTAATGAAATTTGAAATGGAACGAATATCCTTAATTGAAGGATTTTTTTCAATAAGAACTCAATCGGATTCAATAAAAATTCCTCCCGCCCACGCGTTGGTGTCGATTGAATTTGCTTTTAGTATTATTTGTGAAATCTTTTGCATTGAGGTCTGACTTCATTGAATGCATCATTGTTCTCATGCTGTCAATTGTTCATGGTCTAATTATTGATGAGCGAGTTTATTGCCATGTGGCAATATCTTCCAACCAACCAGAAAGATGTAAAAAAATCTGGGTTTCAGCGGAGATCGAACCCATATCTTTATAGCTTATCTGAATTTATTTTTATGTAGCTCCAAGCATTTCACCGCTATTTGGCGATGGAAAACTTCAAACCTACTTCTTCTTATAGATCTTGCGATCTGTTTAAACAGAATTTCAGTTTTGGTCCTGTGACGAAGATGTCCAACTTTCTCTCCATCTCTTTGGTGGACGTCCCGGTGGTCGACGACCCTTTGGAATCTCGTGCATTATAATCTTAGATATTCTCGCGGGGTTCATCCTCTCAACGTGGCCCCTCCAGAATCGTCTTCTCTGCCTACTCCAACTCACGATGTCCTCAATGTTACAACTTCTGCGGATTTCCTCATTAGGTATCCTATATCTAAGGGTTCTATCTACGATAGGCCGCAGTGTTTTCATTTCTCTTGTTCTGAGGAGGTGTTTCGTTCTTACAGAGTCTGCTCTTGCTTCGATTCCGTAAGTCATAACAGGTCTTATGCATGTTTTGTACATTCTGACTTTGCTTTCCACCAACATGTGTTTGTTACCCCAAACAGTGTTCCTCAGGCATCCGGAGATAACTACTGCTTTATTGGTCTGTTCTTTGACTTCATTATACAGATCGTTGCAGCTAGATATCTCCACACCCAGGTATTTAAACTTCATTACCTGTTCTATGGGTTAATCGTCCACAACCAATTTACACTTAAGAGGCTCTCTGGATATTGTTAGACATATACGAGTATATTGGTTTTAATTGTCTTAAGTTAAAAAGTCATAAAAATCGTAAGAGCTGTATGAAAAAATAATTGATGTAGGAGAAGCGAAATATGTATGCCGTGAAAGGAAAGTATGGTTCTCACTTCTTTCTGTCTACGCGGCAGGGAGATGGCGTGATTGTACCGGCAGGGAGATGGCGTATTGTACGTACATTTTTTATGACAATACTCTCAATTTGAAACCTTTCCTCTAGCGTGAAGCCCAGGTATTTATCATTTGGACTTGGCTGGATCGCGTGACAGTATAACAACCCTGTAATTCAGTTTGGTGACTAGCTTGAACCGGAATTAAAAAATGTTTTTTCGAATCATATTATTTTCATTATAATACATGACATTAAAAAGTCGTTGGTCATAAATATGAATTGTTAGAATAATGTGTAATGTAAGAGACATTCACCTTAAGGTTAGTGGAATCTATAAAAAAAAGTAATGTAAGAGACATTCACATTAGGGTTAGCGGAATCTATAAAAAGTTTAATGTAAGAGACATTCACCTTGGAGCTAGCGGAATCTATAAAATATATAATGTAAGAGACATTCATCTTAGGGTTAGCGGAATCTATAAAATATATAATGTAAGATACATTCACCTTAGGGTTAGCGGAATCTATAAAATATATAGTATAAGAGACATTCATCTTAGGGTTAGCGGAATCTATAAAATATATAATGTACGAGACATTCACTCTAGGGCTAGCGGAATCTATAAAGTATATAATGTAAGATACATTCACCTTAGGGTTAGTGGAATCTATAAAATATATAATGTAAGAGACATTCATCTTAGGGTAAGCTGAATTTACAAAGTATATTATGTAAGAGACATTCATCTTAGGGTTAGCGGAATCTATAAAATGTATAGTGTAAGAGACATTCATCTTAGGGTTAGCGAAATCTATAAAATATATAATGTAAGAGACATTCACTTTAGGGTTAGCGGAATCTATAAAATATATAATGTATGATAAGAGACATTCACCTTAGGGTTAGCGGAATCTATAAAATATGTAATGTAAGAGACATTCACTTTAGGGCTAACGGAATCTATAAAATGTATAATGTAAGAGACATTCACTTGAGGGCTAGCGGAATCTATAAAATATACAATGTAAGAGACATTCACCCTAGGGCTAGCGGAATCTATAAAGTATATAATGTAAGAGACATTCACTTTAGGGTAAGCGGAATCTATAAAATAAATAATGTAAGAGACATTCACTCTAGCGAAATCTGTAAAATTGTTGCAGTAGTAAATGTATTCACACATATCGTCATCCCACACCACCACACTTCGCGATACACCTCTTTCGCTTATTCTACATCTACACAGTTTTTCACAGAAATCGTATAATTTTTCTCGGTTTTTACATTCCTTTCTTTAAAAATATCATTCACTTGATCCAACCCTGCTTTCCATCATTTTTCTATTCACATCTTTTCTTTTCACTCACACTTCAACTAATAATTCATTTTTTTCATTATTTTATTTATTCGTTCTTTATGTCTGAACACTCTTCTTGATTTTCCTTAATACATCCCTATCCTCACATATGATTATCTCCGTAGCAAACACCAAGTGTATGACATTCTCCAAAGACCCACTAGAGTGCAGAATTTCAGTACGTGACGAGCCAATTGAACAAGCAAACCAGTTCAGATATCTCGGCAGTGAACTGCTCAGCTCTCATGACCTCCCCAGAGAAGTAAGGCCTCAGGTAGATAAAGCTGCAGTTGTGGCGGGCTGCTTGAGAGATGTCACATGGAGGAATAAAGGTATGAGAACGGATAGCAAGGTACGCATTTATAAGACCTGTGTGCGACCTATCCTCACATATGGTATCGAAGCGAGGGTGGATACTGTCAGGACAAAATGTATGCTAAGGACAACGGAAATGAGAACTCTACACGCTTTTGCTGGGAAGACTTTGCGTGATCGTGTAAGGAACACCACAATTCGAGGCATGTGAGGTCCAAGATGTGGTCAGATGGGGACGACAGCGTCGACGATACTGGTACCAACACGTACAGAGAATGAATTTCACAAGAATCTCATACATAGCTCTGCATGGTGTACCGAATGGACGGCGTCCACCAGGGAGACCCCCGAAACGATGGAGAGATAGCTGGAGCTCAGCATCACAGGAGGACAATCCTGCAGTGACAGACTATTGAGTATATAGAAAGTTTAAGAAGAAGAAGAAGACATCCCTATCATATCAAATCAAAACATCCCAAATCATATCAAACTATTTCAAAGTGATCTTACTTAATAGACCAGCCTTAAGTTCACATTCATTCCTTATCACATCATTCCGTATTCTGTAATACATTGTCACCCCACGTGTTCTACTTAACACAACATTTTTAGGTTTATATTCATTCCTTATCATTTCGTTCGGTATTCTGTCATACAAATTCGCCACCTTCCAATCATTATATTTTTTTTAGTAATATTTTTAATACGTCAATAATATTGGATTTGAGTACCCAATTAGAGCGCCCTTGAGCAGATTATGCTCTTAAAAATGCGCTAAATAAATTATCCCTTTATAATTATTATTGTTATTGTCCCCCCATTTTTCACAATACATGCATTTCTACAACATTAATGCAGTTCCTTACAATTTTTTTCCACGTTCATGTTTCTCCTCCATACATCAACGTTGGTACTACAATATTGTTATGAATCATATTTTGGCATATTTTGATACTCTCTGGTTTGAGTATACATGTTTTAGTGTCCCGTTATGTTGAAATGTTTGATTATAAGATAATCAAACCAAATTAAGAATCTGTAAAACTCAAGAAATAAACTTTATTATATTTGTGTTCCGACAATATACCCCTAGACTAGGGGTATATTGTTGGACCCAGGTGCCGCGTCCCGCAAGAGATTCAACAGGTTCCCAAAGGATATTATAATGCTCGGGTGGTCACAACAGGATGTTAGTGCGGGCTGCCTGCGGAAATGTAAGGCAGGAGGAACATAACAGGTTTTGCTCGACTCCGTGTTCCGTCCTAAGTATTTTTTTGGGATGTTTCTAAATCTTTTTTTTTTAGTATTATTCCTCTAAATTCATGTTCTAACAACAAAAATACTTATATAAAGACGATTTATATAGCGTCATTAACCTTTCCCTTCCTGTGCTAAAAAAACCCGCGCGTACTGGTGCTGTGTATTCAATACACATGTAAAAATGAGCGATTTAAAAACGGAAAAATAAGAATATTCGTTGTAATTTATTTTTATCAAACACTGTTTATTCCACTTTTTTATGACGGTATAACCCTACCGGTTTCAAGGCTTTCACCTCATCTTCAGGGGAGCGCAAACAAGACAAAATGCTGAATCTCTCCGCTCTTTGCCGAAATTGTCCCATGCCTCCCTCATCCCTCAGCCCCCAACCGTTGAAGCGTGTATATCGGTACCAGTTCGAACAGCATTTAGTCTTGTTTGCGCTCCCCTGAAGATGAGGTGAAAGCCTTGAAACCAGTAAGGTTATACTGTCACAAAAAAGTGGAATAAACAGTGTTTGATAAAAATAAATTACAAAGTCTTTAAACCTCCACAACGTTAATGCCTTAACTATAAACAATATAAGAATATTCGTATCAAATTGCTTAAATTAATAAAATTTGAAGTCAGAAGTGATAATAATTGGAATTTCGTTGCTGAAAACATGAAAAAAACATTAGCCAACGTTCACAAAACGGGTGAATAGACCACCTCAAATGGATGCCCGAAAGCTACTGAAGCGAGAGAAGCGAGCGAACTGAGATTCTATTTCTTGCGTTCCCATATACCGAAGTAGAATGAGAGTGAGCCGTGAATAGCGTCGCTTCCTCACCCATGGCGGTTTTTTAGAATGAATATACTTACGTCACACGTTTGTTTGTATTGGGGAATTTGTCCTCGATTTTCACAAAATATCTCTGATGTGGCCGATAAGTGCTAATTATTATTAATACTCGTATTATTTTTTTTCATTCAATGCGTAAATGTATTACGGAAAAATACCTAAAATCTTAACCCAATATTTATTATATTTATAAAGATACGACTATTAAAGTTTTCAGAAGCAATGTGTACTAGTTACACATCACAGGGAAGGAAGGGTTAAAAGAGCGGTATCTTAAGGGCGCTCTAACTCGGGATTAAAACCCATTATTATTGATAGATTAAAAACAATACCAAATAAATTTATACAAAATAAGTGTAAGGATAGGAAGGTGGTAACTGTGGCCATTAGATTAGGCACTTTGGTTCAGAAAAACATATTTACGAAGAAAATCATAGAAAAATTACCAAATGAAGACTCACTGCAAAGGAACCTTTATAGATATCCACATTCGGCTTTAATTGTAGTATGGTCTATATGTGTAGTATTCATTTCCCATCATACATTAAATAAAAAATAGATAAAACAAATCACCACTGGCAGCTATAACAGCGCCCGAGAGGTTGAGTTTTTATCGATATGTCATTATTACATTTATATTTAACAATTTATTTATTTATTAAGCACTTTATTGCAAATACAATCTGAGGGGCATATTGCCAGGCGGCAATTTCTTCCAACCAACCAGACAAAAGTAAATGAAGCAAGTTACGTGGTCGCATGAATCATTCAAATGACTATCCATCCCCACGAAATCCATAAACACATACGTAAGCAAATGCCCACAAACCCCACAAAGACGGACAATCACCCGAACATTATTTTTCATATAAAGTGAGATATCACCTATCAAAAGGAAAGAAAGGGATGGTGGAGAGGAAAGGAAAAGAAAAATCAGGAATGAAACACGTTATTTTACTGACTAGAAATTAAGAGATTTTTCAGTCACTTCTTAAAGCATGCCAAAGACGGAGCGAGTCTTATATTGGTTTATAACTGATTCCAGAGTCTCACTGCATGGACATTAAAGGACGACGTAAAGAAAGAGGAGCGGTGAACTGGAAAGGCCAATAAACAATTCTGTTTGAGCGTAGCGCTATTCATGATTGAAAAATCGCTGAAAATTCTCCAAAGCAACGTTTCTCAGACACGGATTTATGAGAAACAATTATGATATTTCACGAAGACACAGAGACAAAGTTTGAAATCAATCCGTTAGAGCATAATTGATAACGTATTTTTCCAAAGAATCACAAATGTTAGTAGTTCGTATAAAGTTAACACCATCTTTAGATCGTCTCCTGTCTCCTTAAAAAAGTAATCCATGAGATTTTCTTCCTTAGATTCCTTCCACCTGTTCTTTTCCATCCCCATTTCGCCGAGTGCTCACGTACTCTTCCCGTTTTTCTTCCCCCCAGGAACTGGCTTTAACACCCCAATTCTTATTCAAAGCCTCACTCCTGTGACCATATTGTTCCGCTCGGAAGCCTCAGTGCCAATTCTCTTTTCACGTTTGATATCCAGTGGAAATGTAACAGTGTTATATAATTTATTTTCACTTTGATATTTTTCGACATTACTTACAGTTGGTAAGCTTCGCGATTTCATATCCTTATTTAACCCTTCCCTTACGGTGATAAAAATAATACGCGTGCTCCGGTGTTGGGTAGTGAGTACGCAATAAAAAAATAGCGATTTTAAATCGGAAAAATAAGAACATTCATAGATAATCCCCTTAATTGAAGTTAAAAATTATAATAATTGAGATTTATTTGCTGAAAACATTAAAAAACCATCTGAAAACATTAAAAAACGCTCACGGAACGGGCGTACGTCTAACCTATTTGCAAGCCTAGAGGCTACTAGTGGCGCGGAACGTCAGTCGCATACCCCGGCGCTTATGCCTTTGCTTGCGACGTTGAGACAATTCGGCTCCTCGCAATTCAGTCTAGTATGCAAGAGTGAGATGCAAATATAGTGTCGCGCTTCCCGCATACTCTTCACCTATCGTCAAGACCCAAGGTCGAGGCACTCACAGCGTTTAAATGCGAATTTGTTTCCGATCTTCACAAAATCCCCATGGTGTAGTCGATAAATTCTGATTATTATTAATATTATTTTTTAAATCAATGCGTAAATATATTATGGAGGAATACCTAAAATCTTAACCTTGTATTTATTATATTTATAGAGATATTGATGGTTATTAGAAGCAACGTGTAGAAGATACCCAACACAGGGAAGGTACGGTTAAGATCATTAATTCTGAATTACAAAGTTTATCGTTATTTTGCTGGTGTCATGTTATTGTTATTTTAATGGCAGAAAGATATCAATGGGTAGAACAGAAATGTTAAATGGGAATGTATGAAGATTGCTGTATGCTGATGACATAGCGGTGTTATGAGATAATAATTATTGTTGTTACTATATATACATGACACATTTGTCGGGCTTATCGCTATTTGACATTTTTTAACCAACCAACTCAGCATCGATATGTTAAACTCTTTTAATCGATGATATATTTTACAAAAGAAAATATTTATTTTAAAATAAGTAAAAAAAATCTAATTTGCATCCACGATGGTTTTTTAACCTTTCCCTTCCTGTGTTAAAAAAATCGCGCATTCCGGTGATATCTATTCAATACATATCAAAACACATGTAAAAATAAGTTATTTAAAATCGTACAAGAAAAAGGAAGGGAAACAAGTGAGATGAGAATGAGGATTAATAACATAGTCTAATAAATGAATTACACGAGAGATGTGAAGGGAAAGATCTGAGAATGAATGTTACAAAATCTAAAGTTTTGAGGATAGAAAAGTGTTCAAGAGTTGTTCAAGGTTCATGCAATACTACCTTGATCAAAATGTTTTAGGACCGGCCACCGTGTGGCGCTGTCAGTCACCCGATTGGAATTCTTTTTTTTTGTTAGGTGACCACATCTATCATTGACACTTCCCTCTAAATTTCAACGTCATAGCTTGACATTTGTAAAAGTTACGCTGTACTGAGTACATCTACTTTTGTGCGTGTTTTCGATTTTTTAACAAGTTTGAAAATGACATCAACTGTGCATCAACGAGTTTGCATTAAATTTTGTGTGAAAAACGAATTTAACGGTCCGCAGACCTTGGAAATGTTGGAGAAGTGTTTTTTGGTGGCACGAACGCTTCAGAAGTGGTCGTGAGTCGGTCGAGGATGACGAACGCAATGGCAGTCGAAAACCGTTGAAAACATCGATAACATCAATCAAAGAAATGTTGGCCGAAAACCGCAAATTTACCATTAGAGAGCTGGCAGAGGACTTGAACATCGCTTATGGATCCGCTCAAGACATTTTGGTTAGTGATTTGGACCTCAGATGTGTCGCTGTAAAACTGGTGCCGAAACACCTCAATTTCATGCAAAAAAGGACCGCGTTGAAATCGCGAAAGACACGATTTCCATGAGTTTTAAACCAAAAACAACACGAATACTATCCAGCAGCCTTCGAATTCACCTGATCTGGCTCCCTGCGACTTTTTCCTGTTCAACATACCGAAAATTGAGTACCTTTCCTGTTCAACCAACGACTTTTTCCTGTTCAACCAACTTAAAAAACCGCTTCGTGGAACGCGTTACAGCACCCGAGAGGATGTCATGAAAAAACCGAAGACGGCTCTGATGGACATACCGAAAATTGAGTACCAGCGGTGTTTCAAGGATTGGATCAAGCGCTGGCGTAAGTGCGGTGCAGTCGATGGGGAGTACTTTGAAAGGGGCCATATCGATTTTGATGAATAAACTTGTATTTTCGATTTTATGAATAAAGTCCTAAATCTTTTTAATCAATGTAGTACGAGTATATGGGTGAGTAATGACAGATAAGTGTGACTTGAGGAATTCTGCTATTTAGATACTATTTTCTCAGATTGTGGAAGAGTTACGAGGGATACAAAACACTGTGTTGCGATAGGAAACAACGTATTTGGAACACTAATGCATATACGAGTATATCATACTCGTACCGAACAGTACCAAAATCTGCTAATATGACAATCCACAACAATACTTGGTTACCAAGTATGATGTATGGTCCTGAAATTTGGACGTGGAAAAAGACTGAAAGTAGTCGAATAAATGTTACAGGGATGCGTGCTGAGAACATTACATGGGGGGACAATGTATGATAGTACGCAATGAAGTGATTCTGGATAAATGTGAAATTAAGACTGATGCGTTATGTAAGATGAGGAAGAGCACTTTGAGATGGTTTGAGAACGTGGAAAGGATGAAGAAAGAAAGCCAAACAAAACAAACAAACAGTCAAAATTAGCATAAGGCTTGATTATGGAAGATGAAAGAAAGTATGGTTGGATTAAGTAAATAATATTTTGAAAGAAAGAAGTGCAAAAAGTTAAAGAAATTGTAGAAGTTGTAAAAGAAGTATATTGATGTGGAAGAAGGGAAAACTGTATGTCGAGATAGGAAAACCTGGCGCTTTGTCTTCTCTGCCTACCCTGACAGATAACTGAGTGATGGTGTGTACATCAACTTACTTTCACCATACTATTTAAGTGACGACCTCTGTAGTTTATTTTTTAAGTCGACTGTTTTCCATCCAGGATTTGCTTCCTGATTACATAAAAATAAATCCCAGATTTTAGAGGTGGCCAGGTAACAATATGTGCATGCAAGCACATTAGTGTTTTGGGCATATGAGCATGTTGGACGCAGATCACCCGATCACATTGTGAACCAGACAATCTCCATGGATCTTCCTCGAATAACAACCAGAGGAAGACCAAAGAATTCATGGGTGGTGCAAAAAGATAACCTGATGCAGAAGCATGGTCTGGGGGACGTAGTCCGGGACAGAAGATCATACAACCTGAGGACGAGAAGAGCTGACCCCAATAGTCTTCGCAGATAGTGAGTTGGGATGGAGCCAGGGGAGAAGAAGCACATTAGTGTTATTGCATGTACACGTGCAGCTTCGGCACGTGCGATGACAAACTGTGGGATACGAGTTTTCAGTAACTGTGAGATACGAGTTTTCAGTAACTGTGAGATACGAGTTTTCAGTAACTGTGAGATACGAGTTTTCAGTAGCCCTTCTTCAATAGCTTTAAGCCCAGCTAGTGAAGCTGAAAACAATATTGTCACCCGGTAACGATCTTTCAAGTCTACATTACCGATTCGGATATTATGAAGTACAATACAAAGAAATAATAACTCTTTAAACTTTCGTTCATAATATGAACTAATTTAAATTTGAACTATAATAACTTGTATTATACTACACTTAAAGCCGAATGTGTTAATATCACCTATTCGAGGATTTACAGAGGTTTCTTTATAGTTCATATTTATTTAGTAAGTTTCCCGCGGTTTTCATACTAAAATTGTTTTTCTGGACACATTCAGACGCGGTGCCTTATCTAATAGTCGCAGCCACTATCTTTATATTCTTATTTGTTAATAAAAGTTAAACGTTCGAATTCCACCCTTGCGGTGAGGCTGCTCTCTGAACTTGTTCTTCTTCCCAGTGTCATGTCAGGTCGAACGTTGAATATCACCTGAGAGTAGGCATCTTTGTCCCCGGCGGCCCGAAAATGATCCCCAATGGTCCTTATACCAGTCAAATCACGTAATATATATTGCGGATCCATGAGATTTGTCTCCTGCCAACACCTCTTCGACCCTATCTTGCCTTGGATGATCAGGTGTAGTAATTTATACTTTTCTCCTCTACCATAAGTACATGCTCCAAATAGGACACCTTTCGGATTTGAATATTAGTCAGCAACTCTCTATCAACTTTGGCTCTTTAAAGAACCCTCGTGTTGCTGACCATATCCGTCCAGGGTTTCCGTAGCATTCTCCGGTGTATCCACATTTCGAATGCTTCCAGTCGGTTCATACTACCAACTTTGAGGGTCCATTATTCCACTCCATGCAATAACACTGACCAAATGTAGCATTTGACTAACCGATAATTTATATAACGCTCTCTTAACAGCGCTATATAAATTGTCTTTTATTATTATTAATATCTTCCTTTCATTTTCGCCTTTAGAAGAAATAATGTGATAAAATTGTTGCCCGTTATTTCAAAATAATTTTGGTTATTATATTTATTTGAAGATATCAAATAATGTGTTACATTTGAACTCAAAAGATATAATAATACGTTTAAGAATTACTAAGGAAACTAATTTTTTTCTGAAAGCTCCGTAACGTTTCAATCTCTTATCACATTATCTCCGTCTTCTATCACATCCCGTCTTAAATGGGTATCGACCTTCTCCTAAGTCAAGTGAAAAGATGGAATTGAATAAGGTGAATGATAACGCGGAGCTAAGTGAAATATAATTTAGATGATCAAATTGACTTCGCTGCGGAGCGAAGCGTAACTTGTTATGCTTTTTCAGCAATTTACTCGGTTCGTTTCCCCACCAGGGAGCTAAGTTACAGGAGGAGGCTTCAAACACTGTGCAAAGGGTATCCTTGACTACTCATTTCCTTTATGGTGGCTTGGATCCTTTGCTGATTCCCCCCCAAAAGAGGAATATCACAGGGGTAGGCCTATACCCTGAGGCACCCCAGGTGACTGCTTGTTGGTTTTTTTACTCTTCAAGTTTTTATCCTTGTTTTTCAAAAGCTTTGTCAATTTTGACTTCCTTGTTTTGTTGATAGATTCTGTATAATTTTGAATAAAATATTATAATAAAATCGCTAAGGTTTTGCAAATTAAATTTACGGTTTGTTTATACCCGGTGTGGTTTCGAATTCAAACAAAAATAATACAGACTGTTTATGTACTTAATTTAAGTCCATTGTACTCGTATTTTATTGTATTACACTTTCATTGTATACAATGCTATATGGCGAGTTTTTGCTATGTGGAAATTTCTTCCAGCTAACTAGAAATATTTTTTCTAACAAGGAAAATAAAAACTCTTCTTAATTAATGTGATGTGTTGCGTCAGGATTAGTGTCATTCCATTTCCTCTGGTTTGCCTGATTTGAAGATTTCTAGACTCAAGGCTGTTCTTTTGAAGTTTCTTTCTTTTGTTTGCCTGATTTGAAGATTTCTAGGCAAGGCTTCAATGCTACTGATAGGCTGAAATATACAAACATACCATCACACTATCTCCCTATCAGAGTAGGCCGAGAGGAGAGAGATCAAAACTTTCCTATCCCGACAAACTTCCTAAGCCTCTTCCATGTCCAAACACCTTCTTATACAACTTCTACGATTTCTCTTATTTGCTACGTTTCCTTCTTTTAAAATATCATTAATTTGATTCAACCACAATTTTCTTGACCTTTCTATCATAAACTTCTCAATCATATTTGCACTATACATTTATTTTGTGAGTCTTTCTTCTTTCGTTCGTTCTACATTCCCAAATCATCTCAACGTATTCTTCTTCATCTTACTCAACACATCAACCTTAAGTTCACATTCATCTCTTATCAATTCATTCCGAATTCTATTAAACATTGTCATTCCGTGTTTTATTCTTAATGCACGCCTTTTTACGACATTTATTCGGCTAACATCGAAAAAATTTTACGTCTATGTTTCACTTCTACTCTATTTTATTGATAGATTATCTCCAAACTGGTAAGACAATCAACTCTGATTATTATTGTGACCTTTTGGACCAGTTGGATGAAAAAAATTGTGAAAAAAGACCCGGTTTGCAGAAGAAAAAAATCATTTTTCATCAAGACAATGCACCTGCTCACACAGCTCAAAAAACCATCGCGAAAATCAGTGAATTGGGGTACGAATTGTTGCAGCATCCACCCTATTCGCCAGATTTAGCTCCCTCTGACTTCTGGCTGTTCTCACACCTCAAAAAATTCCTTCGTGGAAAGCATTTTTCATCAAACGAAGAGGTTATAGCCGTCGTAGAGGAGTATTTTGCAGGCCTTCCAGAAAGTCACTTCCGTGATGGGACAACAAAGTTGGAAGATCGTTGGACCAAGTGTATTGATCTTATGGGAGACTATACTGAGCAATAAAAGTGATTTCCCCCCAAAAAAATGTATTTTCCTTTCCGCTTTCAAAACTTTTTGACTAACCTAGTATATATTAAAGTTGAGACCAAAATACTATTATGGGCTTGTCACACTTTTCTATCACTATTACTTTATATTTCACAATATTTACTATCAAATCTATCTCTTCGCATCTCTCATACAATTCAATTTATTAAAAATAATTAAAATTCTTAATGTTATCAGCTGTTATATCTTGTAAAAAAAGAGGGTAAGCTGGTCGACATAATTTGAACCATTTTGTATATTTGAAACCAAAATCAACCACAGTTTCTTAATAAGAAATAATGTTATTATAGTTGGTACCAAAGAAACAAAAAAAATTTAAATGCTGGCTGTCTGAAAAAATTAAATTTTTTTTACCCTTTTTGTCAACTTTTTTTTTAAATAGTTAAAAAATGATTTTGAATTTTCCAAGGTAGGAACGATAGAAAAATTATTTATCAATGTTTTATATTAAATTTTAGGGCAATCGGTTGAAAAGAACTTGAAATTTTATGTCGACCAGGTTGAAAAAAGTAGTTTCGATAAAAACACGTTTTAAGAGATTATTGTCCGAGTCATTTCGGTGCGGCGTAATTGCTGCCTCATTTATAGCTATAACTTCGTAAATATTGAGAATTAAAAAAAAAAACTTTTGAAAACATATTCTTAAAGATCTAAACTTTAAGAACACGCCATAATAACGATTTCTTCAGATTTATAGAGTTAAATACCCCCTTGTGTATTACTACCACATGTCGGAAGATCTGCAAAGGTTACTTTGTAAGTTTAGTTTTCCCTTAGTATGTTTTCTTAGATATGCAGATACAAGAATGTACCTTATTTAACAGCCTTAAGTAAACTTTCCAATATTAACATACAAATAACATATATTTATTTTATAATCTAATAATAATGTTTCTTTCTTTTAAACGAAGCTAAATAAATTATACTTTTATAATTATTGTAAAAAAATCATCCCTTTATAACGCATTTTCCATAACATGGGTTGGTACTATTAAATGTGTATATACATAAGTATTCTTTGGGTAAACCTTTTTTTCAAAATTTATTGCAGGGACGGCAACGGGAAAGTCATGAAGCAGAATTTATGAATGTGACTAATGCAATGCTGTAAGTGCGAATTCCGAAGATGATGCTAGGAACACTCGGCGGAATGTTACTTCCCTAGTTTTATTGCTGGGACGCCCATAAATATAGGAAACTTTGTGTAGGGGGTTGCTGAAGAAACGTTTATTCAAAAGGCTAATCGTTTAAGGGTAGATTATTACGCTGCTGTTTGTTATTTATTCACGTCAAGATACTAACAATAGGCAATAGTGTTTAAAAAAATGCCTTTCTTGATTAGCCCCGTTAGATTTAATTATCCTATATCATTGCATACGTACAAAGCTTTATGTCGTATCCGCCAGGCTTTACAACATACATTTTTCGCCTCTTATACATCTTCTGCGATTTTTCTAACCTTTTACATACCTTTCTTTCAAAATATCTACTTGATACAACTATACTCTCCTTAATCATAATCGCCAAAGCCTTCCACTCATATTTTCACTAAAAAATATTTTATGGGACACTCTTTATTCATTAGTTCCACGAGGCCAAATCACCTAACAGACTCTACTTTACTTTACTCAACACATCAGTCCAAAGTTCACATTCATCCCTTATACCTTAATTCTGTATTCTGTAATACATTGTCCCACCATGTATTCTTCTCAGTGTTTGCATTATTTACAGTATTTATTTGGCCTCTTACGGTATTCTGCCACTTCACGTTTCACAGTCATACATCAAGTTTGCACCTAAATACGTTTATGGACCATCCTCATAGCATATTTCGATACTGTCCGGTTCGAGTATATATGTTTTAGTGCCCCAACTACATTTTTTCCTATCGCTACACCTCGTTCGACATCTTCCTTTTGTTTTACTTGTTTGCCTTATGCATTTTTCAACGGTTTCAAGAGTTTTTTATATAACATCATTAAAATCCTGGAAACCATTGAAATACACAAGGCAATCAAAAATATCATAAATTAAAAAAAATATATATTCTCTTGTACGCTTCTGCCTCTATTTCCTCTTAGTTCCATAAACAAGAAATAGTACAGACATTGTTACTGTATTTCATAAACAAAACCATAAACAACACATCTAATGATATTATTAATGTATCATATATAACATATAGGTACACGTCAGTTTAAGTGAACTAACCTGGTGGTGAAACAGCGAATGTTGAAATGCAATATGATTTGTTAAAAATGAAGTGTTATAAACAAAAGTGATGTGAGTTTTAATTTTATATTAATTATGGAGTTCCACAAAGTGACGCTGTAATTACGGAGTGTCGTGACGCTGTAATTATAGAGTGTCACAAAGTGACTCTGAAATTATGGAGTGTCACAAAGTGAAGCTGTAATTGTGAAGTTCCACAAAGTGACTATGTAGTTATTTAAATAAACATTATTAATTTTTGATAAATATCCTCCCAGTTTACCTCCTTAAATCCACTTTTAAATTGTCGTCGGATTCTCTGGTCACCTTGTTCGTATGCTAATAAAATACCTTAAATTAGTCGCCTTGTACTTATGCTAATAAAATACCTTAAATTATTCACCTTGTACTAATGCTAATAAAATACCTTAAATTAGTCACCTTGTACTTATGCTAATAAAATACCTTAAATTAGTCACCTTGTACTTATGCTAATAAAATACCTTAAATTAGTCACCTTGTTCTTGTGCTATTAAAATACCTTAAATTAGTCACCTCGTACTTATGCTAATAAAATACCTTAAATTAGTCACCTTGTACTAATGCTAATAAAATATAAATAAATTAAAATTATTTTCTTTGTTTACTTTTCAGAAGCTTTCCGTCTCCGGTCCCACCTGTTCAGCAACACTGCTTCGGGTGAGTTATCTTAAATTATTAATTATAAAACTACTTTAGAGGTAAATCCCCGTAAGTCAAGTTTTCGTATTTAATAAAATTATTAATGTAACCCAATTCACGAGGAAACCTAATATTATATTAATGTAACCCGATTCACGAGGAAACCTAAAATTGTATTAATACTCGTATAACCCGATTCACGAGGAAACCTAATAATATTATATTAATATAACCCGATTCACGAGGAAACCTAATATATTAATATAATCCGATTCACGAGGAAACCTAATATTATATTAATATAACCCGATTCTCGAGGAAACCTAATAATATTATATTAATATAACCCGATTCACGAGGAAACCTAATATTATATTAATGTAACCCGATCCACGAGGAAACCTAATATTATATTAATGTGACCCGATTCACGAGGAACCCAAATATTGTATTAATACTCGTATAACCCGATTCACGAGGATACCTAATAATATTATATTAATATAACCCGATTCACAAGGAAACCTAATTAACCTCGTATTATATTAATAAATAACAATAAACAGCTTACGGAAAAAAAGTTTAAAGGAAAAGTAAATGCGATATATGGGTGAAAAATTAAAGATGGGAGCAAGTTGAGAAATTCTGCAATTTGGGTAGTATTTTCATAGACGATGGAAGAGTTAAGAGGTATATCGAACTCATGTATATCGAACTCATGTATATCGAACTCATGTATATCGAACTCATGTATATCGAACTCATGTATATCGAACTCATGTATATCGAATCAGGAAATAAATGTCAATGTTGCACTAAAACATATACACTCGAACCGGATTAAATCAAATTCTGTTAGGATAATGGTCCACAGAAGAATTTTATATCAACATTGATGTATGGGAGTTGAACGTGGAAAAATACTAAAAAGAGCTGAATAAATTATAAAGAAAAGCAAGCATTGAGTAAAATACATGGAGTGATAATGTATGACAAAATGCGGAATAAAGTGACAAGGGATGAATGTGAACTTAGGGATGATTGATGTATTAAGTAATATGAAGAAAAATACGTTTATTTATTTAACACTTTTATTGCAAATTTAATCTGGCGGGTTTATTGTCAGGTGGCAATCACTTCCAACCAACCAGACAAAAGTAATTAAGCAACTTACGAGGTCGCAAAATCATTCAAATGATTATCCATCCCCACAAAATCCATAAACATATATGTGAGCATATGCCCACAAACCCCACAAATACGTACAATCACCCGAACATTATTTTTCATATAAAGTGAGATATCATCAATCAAAAGGAAAGGAAGGGATGGTGGAGAGGATAGGAAAAGAAAAATCAGGAATGAAACACGTTACTTTACTGACTAGAAATTAAGAATTTTTTCTGTCGCTTCTTAAAGCATGCCAAGGACGGAGCGAGTCTTATATTGGTTTGTAACTGATTCCAGAGTATCACTGCATGGACAGTCAAGAACTACGTAAAGAAAGAGGAGCGGTGAACTGTAAAGGCCAATAAACAATCTCTGTTTAAGCGTAGCGCTATTCCATGATTGGAAAGACGCTGAAAATTTTCGGCGAGATAAGAGAGGGCGGCGGGACAGTCAAGGATATTATACGTTGAGATGGTTTGGAGTATGTAGAACGAACGAATGAAGGTAGACTAACAAAACAGATACATCGTGCAAATATAAGGGAAAAGCGTGGTAGAGGAAAACCAACAAAAGTATGATTGGATCAAGTG
Organism: Odontocerum albicorne; assembly: GCA_949825065.1. Lineage (NCBI taxonomy): Eukaryota > Metazoa > Arthropoda > Insecta > Trichoptera > Odontoceridae > Odontocerum > Odontocerum albicorne. The sequence continues at coordinate 44,055,465 of OX463851.1, forward strand.
AATTATATGTTACAAAAATGAAACAGAAAAGTAAAGAAATCGTAGAAGTATGAGAAGTTGTATGGATATAGAAGAGGCTAAGGATGTTCGTCGAAATTGGACAGTATAGCACTCTGCCTTCTCTACCTACATCGACAGGGAAATGGCGTGATGGTATGCTTAACCCAATTAAATAACATGGAAAAAAAATAGTCTAAATATCGCACAACGACAATAGGAAAAATGTTATTCAAGAAGTGCCTCAATTATACCTACAATGTTCATTAACCCTTCCTTCCCTGTGATGTGTAACTAGTACACATTGCTTCTAAACACTTTAATATCCCTATAAATATAATAAATACTGGGTTCAGATTTTAGGTATTCCTGCGTAATACATTTACGCATTGAATGAAAAAATAATATTAATAATAATTAGCATTTATCGGCCACATCAGAGATATTTTGTGAAAATCGGGAATAAATTCTCCAATACAATCAAACGTGTGTGACGTAGGTATATTCATTCTAAAAAACCGCTATGGGAGAGGAAGCGACACTATTCACGTCTCACTCTCACTCTACTTTGGTATATGGAAACACAAGAAATATAATCTCAGTTCGTTCGCTTCTCTCGCTTCAATAGCTTTCGGGAATCCATTTGAGGTGGTCGCTTCGTCCGTTTTGTGAACGTCGGCTGATGTTTTTTTCATGTTTTCAGCCATTAAATTTCAATTATTATCACTTTTGACTTCAAATTTTATTAATTTAAGCGATTTTCTATTAATATTCTTATTTTTCCGTTTTAAATCGCTCATTTTTACATATGTATTGATGTGTATTGAATACACAATACCGGAACGCGCGGATTTTTTAACACAGGAGGGGAAAGGTTAAAGAGTTTAATCCATCGAGATGTTAAAGATATCGATTTCTGTAAGTACTTGGAATGGTTGATGACTCCACCGATTTTATTGACGACAGTTAAAATCAATGTCGAACCGAAATTAGAACCTCGTGGACCAACCGATTGTTTAGCAAAAGGTTCGAATTCGAATATACTATAAGTAATAAAATAGGATATGTTAGGCAAACACTTTAACAAGAGTTATGAAAGGGTTTTTGGGATATCAAGTTGGTCCATTTTCTTCAGTAGAATTCGATGGTTATAATGTGGTATTAAGTACCAGTTACCCCTTATTTAAATCTTATAGTCAATTTTACAAGTGTTATGACTTTACAATCATATATTATGCATCTAACAACATTCATTGAAAACGATACGTTTTTTTTTGTTTCGAAAACGACCATTCGAATGGGCTGTACTGGGTCCTAAAGTCAGCCCAGTAGAGAGGGTGTCAGGGAACAGAGGGAGACTGACATCACGAGATGAAGACGGATAACTTTGAAGGCAGATCTTTCATCTTCATATTTGCCACCCATGTAGCTGATGAACGGAGATGAGCTATGTGCGGTATTGGTAAAAAAGTTTGACTTATTCAGCGATATGCTTGATTTTTCATGCAAGTATATTTCAAAGTAATGTTGGTAGAAAAGTAAATGTGATGAATAAATTATGAATAAAATGTTGAAACGAATTGAGGAAATCTTCTATTTGAAAAGTATGATAATATTACAGATGACAAAGTGAGCTTTTCATATTGAGCCTTTTTTTTAAATTCTTGTATAAAGCACACAATTTGCTTTGATTTCAAAAAGCTTTTTATTGGTAATTGAAGTATAATGTATGACAGTTAAACACAAAAAACAATATCCACCAAACGTCCACCTATATTGCAGCTCCACAGATGTCCACTCTTTTGTCAAAATTTTCGATATTTTGGCATAATAGCGGTTCTAGCTCACGCGGATAATTTCGTCCTTCAGCTCAGGAATTGATCGGGGTTCATTCTTATAGACCTGGATTTTCACGTAACCCCAGAGAAAATAGTCCAACGGTGTCAGATCACATGATCTTGGTGGGCAATTAACATCACCATTTCCGGAGATTATAATACATAAAATAATTCATCAATTTGAACGCGTTGTTGTATTGTACTCGTATACGACTCGATTTTTATAAATGTCATACATTACACTTCTCGAATGTCACAAGTCCCAGGTTAGTTCACGACGCCATCTGTGTGTTATCCAAGAAATAAAAAAAGCGTTCAATTGAAAGAATCTTTATAAGGGTAAATATAAATAATAAATAAATAAATATTGGGTTCATTGACAGCAACATAGTATGTACAAGATCACACCTGAATAACACTTCTAAAACACATAAATTGCAGACAATACATTAGACACAGAAGCTATCAAAAGGTCTGGGCTCATCTAATAGCATCCCCTCGGCCAAAATACACCCCACCAATATAGGGCGAACCCAGCCACGGGGACACCAGATGTTTTTCAGCCCACACCCTAATATATATATATCAAAGGCGTGTAGCGAAGGAAACAAAGCCAATGGAACATTCAAACATTTATAGTAACATCGGACAGTATCAAAATCTGCCAAGATGATTATCCGAAATAATATTTTAGTACCAACTTGATGTATGGAAGTGACACGAGTATATGTATCAATGCTGAAAAGAGTCGAATAAATAGTGTGGAAATGCGGCGTGCACTTAGAAGAATATATGAAGGGATAATGTACTATATTACAGAAGAAGATATAAAGTGGTCAGGTATGAATGTGAACTTAACTCTTGTGTTGAGGATGATGAGAAATAGCTCTCTGAGATGACTTGATCACGTAGAACGAATGAATGACGAAATATTAATAAATCAAATGTGCATTGCAAATGCGAGTGAAAAACGTGGAGGAGGAAGACTAAAGAAAGTATCGTTAGATCAAGTGAATGATAATTTGAAAGAAGGAAATGTACAATGGATCACTATACCCTTCGCGTCTCTCACAGATATCATCAATCAAGGAAAAAAGAAGGGATGGGATGGGGGAGAGGAAAGAAAAGGGAATGAAACACGTTATATTACTGACTATAAATTAAGACTTTTTCAGTCGCTTCTTAAAGCGTGCTAAGGACGGAGCATGTCTAACATTGGTTTGTAAATTATTCCAGAGTCTCATTGCATGGACAGTAAAGGACGACGTCGAAGAGTTTTTTCAGTCGTTTCTTAAAGCATGCCAAGGATGGAGCGTATCTACTATTGGTTTGTAACTGATTCAAGAATCCCACTGCATGGACAGTAAAGGACGACGTCGAAGAGTTTTTTTCAGTCGTTTCTTAAAGCATGCCAAGGACGGAGCGTGTCTAGCATTGGTTTGTAACTTATTCAAGAATCCCACTGCGTGGATAGTAAAGGACGAAGTCGAAGAGTTTTTTCAGTCGTTTCTTAAAGCATGCCAAGGATGGAGTGTATCTACTATTGGTTTGTAACTTATTCAAGAATCCCACTGCATGAACAGTAAAGGACGACGTCGAAAAGTTTTTTCAGTCACTTCTTAAAGCATGCCAAGGACGGAGCGTATCTACTATTGGTTTGTAACTGATTCAAGAATCCCACTGCATGGACAGTAAAGCACGACGTCGAAGAGTTTTTTCAGTCGTTTCTTAAAGCATGCCAAGGATGGAGCGTATCTACTATTGGTTTGTAACTTATTCAAGAATCCCACTGCATGGATAGTAAAGGACGAAGTCGAAGAGTTTTTTCAGTCGCTTCTTAGAGCATGCCAAGAACTGAGCAAGTGTAATATTAGTATGGAACTTGTTGGAACAAATTTTCATACCGCAATAAATCTGCCACGTTATATTACATACAACGTAAATATAAAACAATACAAAGGTATAATAGAAATACAAAATCAGCCCAGAAGTGAAATCCACCGAGATCTGAACTCGAAATACAATTTTGCTCAGCAAACATCCTTACCGCCAGACCACTGGCAACGACTATAATAAATATAAATGCCTCGGTGTGGTACTCAGGATATGAGTCGTCCTTCACCGCAGAGAATCCAATTTTGTTGGATGTGATTATTGCGACATCGATAAAAAGGAATAAAAGTGTAACTTCTCGCGCATTAGGGGAGTTGGGGAGCTATCCGGGAGGTCGGCCGCTCGGGAGGTGCGCACGTAGTAGTAAGAACTGTCGCAGTAATGGCGATTAAATTCAGTTGGCGGCATTATTTAGCTTAACAAGCAGCTTTGTAAAGGTGCGTTTACAATATAAGGATACTTTTATTATTTATCCAAGGATCATATATATTGTGTTGTCGTGTTTCTTTGTTTTAAGCATAAGCTTAAATCAAATGGGAAGGTAGACAACAATTGTTTTCCTTGCATCAGGGTGCGTCTCGGCTTCCCATGGGTGAATCCAACCCGAATTCTTTCTGTCTGACCATAGGAGCTTTAATGCCATGTTTTAGTTTCATCTTGTCCCACTACCCTGTTATAATTTTTGCGGTCATCTGGATCAATCTCAGATCACTGTTTGTGGTACTGTATGAACTTTTGACTTAAAGCCATTTTACAAGTATAGTTACTGCGCTGTGAGTCATTTTCCTTCTGACGTGACATCGTATCTTAAGTCCTTCATTGCTACTGTTCGTTTCACACTAAGGCGTATCGCCACCGCAGGGTTAAGACGAACATCCAAATTCCGATTTCCATTGAGATTTATAAAAGGTCTTTCAAATTGAGCGTTTTTTTTAATTCTTGAATAAAATGCAGATGGCGTCGCGAATTAGCCTGGGTCTTGTGACAGTTGAGAAGTGTAATATATGATATTTAAAAAAATGGAGTCGTATACAATACAACAACGCGTTCAAATTGTTGAATTATTTTATATATTGTAATCTCCGGAAACGATGACGTTTATTGACCATCAAGATCATGTGATCTGACACCGTTGGACTATTTTCTCTGGGGTTACGTGAAAAGCCAGGTCTATAAGAATGAACCTCAATCAATTTCTGAGCTGAAGGACGAAATTATTAGCGTTATTGGCGAGTTACAACCGCAATTATGCCAAAATATTATCGAAAATGTTGACAAAATAGTGGACATCTATAGAGCTGTGAGTGGTGGACATTTGGCGGATATTGTTTTTTTATGTTTAAATGTCATACATTATACTTCAATGACCAATAACAAGTTTTTTTGAAATCAAAGCAAATTGTGTTTCATTCAAATTGATAGCTTTAATAATTACAAAAAGAAAGCTGGTTGATTCGGGAATATATGTTTTTAAGCAATAAATTTTGGATTTTATTGTATTGTTTCGCACTTTCGTTGTATATACTATATTACAGCTTGGTGGGCTTGTTGCCATGTTGTAATAATTTCCAACCAACATGAAAAGATTTTCAAGAAGTCTTAAGTGAGTGGAATAGTTTTTTTTAAAAATCTGGGTACCTACGAGGATCGAATTCGCAGCTCTCGGATTGGAAGGCAAACTTCTTACCAACTAGGCCACACAGGTTGTTTTTTATGCTAAATCTATGTTATAACAAACGTATTTAGAGAAAAAAACTTCCGTACCAAGTATGTTTTTCTGAACATGTGCGGGGACGGGAGAGTGTCTAATCTAATGACAGAACTCACTACTTTCCTATCCTTAAACTCAATTTGTAAATATTTACACTTATTAATCTTTCAATATTAGTGAGTTTGAGTCTTTACTTACACCTTCTTCTTCTTCTTGCTCTTGGTCAAGGTCGTATGACCTGTTTGTGACGGTGGGCTGTCCTGGGATGATGACGTCCAGCTGTCCTTCCACCTTTTCAGCGGCCTTCCTTGTAATCTCCTGGTGCTAGGGTTTTCAGTCTTAGCGAATCTTGCCGGTCTTATATCCTCCGTGCGGTCTACATGATCCCTTCAGAAGTGCCTTTTGTTTCTTCCCCACCTCACTATGTCTTCAGCACCATAGACAGACTTTATCGTCTCATTTTTGATCCGATCTCTAAGAGTTCTGCCTGCGATGGAGCGTAGGGTTCTCATTTCTGCCACTCTGAGAAGGTTTTTTGTCCTGTTGGTATCAGTTCTCGCTTCTATCCCATATGTCATGATGGGGTGGACGCATGTCTTATATATCCTGACCTTACTTTCGGTTAGCATGTGTCTGTTTCTCCATATACTGTCCCGCAGGCAGCCAGCCAAAGCTGTCGCTTTATTAGTTTGTGCTCGTACTTCACTATATGGTATAGGTATGCTAGTTGCTGGAGATCTCTACACCTAGGCAAGTGAATCGCATGACTTGCTCGATGGGTACATTATCGATGATCAGTTTGCATCTGAGTGGCTCTTTTGATATTGTTAAGCACTTTGTTTTATTGACTTACTATTATTATTAAATCTGCCAGATGTATTGGCATCAAAGAGTTAAATAAATAAATGTCGAATTGTTTCACTTTTCAGGAGACAGTTAATATAGGGTAAAAAACTTAATAAATCATCCCTTACATTTCATCAGAAAATAGCTGAAAAAGTCCAGTGAATAAAGTTTAGCTTTAAAATAATCACAAAAAAGCAATAAAACTTTGTTGACTATCATGACAGACTATAGCTATCGGCTGTCGATATATTAAGGGTGGCCGATCTTGAATGTGAAACATTGAGGGATGGTAAATGGGTCGAGCATTAGATTGTTTTTTTCTCACAGCTTAATTAATTGAATCTTAAGCTTTATGAAGGAAAAGGAATTGGACAAAAAATAAATGAAAATTTGTTGGAACTAGACTTTAATACAATGAACTAAATTTTTTATTCTATAATTCTATGACTCAATATGAATTTTCAGATGGAGGATAATTGTCAAGTGGCAAAAAAGGAAGTAAAATAAAATAATCGTTTTGTTTCATTTCTGTTTTGATGCTTTTACGATTATTTTCGTCAGTTACATAAGGTATTTCAGAGAGTTGTATCACGGAGTTAAGTCAATGATATCGACGTTTCGAAAACGTTACAGTTTTAAGTTTCATGGCAAAGTGGACTATTAAGTTAATATAAAAACTGCAACGTCTTCAAAACTTTAGCGTCATTATTTTTGTTTATTACTTTTCATTTATTCAGTTATAATAAATTCATTTGTGTTCAATTTAGACTATTAACAGTTTTAAAAAATATGTTGAAATTGTAAGTATAATAATAAACAAATAAACGCTCAAATGATTCATACAACCTGCTGTAAAAAATGTACATTTTTACTGCAGTACACAACAGGCCAGGGTCCAGAATACATAGGGCCGTATTTTGCGTAAGCAAAAAAAAACAATATTGCTTTTCCCAGTGTCCTTTCAGGTCCCCTCAACGTTGACTATCATCTGAGAGTAGGCATCTTTGTCCTCGGCAGCCCGACAAAGATCCTCAACGCTCCTTGTACTAATCTAATCACGTTTATTGCGGAGCCAGGAGATTTGCCTCCTGCCAACACCTCTTCGACCCTCTATTTTGCCTTGGATGATCAGGTGCAGTAATTTGTGCTTTTCTCTTCTAAGTACATGACCCAAATAGGACACCTTTCGGATTTTAATATTAGTCAGCAACTCTCAATCTTTGGCTCTTTAAAGAACTCTTGTGCTGCTGACCATATCCGTCCAGGGTATCCGTAGCATTCTCCGGTGTATCCACATTTCGAATCCTTCCAGTCGGTTCATACTAACAACTTTGAGGGTCCATGATTCCACTCCATGCAATAACACTGACTAAATGTAGCATTTGACTAACCGAAAATTTATATAACGCTCTCTGAACAGCGCTATGTAAATTGTTTTTTTTATTATTATTATTATCCTCCTTTCATTTTCGCCTATATTGCGGAGCCAGGAGATTTGCCTCCTGCCAACACCTCTTCTACCTTCTGTCTTGCCTTGGATGATCAGGTGCAGTAATTTGTACTTTTCTCTTCTAAGTACATGCCCCAAATAGGACATCTTTCGGATTTTAATATTAGTAGCAACTCTCTATAAACTTTGGTTCTTTGAAGAACCCTTGTTTTGTTCCGTCCGTCCAGGGTATCCGTAACATTACCTCCTGCCAACACCTCTTCGACCATCTATCTTGCCTTGCATGAAAAGGTGCAGTAATTTGTACTTTGCTCCTCTACCATAAGTACATGCCCCAAATAGAACACCTTTCGAATTTGAATATTAGTCAGAAAATCTCTATCAACTTTGGCTCTTTAAAGAACCCTCGTGTTGCTGACCATATCCGTCTAGGGTATCCGTAGCATTCTACGGTGCATCCACATTTCGAATGCTTCCAGTCGGTTCATACTACCAGCTTTGAGGGTCCATGATTCCCCTTCATATAATAACACTGACCAAACGTATCATTTGACTAAAAAAATAACATGAAAATTAAAAAGTATGGATAATAAATCAATTAATCAAAAATTACGGATAAATTAAATACTGTTGTTGTGTAAGATAAACAGCATTCCAAATCAGACCAAAGCTACAGTCACCCAGTATAAAATAACCTCTCTCAAAAGACTAAGGAGCTTTCTCGTAGAAAGCTTAGTGACACAGCACCTTAAGAAAACTCTATCTTGGTCCCAGTTGGGCCCCGGGGACTGCCCTAACAAGGTTGCCAACTCGGCCAATTGCAAACTTTTCGTGTTTCTGCTCCTCTCCTTCTTCTCTCTCTTCCTATGCTGTAATTTCTTTTATCTAACCGTGAAACCTTGTTTAATAGAACTTTCTTTATCTTTAAAAAAAAAAGCATTGTTGGACATCGAATTAAGTTTTTAAAACTCTTTTGTTATTTATCTTTTAAATTATAAAGTAGTGATAAAAAGACGTGGAACTTTTAAAAGTTTTATTATAATAGAAATTATTATTCTTCTCCCTGGCTCCATCCCAACTCACTGTCTGCGAAGACTGGTGGGGTCAGCTCTCCTCGTCCTCAGGTTGTATGCTCTTCTGTCCCGGATTACGTCCCCCAGGCCGTGCCTCTGCATCAGGTTATCTTTTTGCACCACCCACGAATTCTTTGGTCTTCCTCTGGTTGTTATTCGATGAAGATCCATGGAGACTGCCTGGTGATAGGGTGCTCTACGTCCAACGTGCCCACACCATCTCAATCCATCCGCCTCTCCTCCATCTTGCTGTTGATGTCTGTAACACCTAGGCTTCCTGTCTCTTAGGGACACACCAGCCGACAATCTTAGCATGCGCATTTCAGCAGTTTCTAGTTGCCTAGAGTAAGAGTTATACATCGTCCAGCATTTTAAGCCATAGAGGAGTGCGGGTCTGACAATCGTTCGGTATACTTTTCCTTTTAACTTTACTGGCATTTTCGGATCACATAGAACTCCCGTCATTGATCTAAACTTCATCCGTCCCACACTAATTATATGTGTTACATCTGCTGCACATCCTCCATCGCTATGGATGAGTGACCCAAGATACTTAAAGGAGTCATAATTTGATAATGTTTCTCCATCCATTTGCATTACGGGAGTGACAGCATTTGTGTTGATAAAAATGATTATTAATTTTAAAGTATTCATACAGATGAACGCACCCTTTAAACTATAAGAAATTAAGGTTATACGATCTATAACTTGTTGAAAACACTTCGAGAGATAATAAGAAATAAAGCAATAAGAAGTTGAAAATCAAAGACATCGTTAGATGGAGAAGACGTTATAGGTGAAATTAAGTTTTTTTTTTACATTCTTTATGTTGATTTTTTAAACCAATATTATAATCCTTGAAGAGTATGGCCGCGCGACAACGCACTTGACTTTCATGCGGAAGGACGCCGGTGCGATCCCCGCGCTGTGCTTCTCCCCTCGAATAATACAAGTATGTTTTGCTGCTGTATCCGGGAGTACAAGGATAGCTATGGATTCGGTCATATCTTTTCTTTAAAAAAAAAGAAAAAAAATACGCCATGTTTTTTTATGATTTAATTGAGGGTCAAAACCAATTTTTTTTTCAAAATAAAAAAAATACAGATTTTGGACGCTTTTTAGAGATTTGGACTTCGATGAAGACCGCTTAAACCATATTATTCATGAAAATCCTTTTCAAACATTTTTTATCACCATTTTTTATCACCAGTAATTATGTGGTAAAAGAACTTTTGCTTATGGTCATCCGTAGCTCGATGACGCGCGAGCAAACTAGCAGAAATTATCGAACGTTGATTTTTGTTGTTTTCCCTCAAAACATGTGGAACCAAAGCGATGAACTTCTGGACTTTCCCATTGATTTAAGATAGCGGTATACAGTCATGTGTCTACAATTCATCTGCTCAGCCAATTCTACGGTGGTTTAAAGGGGATCTTCATGAATAATATGGTTTAAGCGGTCCTCATTGAAGTCCACTGGTCGTCCGGAACGCTCCATGTCTTTCAGGTCAAAATTACCGTCTTTGAAACGCAAAAACCATCGACGAGCTGTCTTTTCATTCATAGCATCTTCACCGTACACTTTGCAAATATCGCGAACAGCTTTATTCCCTGGATTGAACGCGAACAGAAGGAGGTGTCGAAAATGCTCACTTTCGTCTACTTGGCATTCCATTTTGAAGGCTTGTAATCAAATAAAATAATATATGTAACGTAAAAACAAATACAATATCTTGTAGAGCAGAAAATTATCTTTCGAATGACGTATAAAATTAACCATGTTGTTTTACTTTTGGTGCTCATTTTTAAATTGAAAAAAAAAAAACGGACACAACTTACGTTAATACCCAATATTAAGTTTCTGTTTTTTTTCTTCTTATTCTACATGTGCAAGGGTGTGGGCTGAAAAACATCTGATGTCCCCGTGACTGGGCTCGCCCTTTATTGTTGGGATGTATCTTGGCCGGGGGGATATTATTAGATGAGCGCAGACCTCTTAATAGATTCTGTCTTTAATTTATTCTCTGCAATTTATGCGTTTTTGAAGTGTATTTAAATATAATATGTATATACTATGTTGCTGTCAATAAACCTTTATTTATTTATTATTATTATGTGTAGGAAGAATCTATTTGCTTTATTTATCCCTTTTCACCAGCCTAGCACCTTATTTTCGCATTCTTGCCTTCCAGTACTCCCCATGAGACTTGTGCCATAGCGCTTAATTTGGGAATCATTGATCTAAATCGTTCTTCTACATGTTTTAATAACCTTTTGAACTATATTGCGGCACCTCTTTTGGCTTGGCACCCCTAGGCAAATGTCTAGGTTTGCTTGTTAGTTATCGTGGCTCTGCCGACATTTTTAAAACGCATGGTTGTAAAAACATAAAACGTTTTTTTTATAATAATATACTCAAAAATGTCAAAATGTCAGAACTCTTTAAAAATACATGAATGATTGTCTGAAAAACTTGTTAAACATACAATTCAAAAAATGTATGTCGTACACATGAAATATTTGCATCTGCCTTCATAATGTATTTTCCTACTAAAAAGAGAACGAGGTAGGGGTAGCACGAAGGCAGCGTAGCAGTTTGTTCGACATCCTGCCAACACAGGGCGAGTCCCTCCACTCTTCCTTCCGCCGCGCCGTCTCTCGGCTACCTGACGAATAGGGCTTTTAATTAACCGTCTTATTCGATCAACCGGTTTTTGTTTTTTTTAATAAACAAACCGGTTTGAACCGGTTATGCAAATTATATTTTTTTAAAAAGAAATACTTACGTTTTTATGCAAATTTATGTTATTATTTCTCGATTTAAATTACTATATCCGTGATAATTCCCTTGTGTTATGAGAATACTTTTAATTTCAAGTCGGTAATGTAATATGTTTCATTCGCCATTTGTCTTTGGTGTGTCCCTAAGAGACAAAATAAAAAACTCACTCATTCTTGGAAGTCTAGGTGTTACAGACATCAACAGCAAGATGGAGGAGAGGTGATTGAGATGGTATGGGCTCGTTGGACGCAGAGCATCCGATCACATTGTGAACCAAGCAATCTACATTGATCTTCCTCGAATAACAACCAGAGGAAGATCAAAGAATTCATGGGTGGTGCAAAAGGATAACCTGATGCAGAGGCACGGCCTGGGGGACAAAGTCCCGGAAAGAATAGCATACAACCTGAGGACAAGGAGAGCTGACCCCAACAGTCTTCGCAGACAGTGAGCTCGGATGGAGCCAGGGAGAAGAAGTAAACCGACCGTCGACCTCAAAAGGGGTATAAAGAATAATAACTGGGAAAAAGCTATGATCAAACGTTACACCAAAATGTTATAACAATAGGAGGAAAAACTTTTTAATATTTTAAAATAGCCGGTTAACGGAATAACATCAACCAGTTTTCGGTTAGTTTTTAATTTAAAAAATAACCGGTATGGAAGCCCTACCGACAGAGCATTCCACAATGCTGACAGGGAGTTGACGTGTATCGTACATTGGGACGAGTCCGGAGTCTTGACAAAAGACATCGTTGGATGTTGGAGACAGATTGCAAGGGTAGTTTATTCTAGTGCTTCAGAGAAAGCTTTGTTAAACGTATTTTTTAACAAAGTCTTTTTTAAACCCATGCATACAAAATAATAAGATATACTCGTATATAAATAAAAATAATTGTAAGTGTTTGATGAAATTTCATTAAATGATTAGAATAACAAATAATACTTGAAAAATAAAATTAAAATTTTTATTTAAAATTTCTACATATTTTATGCATTTTACTGCTATCGTTCAATTATCATACTCAATATTTTGAAAAATTAAATCCGATGTGTGAGTACTGTAACATGGTTTGGACACATGGAACGAATAAATTTATAAAAAACTGACACTGTTTATTCCACTTTTTGCAATGGTATTACCCTATCGGTTTCAAAACTTTCCCCTCACCTTCAGGGGAGCACAAACAAGACTGAAGTTTCTAAGTCAGTGCATCGAGGTGAACATCTGGAAAACACATATGAGTGGTTCAGAAGCCAAGTGAACAAAGTCCAAATATATTGAATTTAAGATCACTGCATGAAAGGTGTGCGAAAAGCTTTAGCTTTTAGCAGAAAATGCTTTTGTACAAAGTAAGTGTAATAAATGTACTCAATATAACACTTTTCAGAATTGCGATCATACCGTTACAGAATTAGAAACACTACAATATGTTTGAACCTAGTTTACTCAAAACTAACCAGAATGGGCTTGGTTCACTTGGCTTGTGAACGACTCATATTTATTTATTTATTTATTTATTTATTTATTTATTTATTTATTTATTTATTTATTTATTTATTTATTTATTTATTTATTTATTTATTTATTTATTTATTTATTTATTTATTTATTTATTTATTTATTTATTTATTTATTTATTTATTTATTTATTTATTTATTTATTTATTTATTTATTTATTTATTTATTTATTTATTTATTTATTTATTTATTTATTTATTTATTTATTTATTTATTTATTTATTTATTTATTTATTTATTTATTTATTTATTTATTTATTTATTTATTTATTTATTTATTTATTTTTTCAAAACAGGCTTAGCCCAATTACATTGAAAAATACAAGACATTAAAAAAGAAGAAAAATTACAGGGAAATTTTTTTTTTTTTAAATTATATAAAATAAAAAATAATGCATATGTATACAAACGAGTATTTACACACAAACGTATGTTACATATATATTCAGTCACTTAAGTATGTTGATGAGTGCTTTCTAACGCGCTTAATCTAAGAAGAAAAGTACCAAGAATCTCTCCGCTGCTCGCCGGGGTCATCCCATGCCTCCCTCAGTCCCCAACCGTTAGAAGCGTGTATCTCGGTACCAGTTCGAACAGAATTAAGTCTTGTTTGTGCTCCCCTGATGATGAGATGAAAGTCTTGAAACCGGTAGGGTTATACCGTTACAAAAAGTGGAATAAACAGTGTTGGATTACACAAATTACAATAGTTAGATTAAGTTTATGATATTTTGAAAGAACGAATTATTAAAGTCAGAGAAATTGTATGATAAGGTGTATGGATGTATAAGAGGCCAAACATGTGTCTCGTGATTAGAAAGTCTAGCGTTTTCCACTCAATAGGGCCAACCCCGATAGAGAGACGGTGTGATGGTATGTTATATTATTACCTTTAGAATGATTATCAATTTGTTTTATTTTGTACAATGTAAAGTTCCAAATAATTGTCAGTCGAGAAAACACATTCATACCATCATGTCGAACCCTTTTTGTGGTCAGCAGAGAGGACATATATTTCTATTCACACACGAGGCATTAGTCCTATCCAAACCCATGTTCTTCTGTTTCTTATACTTCTAAACTTTCCCTGAGTTGAAATCCTTCTTGCTATACCCTTCCACTTTTTTCTCGGTTTTCCTTTTCCTTTAGTTGAAAAGATTGCAATTAATGAAATGCTTGATTTTTACTCAAATTTCATAAGAAACAAAACTATTGACTCTTTTGCAGAAAAATAGCAAAAATTTACTAATAAGATAAATTGGAGACCACTTCAATTTATAAAAATATTGTTCACAATGAGATAACAAATTTTTCGCAAAACTTAAAAAAAAAAATTTCCAATTTTATTATTTTCTGGATATAAGAAGCCTTTGAAATAAAAATCTAATTATTATTTTTTGTATTTGCAAACACAAACACTTCATTTTTTGTACTGTTTTTTTTCACATCATTATTTTGAGTTGACACATTTTAATTACACGTTGTCAAGAACGGATATTTTAAGGCTAAGCTCACTGAAAAAATATTTAAAAAAACGTCAATACCACAATTTAAAACTTAACTATGCAAGATAGTTATATTTTCTTTGTATCTTTTTCTAAATTATTTTTTCTCTTTTGCTGTCTACAATATAAACTGGTGGGTTTATTACCACGTAGCATTCTCTTCTAACCAATCAGAAATATATTACAGAGCCAGATTGGAATCTTTTTTGAAAAACACCTGGGTTCCAACCCGCAATCCCCGGGTTGGGAGATAGGTAAGCGTCTTACCAACTAGACTACGGAGATCGTTTCTCCACGTGGTGCAGAAGTGTCTAGACTTACTTGTATTGCCATCGATCGATGATGGATCACATCAAGGGGAAACAGATCGATCATGGATCACCTCAAGGGGAAACAGATCGATGATGGATCACATCAAGGGGAAACAGATCATATTTTAAAATAATTGAACAGTAACAGTATACTTAAAAAAAATTGGTATAAGTGATTGACAGACAATACTTTTGTAGGTTATCATCTTGAGCCAGTGTCCTTTAATAGTTATTATTTTAAAACTAGTAAAGCAAGGCTATATGTATTATGTTATGTCACCCAGACGTCTTCCATCTACAAGATGTCTGACAAACGTACTCGATCAAGAGGAATTGCCTATCGTATAGTATGTTTCTTAACCACGTCCACGAAACTAAGTTCTTGGGTATTGTTATCAATGATTCAAAACATATTACTTATTTTATTTTTTGTGGGTTCAAACGAGATCCGGATTTCTTAATAGTCGTTTATGTAGACCAGGGGTCGGCAAACTTTTTTCGCTAAGGGCCAGATCGTAAAAATTTTAGGCCAGGAAGCAAACTCGAGGATATTTATATAGTTAATTCTACTTATATAGCAAAAAAAAAAACAGGTTTTACCTTATTTACCAGGCGGTTATAATATTTGTACACATTTTGCTGACACACTTAAAAAACGAATGAAATATTTGTATTTATTAATTAAGATATTATAGAAACAGGCAAAATTTTCATGTTATTGAATAATTAATGTAACGTTATAATATTATAATAAGCTCTTCTAATGGGATTAATATAATTGTTTTTTCTGAGATAACATTTCATATAACTGGAGTTCGAAGTTGGTACTTCCTATCGTCAAAATTGATTGCAAATGGTCATCGGTTAATGCAGACATGTATTACGACTTTACGTACAGTACCCGGCGGTAAGTAATACACATCGGGGTTAAGAGAGAGACTTCGACTTTGTAGAGCGTTGTCTCTGTCGCACGACAAATCGTGACGGAACACGTGTATGGATGACAGAGACGACGCACTACAAAGCCGAAGTCTCTTTCTTAAGCCCGATGTGTATTACTTACCGCCGGGTACTGTACTTCATTTTTGAACATTTAAATATTTTTTGTGATTACTAATATTTTCTTGAAATAAAAATTGTGTTCATGTCAAAATAATTTAATTTAATTAAAGTATTACAATAAACTTAAACGAACTACCATACTCTTCTTCTCTTCTACTTCTTGGAATTTATATCGACTCAAGAGTCTGTTACTGCAGGATTGTTCTCCTGTGATGCTGAGCTCCAGCTATCTCTCCATCGTTTCAGAGGTCTCCCTGGTGGACGCCGTCCATCCGGCACCCCATGCAGAGCTATCTGTGGAATTCTTGTAGAATTCATTCTCTGTACATGTTGGTACCAGTATCGTCGACGCTGTCGTCCCCATCTGACCACATCTTGGACCTCACAGACCTCTCGGATTGTGGTGTTCCTTACACGATCACGCAAAGTCTTCCCAGCAATAGCGCGTAGAGTTCTCATTTCCGTTATCCTTAGTATACTTTACATATGTACTTAATAAAACCATATTATACAATACATACACAATTTAAAAAAACAAACATATAAACCATAAAAAATATTCAAAATGAGATCGTTTATTATTAGTAGATTAAAATAGGCATCGGGCCGGATTTGGCCCGCTAGCCGTAGTTTGCTGACCCCTGATGTACTTCACAAACGACGATATACAAATTCTCCTTATATTATTATTAAAAAGAGCTTTGAGCTGAGTTTTCTCTTTCGTGCTTATTATTTATACTAAGCTTGACATATCGACAAAAAAATGGACGATTCAGAAATACAGATCACAAATTTTGATCAAATTCAGTTAGATGAGTTTAAATTAAACAATTTTTAACCAAAAAATGTATACATGTTATCCCACCAAATGTTCCCTGTTTATCCGTTGCACTTAACAAGTAATCTTCAGAATTTTTGCCATTTTGAAAGGATTATAATTTTGAAAGTACTCATTGAATCAATGAAGAATATGCATGTAAAATAGGAACTTTCAGTAGTCAAGAATTATGTACCATCAAATAGCTGCCATATTTCGGCGTAGAGTAAGAAATTTCAATATCTAAGAAATATGTGTGTTTGAGGACCCTGCTAGATTGAGAAGTTGACCAAAAAGATATCGGCATGTAAATGAAGATAATAAGGGTGAGAAACCCAAGAATCCTTAGTGTCGAACGAAAGGTACCCTTACAAAATAAGGTCACCAATAAATTAGATTGACACCTGCGTTTCATCATCCCTAAAAATAAGTAATGTCGATAAACAAATCCTGGGTCCAACTTAATGATTTATGTTGATTGGGATATGTCATATGCCATTGTCATGTTTCAATCGATTATATTATTATTTATCCGTGTGATACCACTCAACATATCTGGATTGGTGATACGGACATATTAAAGAGCGTGACCGGGATATAATACTTTTCTCCAATAATCGAACCAAAGGATTAAGAATAAATGGTGTATACACATAATTCGCAGTTCGCTATCGTAAATATAATATAGGAATTGTAATCTGTTTTATCAAACACTGTTTATTCCACTTTTTGTAACGGTATAACCCTACCGGTTTCAAGGCTTTCACCTCATCATCAGGGTAACACAAACAAGACTGAATTATGTTCGAAATGGTACCGAGATACACGCTTCTAACGGTAAACATTCGGATTGGGGACTGGGGGTTGGGGGAGGCATGAGATAACCTCGGCGAGCAGTGGAGAGATTCTTGGGATATATGTGTTTGCCAGATGTTCACCTCGATGCACTGACTTTGAAATTTGTAGGGCATCTAATCTGTCCAATTTATTTCCGTTACTACTGATATGTAAGAATTTGGCATCATCAATAGAAAATGTATGATTTTCACGTTGACAATGATTAGCCATTTCGTAATAAATTAGAAAATTTGCTAAGGCGGATTTGTGTTCCCGAAATCTCTTTTCAAAAGATCTTCCTGTCTTTCCTAATAAATAATATTAGAAATAGTACCGTACGTGTACAAATAACAACAACAGCGTGTAAATATTATTACCAGGCGTTTTTTTTTATTTTACTTTCGTTGTATACAGTGCAATCTGCTGTGTGTATTGCTATGTGGCAAACTCTTTCAACCAACCAGAATGAAATTTTATTTGTTATGGTACCACATGGAATCTAACACAAACCCCCCGAGTGGAAAACAAGGATTTTAACAACTAGACTACGGAGATATTTTTTAATAAAGATACTTCCAATATTTTGTATCGTGATAAAATCTTTTCTTATGACGCAATAAACAAAAGAAGGAACAAAAACAAAAACAAGCGAACAATGAAGCCCTCTATTGAGTATATTTATAAGCTTCCTCTTACAAAGAAATTGCCTAAAAAGTTAAGAAAACTTCGGAGAAAATTAGGCAGAATTTCACCTGGATACTGAGAGAATGAAAGGAAAATTAACTTTGGCAGGGTCGTCGCGGTTTGATTTAGGAAATCGTTGCTACGTTAAGGTGATTTATTGGATATTGCGTTTAATTTGTAATATTGTGCCAGTATTTTTATTTATTTATTTATTTAACACTTTTATCACAAATACAATCTGGCGGGTTTATTGCCAGGCGGCAATCTCTTCCAACCAACCAGACAAAAGTAAATGAAGCAAGTTACGTTGTCGCATAAATCATTCAAATGACTATCCATCCCCACGAAATCTATAAACATATACGTGAGCACATGCCCACGAACCCCACAAAGACGGACAATCACCCGAACATTATTTTTCATAGAAAGTGAGATATCATCAATCAAAAGGAAAGGAAGGGGTGGTGGAGAGGAAAGGAAGATAAAAATCAGGAATGAAACACGTTATTTTACTGACTAGAAATTAAGAGTTTTTTCAGTCGCTTCTTAAAGCATGCCAAGGACGGAGCGAGTCTTATATTGGTTTGTAACTGATTCCAAAGTCTCAGTGCATGGACAGTAAAGGACAACGTAAAGAAAGAGGAGCGGTGAACTGGAAAGACCAATAAACAATCTCTGTTTGAGCGTAGCGCTAATCGATGATTGGAAAGACGCTGATAATTTTCGACGAGGTAAGAGGGGGTGGCGGGACAGTTAAGGATAGTATACAATACAGACAGTATGTGAATTTAGCGTCTATTTCTGACATTTAACCAGTTCAATGACTTCTGGTATGAAGTTATATGATCGTACTTACTTAGGTTGAAAATGAATCTTAGACAAACATTTTGAAGACGCTGTAATCTGTCCAGCTGTTCTGTAACATCCAAGTAGCATACGTCCACATATTCCAGAATCGGAAAGAGCAGAGATTGTACAAGTAAAATTTTGGTTTTAGTTGGTAGGAATCTTTGCAACGCTTTAAGGGAATGAAGGCTGAAGTAGATCATTCGGCTTACCTCATTTATTTGATCTCGCCACGAGAGAGTGTTATCTATTAGCACTGCTATTTTAATAACCTAAAACTTATTTTTTTTCCTATAACTATGTTCACTTACGTCGTCATTGCAGGACCTCGTAGAAATAGATCCCCTCACCATCCCTACGTCTATTTTGAGCTGCTCCTCTACGATGATCCTTGACCGTGCTTCCTTCCGCAGTTGTCGAAGATTCGCAACTCACGTTCGGAACTCACTGACTTTTGACGACCTTCGTAGCCTAGTTGACAGAAATAAAATTGCAATAAAACCTGAGCCAATTTTTTATAGGTGTATCTTGTTATATTTATATAGGGCAAGGAGCTTTACTACTTGCAATAGCTTACCTTCATCTTCTTTAACATTGGGTCATCGATAACTAGCCATAATTCTACGCAATTTGGTTACATCTGCTTCTGTTCTGTTCTGTTCTGTTCACAACGAAAGAATAATATGATACCATAGATATGACATGCGTGAGATTCGTCAATTGGATAAAATAGCATAGTTGAATCACGGAAATGAATCTTTTACCCGCCCTGATAGCGTGTCACCAGTGGGGTGCAAGGTGGAGACATACTTGTTGCTGAATAGCGTCAGATCCGCGCAAGTCCTTTATGCGCCCAGTTTATAGCTCATTAATGCAAATGACTTTGTAAAGACTTTCATCTGTCACGCTGTCACCGGTAACTCTGTAGCTTTACCTGGGTTCTATTCTATTAGGCTATATGTATTCGCCATTATTCGTTTTATTTTACCCCATTTAACACTTAATTAGCTTCCTTCTGAATTATCTGGAAATATATCCTTTAGAAAATTACGCATACGAAAAAACAGTACATTCTAGATTATCCGGTGTTGCATTAACTGGATTTGCGAATTAACCTGGAGAGAAAAATGTGTGATTAAGGAAAAGTGTGAACTTAAGGCCGATGTGTTCAGTAAGATGACGAAGAGCATTCTGAGGTGGCTTCAAAGTATTTTAATACTTACTGTATGTGAGGGAAACGTGGACGTGGAAAAATATTAAAATGAGTCGAATAAATGCTACAGAAATGCGTAAATTTTAAAGAATACACAGGGAGACAATGTATGACAAAATACGGAATGTGATGAAGATTGACGTGTTGAGTAAGGTAACGAAAATCACGGTGAGATGGTTTGGGCACGTAGAACGAATGAAGGAAGAAAAATTAACAAAACAATTCTTCACAGTAAATGTGAGTAGAAGACGTGGTAGAGGAAGATCAAGAAATATGTGGTTGAATGAAATGTGTGACATTTTGAAGGAATGAAACTTAAATAGTCACAGAAATCGTAGGAGCTGCGTGAGAAGGTGTATGAATGTAGAGGATTCAAAATATGTGTGTTGCGATTGGAAGTCTGTTTCTCACTCCCTTCTGTGTACATCTGCAGGGAGATGGCGTGATGGTATTTATGTAAATAAAAAACCTTATTTTTTTAACATTTTAGCAAATATTTCCAAATGCTATAAAAAATTTGAGGATTCCTCTTATATTATTTGCACTTGTACAAGAAATATATTTTTAGCAATTTAGTTTATCTTCACCTGACGATGAAAACGGTGGTCTTCGAAACCGGTAGTAAACCCAAAAATAAACCTGTGGTGAACACAGAACATTAAATCAAGTATTTTATTGACTTAGTTTTCCTTTTACATAAAACATGGCACCACAAAGTGAAACTATAGTCTTTTCGAAGATTCAAGAAATAAGTTCTTTTCCACTATAAAATAAATCTTTCACAATTACGTAAATCTACTTGGCAAACTTTGGTAATATTTTGTGATATACCATACGTATATATATTGAACTTAATTTGAACAATGTCTTTGTAATTTATTATTACTACTGCTTTTTATATCTCCATGTTAGTTTAAGATAAAGTTTTGTATTTTTTGTCAACAATTTTAAGTACTTGTATAACTTGGCATATGTTCATTTGTTATAACTAGATAACAATTCTTACACTAATTATTTAGCAAAAACAAGCCCACTCGTTCAGGCTACTTGTATTCCATCACATTCACTCAGACCTTGGTCCTCCCAGCTAATACTGTAGGTGGACTAGTCAGGCAACAGATAATGCTTCGGGAGCTTGTGCTTATAACGGAACGGTAGGTCGGATTTACTCTCGCAAACCCCCAGGGCAGCGACTAAGGGATTGCTGTGATTTTGTTGGCTTTTATAGAACTTCACGGTCCAAGTGAGGATGTCGTGTTGTAGGGTTTCTTCTCGCTGTTCGGCGTGAAGTCGGGTAAGGTTTGTTCTGGGATGGGTTTTAAAAGATATCTTGAATGCCTTGTTCTGCACTCTCTGGAGTTTCAGGGGATCCGTGTTGCTCACACTACCCCAAACGGGTGCAGCATAGGTCAAGATAGGACGAATAAGGGTTTTATAGAGGAGGAGTTTATTTTTGGGTGAAAGGAAGCTGCGTCGATGAAATATCGAACTGATAGCCCCTATGCCCTTGTAACCTTTCTGTCTGATGGTATTCAAATGGGTTTTCCACGTCAGTCGCCGGTTGAGGTGCAGGCCGAGGTATTTAACCACGTCTTGCCACTCAACCAGGCAACCACCGATGTATAAGAGCATCGACGGCACTCTTTCCTTGATTTTTCGGAAGAACATAATGACCTCAGTTTTTGCGTCATTGATTTTGAGCCTCCAGTCCTGGTAGTATTTCTCAAGGATCTTAAGAGCAATCTGAAGACGGCGACCAGCTCGATCCACCTAGAGTGACGATGCGTAGCATGCCGCATCGTCAGCAAAGAGTGCGAGCTTACAGTTTAGAAGGCTGTATAAAAGACACTGTTATGTCGTTAATTAAATAAATAAATTAATAATACCACATCCTATAGGATAGATTTGAAGCAAATAATTTATTAGATGAAAAAGAAATCTACCTCAAATTTATATTTATTTTCGAAGAAACATCTTTAAGACCCAGATTCGATAGCTACAATACAGACATCCCATTTAGGGAATACAAAGGGACAAAGTTTGAAATCAAATCGTTAACAGAACTTAAGCCAGTGTTGATTTTTTAAAAGCGGACTTATACTCGTATGACAATATGTATTACAACCATATATTAGTCAAGCAGGTGCGTTGAAAACAGACTGGTACATAAAAATTTGCGAATCAGGCAAAGGGGCAAAGCGGACGAAATAAAATTTCAATAATCCAAACGTGACACAATATTTCCATTATATTGAAAAAAATGCGTTTTGTGGGTTGGATCCTTTAAGTATAAATATCTTTATAAAAATCTTAAATTTGGGTACAATCGCTTGGGGAATTGAAACTCCTGCGGAGGGATTTGGGCGCGTGTGGGCCCGGAATGAAAAATAACGTTTGTTGTTTTGGGGTAATATTCCCTCTGCCTTATGGTCCGCGCAAATATTGACTGCTCAGGGGCGGGGTGGGGGCTGCAAGCGGACCCCGAAACGAGGCGCGGTTTTCCCTAAACTTTTATTTAAATGGTAGTATGCGTAATTTTGTTTGCTTTCGAGCGATATTTTCGTAAAGGATTTGTCAAACAAAAAGGATTATATTTTAAACGTAAGAATTATATTACAAACGTTTTGATTTTTTTTTAACAAAACAAAATTGTTTTCTTTCAAAATACTAGTATAAATGTACTGGTTTCAAGGTGTTCACCCTATCATGAGGGGCACACATACTAGACTGAATTATACTCGGGCTGAACCGATAAACTATAGGCATCTAACGGTAAACATAAAGTCTCACAGCTGCTTGCAGAAATCATCTCCTACCTCCATTCACTCACAATCTTTGCGTTATGTGGGTGGAGGGAGGCAGGCAACCTTCATGATTTAGTTGGTAGGACGCCTGACTTCTGATCTGAAGGTTGCGAGTTCGATTCACGTTGGGACCCAGATATTAATAAATAAAATATTCCAGTCTAGTTTTCCCTGAAGGCCTCTTTGAAATCTTTCTGATTAATTGGAAGAGATTACCACATGGCAACAAGCCCACCAGTTTGTACTGTACGAATGCACAAAGTGTGAAGGTGTTATAAAAAAATCTCAATCCAAATTTTCCTGTTAGATGCGTGTAGTTAATTGGACAAGCCCGAGCAAAATTCAGTCTTGTTTGTGCTCACCCGATGAGGAAGTAAAACCTTGAAACCGGTAGGGTCATAAAAATAAAACTTTAATAAAAAACAGTGTTTTATTAGGCACATAATATCTTGAAACATTAACATAGTGTAAACACCCTAATAAAATATAAATAATATATTTTAAAAGATTTGCATTAAAAGCTGCCAAATAATATTTTTATTGACTAACATTTGACACCACAGTTTGGATAACATTAATTATATTTCATATAACTTTTGGTTAATATTAAATAATAATTTTTTTCTCTGGTTGAAACTGAAAAAACAGCAAATTGAAAAAAAATACAAACGAACCATCGCGCCGTCTCCCTATCGGGGAAGGTATAAAAGAGTTAGTGTCAAACTTTTCCATCGCTACACACATATTTCACCTCTTCTCGTTCCATACGCTTTCCCATACAGCTACTCACTTTTTATATTTCCTTCTTTCAAAATATCACACTCTTGATCCTTTCATACTTTCCTTGGTCTTCCTCTTCAACGCCTTCTACTCACATGTGCAATCTACATATGTTCTGTTAGTCTTTTGTTATTCATTCTTTCCTCATGCCCAACTCATCTCAGAGCGTACTTCTTCATTTTCACAACACGTCAACCTTAAAATTCACACATAACATATGTGTGGGTCACCCTAATCATTTCATTTCATATTCTGTCATATATTGTCCCTTCATGTATTTTTTAGTGCACGCATTTCTACAGTATTTACTTAACAGTCTTGTTCCTCGTCCAAGTGTCACTACTAAACATCGAAGTTAGTACTAAAATATTGTTGTGGCATAATCTTGACTATGCGGACGTCTGATACTTGGATGTTACAGAGGAACAGCTGGACAAGTTACAGCATCTTCAAAATGTGTGTCTAAGATTTATTTTCAACCTACGAAAGTACGATTATATACTCGTAATTTCATGCCAGAAGGCATTGAACTGGTTGAATATTAGAAATAGACGCCAAATTCACATAATATCTCTATTGTATAATATCCTTAACTGTCCCGCCACCCCCTCTTTTCTCGCTGAAAATTTTCAACGTTTTCCAATCATGGATTTGCGTTACGCTCAAACAGAGATTGTCTATTGGCCTTTCCAGTTCACCGCTCCTTCAAAAAACTCTTAATTTCTAGTCAGTAAAATAACGTGTTTCATTTCTTTTTTTTTTCTTTCTTCTCCACCATCCCTTCCTTTCCTTTTGATTGATGATATCTCACTTTATATGAAGAAAAATGTTCGGGTGATTGTCCTTCTTTGTGGGGTTCGTGGCTGTATGCTTACGTATGTGTTTATGGATTTCGTGAGGATGGATAGTCATTTGAATGATTTATGCGACCACGTAACTTGCTTCTTTTACTTTGTGTGGTTGGTTGGAAGAGATTGCCGCCTGGCAATAAGCCCGCCAGATTGTATTTGCAATAAAAGTGTTAAATAAATAAAAATAAATTAAACAAATTTCAACGAAAAAGGAAATGAATATATGATGTTAAGTAAATCAAATCTGTCACATAAAATTTTACCGAAAAACACATGATATATGGTCTCAACATCCAAACCACACTCGCAACTGAGATATAAAGTCTGTTAATATTCATTTAAAAAATTATCGATGAACTCTTAAGCTTTTCATAATATTCTGAGCATTTTCCTTCAGATTGTATTTGCAATAAAAGTGTTAAATAAATAAATAAATAAATCTTAGCAGATGTTGATACTGTCCGGTTTTTGTATAAATGTTTTAGTGCCTCATTGACTATGTTTGCTATCGCTACACGCCGTTCCATATCCTTCGTAAATCTTCCATCGTATAAGAAAAGACTACCTGAATACTACCATTTTTCAGCTTTCTCTAATATTTTATTAGCCATATATCGTTTTTACTTTCTCTTTCACACTTTTTTATCACCATGACTTATGATTTCATTTATTCACAGAAATCTCTTTTAAGTAAAAATTGTTACACATAATAGGTTGTCAGTGCCCACCTTGTCGTACACGAGTGAATCTTAGTCTTCGCAGAAGATGGGTAAAATAAGATTAATGGTGTGGAGTGTCAATGTATGAATGAAAGCGAAATGAAGAAGTCACAAATGAATGTATGAAAATCAGCTGATACGTCTTGGGACATGTAGATATTTTTTCTCATTTCCAGTCACACAGAGAAGCTGTGTTTTTGTTGATCTCTGTACACGCATATTTTAAATACATACATACTTTAAGTACATATATTTATTTACTTGTTTTCTCAAAACAGGCATAGTCCAATTACATTGAAAAATACAAGTTATGTTAACATTAAAAAAAATGTTTATATGCATACATATGTACACACAAACACACACATATATTCAAAATCACTTATATACATTGATGAGTGTTTTCTAACGCGCTCAATTTTAGAATAAAATTAACTTTTGCTTTTGGTAATGTGTTATGAAATATGTCAATATCCGAAGCAGTCCCGTTCAGAAGAGTTAAGACCCTTCTAACAGGCATAGCGGCTGGAAGACCCGTTCTTGCGTATGTTATTGAGAACAGTTCTTGCCGGCTATACTTTTAATATAAATAAATACGGCTATATACTTTTAATATATAAATACTGAAAATATGAACATACTTTAAATCTTAGGACTATCGGGAATTGCGTCGAAAACCCCCGGGTGGAAGACAAGCGTCGCATCAACTATTCCATAGAAGGTCGTCATTATAAAATTCACATTTAAATGAAAATCTTTGACAATTGTTATACATTTTTATAGACGATTTAATTCTTTCTTCGTTTATGAAGTTGAAAAGTTATCAAATCAATGAGGTGCTTGGCTGCGTGGTATGGCGCTGGACTTGGTGCAGAAGGTTATCGGTTCGAAACCCACGCTTTGCTACTCCCTTCGAACGACACAGGTACTTTTTCCGCCTTGTGTTCGAGGGTATAAGGATACTTATGACTTCAGTCATGTCTATTTCAAAAAAAAAGATAAATATTAAACCGTTGCTATGCCAAGGAAGGAAATATCCGCATTATTTAAAATTATTATATTTTTTTTCACTTGTTACAAGTATTTGTGTTTACGATTTTGTCAATTTTCTAAAGTGATTCGTCTGACAGCTGTCATATTTCGCTAGGGTTGACGGGTTAGTGTGTTTTTTTTTTAAATTTATTGTCATTCAACAAATTTAAGTGGTTTTCGTTGCATTTATCAGTAATTTGTGTCACAATTTTTTTAACATAATTAACCCTTCTTCCCTGTGATGTGTAACTAGTACACATTGCTTCTAAAAATTTTAATATCTCTATAAATATAATAAATACTGGGTTCAGATTTTAGGTATTTCTCCGTAATACATTTACGCATTGAATGAAAAAATAATATTAACAATAATAATTAGCACTTATCGGCCACATCAGAGATATTTTGTGAAAATCGGGAATAAATTCACCAATACTACAATCAAACGTGTACAAGTGTGTGACGTAGGTATATTCATTCTAAAAACCGCTTTGGGCAAGGAAGTGACGCTATTCACGTCTCACTCTCACTCTTCTTCGGTGTATGGGAACGCAAGAAATAGAATCTCTGTTCGCTCGCTTCAGTAGCTCGCGGGATTTCGTTTGAGGTGGTCATTTCGCCCGTTTTGTGAACGTTGGCCGATGGTTTTTTTCATGTTTTCAGCTATTAAATTTCAATTTGTTTTACTTTTGACTCCAAATTGAATTAATTTAAGCGATTGGATATGTATATTCTTATTTTTCTGATTTTAAATCGCACATTTTTACATGTGTATTAAATACACAGCACCGGGACGTACGAATTTTTTTAGCAAATGAAGGGAAAGTTTTATCTGGTTTCTATAAATTTATTAAAAAATTATGAAGTTATATACTAATTAAATATTTTTTTGCTTTTTATATTTAAAATCTTTATTTTTACAGCATAAACACGTATCCCTTTAACATAAGGGCTAATATTAGGTCCTTACATATGAAATTGGCGTTTTGTTTGGGAGGAACATAAAGTTGATTTTTTTTTAATATAATATATTTATTTAATCAAAGTATGTACCATTGCTATCTATGAACTTTTGCCATCTCATAGGTAGTTCATCGATCCCTTTACTAAAAAAACCATTCGGACGGGAATCAATAAAATCTTTGAAGTCGGTTTGGACTGCCCCATCGGAGTTGAATTTTTTCCCTTGCAAGAAGTTATCCAAATTTCGAAAAAAATAGTAATCTGTTGGGGCAAGGTCCGGAGAGTACGGTGGATGTCTTAGACATTCCAATTGAAGCTCTTCTAATTTGGTAGCCGTCTGTTGTGCAGTGTGTGGTCTAGCGTTATCATGAAGCAGCAGTGGCCTAGAGCGATTAACCAGCCTCGGTTGTTTAGCAGCTAGCTTTTCCATCATGGTTTGCAGTTGCTGACAATAGACATCTGCCGTAATCGTCTGGCCAGATTTAAGAAAGCTGTAGTGAACGACACCAGCACTAGTCCACCAAACGCTCACAAGTAACTTTTTTGGAGTCAATTTTCGCTTGGGGCATGGTTTGGCTAGTTCGGCAGGGTTCAGCCATTGCGATGAGCGCTTCCGATTATCATACAGGATCCACTTTTTATCACAGGTAATGATTCGATTCAAAATCGCTTCATTATTGTGCCGGTTGAGTAATGCAACGCAGCAGTCAACGCGCGTTTGTTGATTTGCTTCACTCAATTCGTGAGGTACCCACCTTTCAAGCTTTTTCACCTTCCCAATTTGCTTCAAGTGGATTAAAACAGTTTTATCACTAACACCGCAGCCTGCAGCTAACTCGGACGTGGTTTGCGATGGATCCGCTTCCACAATAGCCTTCAATTCTTCATTATCAACTTTGGTCTCCGGCCGTCCACGGGGCTTTTTCTGCAGGTCGAAATTTCCAGAACGAAAACGTTGGAACCAAAAACGCACTGTGTTTTTTTTTTTGCGGCACCGTCGCCATACACATCATTAATCCTTCGAGCCGTTTCTGCAGCACTGGTGCCACGGTGGAACTCGTACTCGTAAATAACGCGATATTTCAAGTTTTCCATTTTGTAAACTGAGTGACGCAAAGAAAAAAAACAATTGAGGAAAAAACAAATGAATTATAATTTTCGAAACACAAATACTTGAGTAAACAGCTGTATAAATTTGAATTTTGAATTCCTAACCAAAGAGAAGATATTTGAGATCAAAGTTGCCAGTACGGCAAAACGCCAATTTCATATGTAAGGACCTAATATTTCGTTTATATATGAATTAAATTTGTCTTATATATATGTAGTGTTATGGCAGAAGTTGATATGTCCGTTTTACCTTAGTTTACAGGAGAAGCAATATTAACTATGATAAGCTGTTAAAATCAGTACAGTATATAAGAATAACGTTATCATCATAATATATAAATAGGCCAAAACCCGTACGGCGGTTTACGTCAAAGAAAGAATACTAGAATTGAATTTTGAATACAAGAGAGCGAGAGAGAAATACTTAGATTCTCTCCGAAAGTAATTCGAAATTTGAATCTCGGTGGGTCCGTCGAAACTATACTGAACGAATTTTAAATACCTAGCTAACAATTTTTGAACCGGTGTAAAAGGGGACGATGTATAAATGATATATACGAGTATATACAAACAAATTCTACATTTATGAATATATATTTTCATAAATGTAGAATTTGTTTTACTTCCGTGAATATTTCACGGGTTGCAACTAGTATATAATAGTTTACGTTTCATATTGTAGTGAGAATCATGAATTTAATTTCAAGACAATAAAAAAATATTTGAATTATATTTCAAAAGTGGCATAAAATATAACAGAACGTCAACAAACCACCACTAATAAACTTTTTACTTATAACGCTTTAAATGTTTTTTTAAAAGCAAATATAAAAATGTTTAAACAAGTGTGACCTACAGGTACATACTTGTACCATCCATTTCATATCTGATATGTAAAACGCTTTAAAACTTAAATCACAGTCGCCTTTAGATATTAAAAAGAAATTCTTTAAGTATAGCACAAAACAACATATAATGAACCCTGGGCTGTAGTCATGTGAGGTTGGGGTTTCATTTGCTCGTTTCTAGACCTCGTCTTAACCCCAAGGCGCAGCAATTTGGCCAAATAAATTCCCCTGAACGAGCGTGGACCATAATGGTGGATAAATTAAGTAAAAACGGCGTCATAACTCCTAATGCCGGCTCCGACACCGGGCGCAGATTAATGGGGGCCACGCCTGATTTATTGTCTGATAGGCGCGAGACACTTATATATTGATGTATATGTGCAAAAACGATCCAACTAATGACATGTTTTTAAATACTTTAAGAAACGTAGCCTACGTTACGTTTATTTTTTTTTAATGATTATAAAAGTGAGTTTACTTTAACCCTTGGGCGGGCGCATTTAATCAGTGAGATGAGGTACCTGCTTTTTTTGTTCCAAAAGGCTAGGTTTACCGACAAAGAGGTGAAGCTGTTAGTAACTTCCTGACTCCCTACTCCTCACACAAGGGTATCTTTGTTATTTCTCCAGTGCACCGTTGGTCTCCGTGACGGACGTTTTAATCTGCTAGATGAGTTGCGCCCGAGTACGTTAATATTTTTTTTCTATTTCCGAAATTTACAGGCTTAGCTCAATTATTTTGAAAAATACAAGAAATGTTAACATTAAAAATAAAGAAAAATTATATACAATAGAAAAAAAATATTATATAAAATAAAAAATAATGTATATGCATACATATATACACACACAAACATACACATATATTCACAGTCACTTAAGTACGTTGATGAGTGCTTTCTAACGCGCTCAATCTTAGAAGAAAATTTACTTTTGCTTTTGGTAATGTGATATGAAATATGTCAATATCCGAAGCAGTCCCGTTCAAAAGAGTTAAGGCCCTTCCAACAGGCATAGCGGCTGGAAGACCGGGACAACGTTTATCAACGGACACAGCGATTGCCTGTTCAAATTCCATACATATTATCATACATGCTCTCTGTTTTTCATACCTCTTACAATTCCTTCAGTTCAAATACTCGTATATTGTTCAATTTATTTTCTCGATCTAACTCTCCGTTCAGTTCAAATCATTTTGTTTGTTTTTTAAGCCTTATTTATTTTTCTCAGTGCATACATTTCTTTTTTTTTCAAATCGTTTTCAACGTCTACGATGAACTCCCATACATCGAAGTTGATTAAAAAATACTGTTGTGGACCAACATTTTGACAAATGTTGGTACTATTTGGTTCAAGTATACAAGTTTTAATACCCCATTGATTTTTTATCGCTACATGCAGTTTAACGTTCTGAAGTTATATAATTATATTTTAAAATGCTTACTTACTGATTCTCATTCGTTTGGCAACTCTCAACATACCCCAATTGATAATTGATATGTTGAAAAGCACGGTTGGGAAACAAAATTATCCATGGGCCCAGTAATTTACTTTTAGGTTAAGAACTACTGAACTAGACAAATAACTAACTTACAGATTTTCATGGCGTCGGACATATTACAGCACGTGGACAGGCAACAACACTCGTATATATCTAAAACGTGCGAGTATTGTGTCCCGACGAACTGTTTATCTAGACTGCTATCATTTTTATTCCCTTTTTTGCGTACTGTTGGGAATCGAACCCGAAAATAAGTTTCTTACCAACTAGGTCATGGAGGTCGTCAACATACCTTTATAATAATAATTTATTTTACATTGTCATGGAGGTCGTCAACATACTTATATAATAATAATTAATTTTACATTGTCATGGAGGTCGTCAACATACCTATATAATAATAATTCATTTTACATTGTCATGGAGGTCGTCAACGTACCTACATAATAATAATTCATTTTACAGTGTCGTGAAGGTCGTCAACATACCTACATGTGATAATAATAATTAATTTAACATTTTCATGGAGGTTGTCAACATACCTATATAATAATAATTCATTTTACACTGTCATGGAGGCTGTCAACATACCTATCATATATAATAATAATTAATTTTACATTTTCATGGAGGTCGTCAACATATCTATATAATATAATAATAATTAATTTTACATTGTCATGGAGGTCGTCAACATATCTATATAATATAATAATAATTAATTTTAAATTGTCATGGAGGTCGTCAACATACCTATATAATAATGATAACAAATAATTTCATTTATTTATTTTACACATGACAAGAAAAATACATAATTTGCGAAAAAACAACAGGTAATTTAATTTGGATACACAATTTTAATGGATCTGGGTGTGTTGCCCTTCATTTTCGTGTCCCCAGTAAACTAGGCTTTTGCCTGTATCTCACTGAGGACATAATTAATAACAATGTAATTTATTGTTAAATATACCTACTAATATGCAGCTCCACGAAGTTAAAATCGAAACCTTTGATAAATCCATTATATTGTTGACCGTTTTCATTTTTGTTCCAGTGCATCTCTATAACTCAGGGTATACAATACAGTTAAGACGGCCCTGCTTCTCATACTTCTTACACCATACCATATTGACCTCAAAGAAAAACAAAATAATATTCATCGGATTCTGATAGCAAAGTGCGTGTATTATTAGAGCCAATTCACTTTCGTCTTACAGAGCTGGCACTCCTTATTGGGCGGGCGGAGGGAACCGAATCGAATCTGATCGGAATTAGTATTCAAGACCTTCGCTGCTGAGTGGTATTCGTGGCACGCCTCGCCAAGAATTGGGACGACATTAGGATGCCGGGCCGAGCACTTCGACAATCACACAGTTGCATAAGGTTATCCTAGATGTTTTATTGACAATTTTCTTAAGCAAGGCCTCACTGCTCATGAAGCTATTGAATCTATTTCCTGATCATTTTTTTTCTCGTCCACACCTTATATTAGAGGCAGAGATCTTTAAAAATTATCTCGCGGTATTTAAAAGCCAGCCCTGTTGAATTGCTGGTAACTTTCGTATTTGGTAGGACGCACTTCCATTCGAGGCTTTCGGGTTTGATTTTCAAAGGCTCAATCATTCATTCGCATGATATTCTTCCATCTGTACTGGTTATGTCGATCCATTAAAAAAGCGTGTCTGAGAGACAAGAATATCTTCGATGTAAACATTTCTGAATAGTGGTTACCGTTGTTGTTATCGTCATGCCCAGGCAAGTGAGTGATGTTCACGTCAACATTTGATCGGTCGGAGGCGGCCTGTCATCATTGACCAGTTGTTCACTTGCTGCTGGTATACATACTTGGTGACAGTTTTGGTATCCTCGGTGAGGACGTGCTTGGCTGACTCACCGAGGAGCAGGAGGCTGACGGCAGTCTGGATCTCTCTGCTGGTGATGGTGCTTCTCTTGTTGTAGTGGGCTAGACGTGAGGTCTCGACGGTGATGTGCTCGAAGATGGCCATCACTCGTGTTGGCAATAATACCACAAATAAATAAGTAATAATACTGACGCACAATATTCGTGATAGAGTTGTGCAGGTTTTGATGTCTTTTCACGTGCAGTGGTGTTACCAATAATTGCAATAATTAGTTGTCAATTTCGTGTCAACTCCAGTTGTTTTAAACCGTAATGATTTATGAATACGAAGAAAACAGTGCTGTCTCGTTTCAACAACATATATCCGTCGATTCGAATTAGTTGATAGATACCATACGAATGAATGATTGAATTGTATCGATCATCGTACATCATTATTATGTCGTAATAAACTTGATATATGTCGGACAGTAACGACATAATTACCGGTGCCAATGGTCTGGCGATTATAGGCTTTTATTGAATTACAAAAACGATTAACCCATGTCATGCAAAGTTTTAGAGTAATTTTTTTCTAGCAAACATTAATATGGGGCAATTGAGATTCCTTTTTTATCTTTATTGTTTTTCATACAAATTTGATAAAATGTGCTTGATCTAGGCAGTCATTATAAACGAACAGTAAATAACAAATAACTACTACACAGCTTTTTGTAATATTGCTATAAATCGGTGCGAGCATACAAAATAATCACGAGGCTATTATTAATAACTACTCATTCAGATATATTTTATATCAATTTTACAAAATAAAAACATCATTAAACACAACAGTACCGTCCGACACATCACCTGTCAGCCGAATGTCGTCACTTACGACAAGTGATAAAATCGTCACTTACGACTAAAATAGAATCTTCACCAGCTGATATGACTTTTTAAGCCGATTTGTGAAAAGCATATTATGTTGTATAGTATATACGAGTAGAACAGGGAGCTTCAGTACTTGCAGTTTGTCTGTGTTTTATTTCTCTATTGGGTCCCTGATAAGTAGGAACATTTCCCCCTTTTTGACTTTATCTACTGCTGTTTGTTTCCTTTTGTAATGAACATGTTTTTAAGCGTCACATGCGGTAAACACTTGCCTATATATCTTACTTTGCTCACCGTGCTTTCTTTTGCCCTCCGTCAGCTCACCAAAGAGGATATTTCTCTGTTGTATGTACTCAGACATACAAGCCACGTATCCAGAACCTTTACCAATTACCGGAGGTGCCTTTGCTGATTTTTTTGAGTGCTCCAATATGTCGTCTATAAGGAACCCATGATTCGTATCCATGCATCAGATATTATATGATAACAGCTTTGTAGATTTGCATCATATAGTATATTATAATGTAAGGAAAAGTAAATACAATATGTGGATGAATAATGAAATACTGATGCATGTTGAGGAATCCTGCTATTTAAGTAGTATTTTTCAGATGATGGAAGAGTTAACTCTTCCATTCCTGTGATGTGTAACTAGTACACATTACTTCTAAAAACTTTAATAACTCTATAAATGTAATACTGGGTTCAGATTTAAGGTAACATATTCCTCCGTAATACATTTACGCATTGAATGAAAAAAATAATATTAATCGCATTGAATGAAAAAAATAATATTAATAATAATTAGCACTTATTGGCCACATCAGAGATATTTCGTGAAAATCGGGAATAAATTCACCAATACAATCAAACGTGTGCCAGTGTGTGACGTAGGCATATGCATTTTAATAAAAACCGCTATAGGTGAGAAGCGACGCTATTCACGTCTCACTGTACTTCGGTGTATGGGAACGCAAGAAATATAGTCTCTATTCGCTCTCTTCGCTCGCTTCAGTAGCTCGCAGGCATTCATTTAAGGTGATCTCTTCACCCATTTTGTGAACGTCGGCCGATGGTTTTTTCTTGTTTTCAACAATTAAATTTCAATTATTATCACTTTTGACTTCAAATGTAATTAATTTAAGCGTTTGGCTATGAATATTCTTATTTTTCCGATTTTAAATCGCTCATTTTTACATATGTATTGATGTGTATTTAATACACAGCATCGAAACGCACCGATTTTTTTAGCACAGGAAGGGAAAGGTTAAGAGAAAAAAGGCCGTTTAGCGATAGGAAACAAAGTCAATGGGTCAGAATAACATATATTTGAACTGGATTGTATCAAAATATGATGGTAATGATAATCCACAACAGTATTTTGGTATCAACTTTGTTGTATAAGGGTGACACGTCGACCCAGATAGGCTAAAATGAGCCAAAAAAATGCTTTAGAAACGCGTACTTTGAGACGAATCATTAATTGGAGTGACAATATTTGACAGAATATGGAATGAAGTGATTAGGGATGAATGTGAATTTAAGATTAATGTTCAAGTAAGATGAACAAGTGGACGCTGAGATGGTTTGGGCATGAAGGATGAATGAATGAAGAAATACTAAAATAACAAATGTACAGTGCAAATGTAAATGGAAGGCGCGGTAGAGGAATACAACGGAAAGTATGGTAGGATCAACTGTACGATATTACAAAAAGGAAGAAATTTAAAAAGTCAGAGAAATCGTATAAAATATATGAGAAGGTATATGGTCGTAGAAGAGGCGAATAATATGTTTCGCGATAGGAAAGTGTGACACTCTCTTCTCTCTACCTACCTCGATATGAAGACGCTGTTGTGGTACTACTTTATATAATGGTTTAGCATACGTATTCAGGTCAAAAAGTTAAAACCATATGATTTAAACGTTCAAAATAAAATATGGGGATGCGCAGGACGTGCAGTTGGCCGACCCGGTTGGTTAATCTTTCTGTTCTCTAGGTTTATAGGTCATTGGCTGTGGGCCAGCTACGGGTATATTTGGGCTAGCGATATTGCAGTATTCGATTATGCATCGCAGTGCAAGGCTTGCAACGACTACTGCATTTAATATAAGCCTTTATATATACGAGTTTATAGCTTTTTATGCATTTAAAACCATACTTGACTTTTCATTTATACATACTCGTACATACGTACAATCACGCCGTATTCCTAAGATCATGTAGGCAGAGAGGAGGGTATGTCAGACTGTTTTATATATATATGATGTTTTTTTGGGTGTGATAGGATTTGTTTATTAAATAAAACACATATGAATTATTTAAATGACCGTGTATTTGAATTCAATTGATAGGTTGTTTAATGACAATTATTATTTGAAGATCATTCATATGTTGACCGTGGCTGGCTAATGGCTTATTTACCTCAACCTATTATAAGATGGGGTTCCCATCAAGAACGATAGAACTTTAAAATAAAATAAAACAACAACTAATAAACCAAACATGGATCTGAGGATCTAATTAGAAAGAATGTTTCATGCCGTTTACGATTTAAACAAGATATCGTTAAAATGGCTTCCACGGCTTCTTTTCCACTGGTCGATTTCATCACGCCAATTTTCGATGACTCGGTGGTTGTCGTGACCAATAACACGACAAATGTTGCCCTCAAGTTCATCAAGTATGTTAGCTTTGTCGGTGTAAACCTTTGAATTAACATAACCCCAAAGAAACTTATCCAGAGGCGTTAATTCGCACGATCTTGGCGGCCAATTCAAAATCCTATCACACTAAAAAAAACAGCCTTTATATACACATCTTTCGTATATTTTACTTCCATATATCTTATCATATAGCTCCTACGATTTCTCAGACTTTTTACATTATTTAATTTCAAATTACCATATCACGAATTCCTCTACCACGCTTTCCACTTTGCAGTGTGTATATTTAAAAAAAACCCTTTCTTTATTCCTTCGTTCCATGTGCCCAAACTATCTCAAAGTACTATTTTTCATCATGAACAAATCGGATTTAAGTTGATGTTAATTCCTTATAACTTAACTTTGGATTCTGTCATACACTGTCACCCCATGTATTCTTCTAATTTATTCGGCTCTTTACAATAATTTATCATTTGAAATTTTGAAATGTTTTAGACACTTTTTTTAAAGTATACGAATGGTGAGTTCATTGCAATGTGGCAATCTCTTCCAACTAACCAAGGGTTAAACAGATTCTTGCTGAATGTTGAAAGGTTATAAATCATTTAAAACGATGACAAAGAAAACCGATGAGAGTACGAGTATAGTTTTTGCATTAAATTTATAATTTTTAACATATATTTAATACTTTATTGCGTTTTGTGCTAAATGGTGGACTTGTTGACAGGTGGCAATCCCTTCCAACCAATCATACAATTGTTCTACAAAGTTTTGAGTTCAAGGTATACGATATAAAGAAAAAAATGTTATACCAAAATTATAAAAACAAAATTAATCAAATACAGTTAACAAGATTATCGATAGCTAGAAAAGGGAAAGAGATATAGGAAACGAAAAGATATATAGGTAAGGAAAAGAGAGATAAGAAAGGGAAAGAGAGATAGGAAAAGGAAAGAGAGATAAGAAAGGGAAAGAGATATACGAAAGTAAAAGAGATATATGAAAGGGAAAGAGATACATGAAAGGGAAAGAGAGATAGGAAAGGGAAAGAGAGATAGGAAATGGAAAGAGAGACAGGAAAGGGAAAGAGAGATATGAAAGGAAAAGTGAGATAGGAAAGGGAAAAATAGATAGGAAAGGGAAAGATAGATAGGAAAGACTTCTTGTTTTTTTATTTTTCCAACTATTTTCTTGAAATACTTAATGTCTTAAGTGTAATATAATATAATAAATATATGGAAAGCGCGCCGTGTGCAGCTTTACGCAGCACTTGAGAACAACCATCTTTAGGAGGTCTTATCAAAATTTTCGTGATATATGAACACCACACATATTACACTTAAAGCCAAATGTGTTACTATCACTTATTGGAAGATTTACAAATGTGTTACTATCACATATTGAAAAAGTTACAAATATGTTACTGTCACATATTGGAAGATTTACAAATGTGTCACTATCACATATTGGAAGATTTACAAATGTGTTACTATCACATATTGGAATATTTACAAATGTGTTACTATCAAATATTGGAAGATTTACAAATGTATCACTTGGAAGATTTACAAATGTATTACTATCACATATTGAAAGAGTTATAAATGTGTTACTATCAAATATTGAAAGATTTATAAATGTGTTACTATCAAATATTGGAAGATTTACAAATGTGTTACTATCACATATTGGAAGATTTATAAAAGGTTTTTTGCAGTTCGTCTTTCCTTTGTAAGCTTTCTGTGATTTTCTTACCAAATATGCTTTTTTAAATATGCAAATGAAGACGAGTACCTAATCTAATAGCCGCAACCACTATCTTCCTATCCTTAAACTTAACTATCATATAATCTGTAAATAATAGTGGGCTTAGGTCCGAGAGTTCGAGTGCCCGTGATGAGATTTTGCTCTCAACGGCATAATAAAAATTATTATTTTATTATTATTATTAAATATACGACTAGCAGGGGATACACATGTCAGGAGAGGTATTCGTGATAATTAACGACCCAACGTCTAGAAAAAAAAAGAATTTTGTTTTATTTACGACACTTTTCAAACAAACCCTGACACGTGCCTACAAACCTTGAACCCTGCTCGTCTGTGATGACAGGCCACTGGATGTTTACGAGGGAAAAAAATTCCGTCGAATCTACAGACAAATGGAGAGAAGTACATGGAGGAGGTATTATAATACAAATTCATGTTTTTTTTAATTTTATATACATATATACCATTACGCTATCACCTTGTTAGGATAGGAAGAGAGGATAGAGCGCTAGTCCTAACTTTGTTACATATTCTTAGCCTTTACTTTATCCATATATTATACAATACACATTCTGTGATATCTTTCACTTTATACAATACATTACCTTTTTTAAAAATATAATTTACTTGATCCAACTACACTTTAACTGGTCTTCCTTCGTCACGCCTTTGATTTACATTTGCAAAATATTTTATTTATAGTTGAGGTGTGGAGGTTTAAAGACATTGTAATTGGTTTTTATCCAACACTTTTTATTCCACTTTTTATAAGGGTTTCAAGGCTTTGTGCACCCTTGATGATGAAGGGAGAGCCTTGAAACCGTTAGGGCTATACCGTTATAAAAGTGAAATTAACAGTATTCGATAAAAACAAATTACAATGCAATATATATATTTGTATTTTTTATAGTTAACCCATTAACGCTGTGGAGGTTTAAAGACAATACAATTTGTTTTATCAAACACTGTTTATTCCACTTTTTTGTAACGGTATATAACCCTACCGGTTTCAAGGCTATCATCTCATCTTCAGGGGAGCACAAACAAGACTAAATTCTGTTCGAACTGGTACCGACAGCCACGCTTCAATGGTTGGGGACTGAGTGGTAAGGGAGGTATGGGACGATTTCGGCCAGGAGCGGAGAGATTTTTGGGATATATAGTACGTGTTTATCAGATGCTAAGATCGATGTACTGACTTAGAAATTTCCTCGGGCCTCTAATCTGTCCAATTTATTTCCTCTACTACTGATATGTAAGAATTTGGCATCATCGATAGAAAAAGTATGGTTTTCACGGTGACAATAATTAGCCATTTCAGAATAAATTAGAAGATTTGTTAAGGCGGATTTGTGTTCACGAAATCTCTTTTCAATGGATCTTCCTGTCTTTCTTATATTTATTTGTTTTGTAAGTCTTTCTTCGTATATTCACTCCACATACCCAAACCGTCTCAGTGTGCTCTTCTTCATTTTACTCCTCCCATCAGTTACAATTAATCGATCGAGAAATCCCTCTTGAGAAATTTGAATTCGCTGAGTACGGAAAATCCAGAAACTTGTAAACAATTTAATTTACGTTGGTAAAGGCAAATTGGGATATGCCAGGAATAAAGGTATCGATTCTTAGGTTAGGAACTTGATTGGTTTCAACGAACCATGTAACTATTAAGCATGTAACTTACAAACTGATTAAAATTGAAGGGCATTAGTACAGTAAGGTTACATGCAAGTATGTGACAAGCACATTATTTTAGCTTTTAATGTCCTTGAACGTATAAGCGTTATGAAGCTCAGAGACATGTTTGTCGAAACCATGGTCTTGTGTAAACCTTGTTTTTTTTTAATATCCCAAATTTGATTCCCGGTGGGTATGGATAGTTTTTACTTTCAAACCTTATTTCATCTGAATGTATTGTAACACGAGTTTTGCATATCATTTTGGAACGTTCTTGAAGTTATAGGTGACATGAATCATAGCATTATAAGTCATTAAGTTTTTAGAAGAATTTTTAGGAAAAAAATAAGGATTTTAAAAATTTATTAAAAATAATATTGTTTATTTAATATTAAGAAAAATTATAATTTGATAAGCATGAGATGCGAGGAGAGAGATCTGAGAATTAATGTTGCGAAAATTAAAGTAATAGTGATAAACAATAGTGAAAACGTAAATGCGCTATATGAGTGAATACTGAAAGATTGGAGCAAGCTGAGGAATTGTGCTATTTGGGTCGTATTTTCTCAGATTAAGGGAAGAGTTAAGGGAGATATCATATCGAATGCCGTCTAGCGATAGGAAACAAAGTCAATCGAGCTCTAAACCATGTATACTCGAACCGGACAGTATCAAAATCAGCTAAAATGATAGTCCACAATATTATGTTGGTATTACAATAACTTTACCCTCAAAGTTGGTAGTATGAACGACTGGAAGCATTTGAAATGAGGATACACGGAGGAGAATGCTACGGATACCCTGAACGGATATGGTCAACAACACAAAGGTTCTTCAAAGAGCCAAAGTTGATAGAGAGTTGCTGACTAATATTAAAATCCGAAAGGTGTCCTATTTGGAGCATGCACTTAGAGGAGTAAAGTACAAATTACTGCACCTGATCATCCAAGGCAAAATAGAGTGTCGATGAGGTGTTGGTAGGAGGAAAATCTCCTGGCTCCGCAATATGCGTGATTGGACTGGTATAAGGAGCGTTGGGGATCTTTTTCGGGCTGCCAGGGACAAAGATGCCTACTCTCAGGTGATATTCAACGTTGGGGGGACCTGACATGACACTGGGAAGAAGAAGGTAACTTTGATGTATGGAAGTGAAACGTGGATTTAAAAAAATACTATAACGGTATAAATACGAGCACTGTGAAGAATGTGTGACAATGTATGTATATAACAGAATACGGAATGAAATGATCCGTGATGAAAGTGAACTTAAGGCTGTATTAAGTAAGATCACTTTGAAATAGTTTGATATGATTAGGGATGTTTTGATTAGGGATGATATTATGAAAGAACGAAATGTAAAAGGTCAGAGAAATCGTAGGAGTTTTACGAGAAGGTGTATGGATGTAGAAAAGACGAAAGATGTACTCATATGCTGCGATAAGAAAGTCTAGTGCTTTCTAACCTCTGCTAACCATACTAGACAAAGACATGATGGTGTTTATGGATGCGATCTAAGTAAGCTATTTTGGTGTTCCAGTATCCCAGTTTCGATTCCCAACGGGTTGATTTAACTATCAGATCTGAATGTATTCTTGGACAGTTTTTTAAAATCAATCTTGAAAAACATTTTCGAGCGTTCTTGAAGTTAATGTTATATAAAACAAAGCATGTTAAGGTTATTTCAGGAAAAAATATTCTATTTTTTAAATTTATTTAAAATAATGCGAAAAGTGCATTCATTTAAGATTTAAAAAATATGAAGTGTTAAATAACACTTATTGAAACATACTTAAATCATGCAAAATCAAGATCTCCTAAAATAGTTGGTTTGATGTTTGGGAGTGAAACGTGGACATGGAGAACTAATTAAAGGAGTCGAGTAAATGTAATGGAAATGCGAACACTTCGCATAACCTAATGTAACCTAACCTAACCTAACAGAAGCATATGTGGTGTGTCGATTATAACATGATAAAGATAATATGAACATGGTTTGGACATGTTGACGGATGGGATATGAAAGATTGACTTAATGAATTCTTAATGCAGGACGACTTAGTAAAGTATGGTTGCAGCAAGTAAATTCAAATTTAAAAGAGAGAAAAGCAACGCGTAAGAGAAACAGAAATAGATGTATGAGACGATGTATGGATTTGGAGGTCATAGAAATATGTCGTGTAATTAAAATTTGATGCAGTGACCTTTTTATATATATTAATTTTATTCTTACAGAATTTTAAACTGTAAACTCAACTTTACAATGCGTTGTACACGCGAAAACGCCCGAATGCGACGGAATCTTCCGAAGTAATGACGA
This sequence comes from Odontocerum albicorne, assembly GCA_949825065.1. NCBI lineage: Eukaryota > Metazoa > Arthropoda > Insecta > Trichoptera > Odontoceridae > Odontocerum > Odontocerum albicorne. The sequence continues at coordinate 44,097,628 of OX463851.1, forward strand.
ATATCATATGCTGATGTAATATACTAACAATATTTAGGCATGGACACGCCGCGCGTGTTCTGAGCATGAAGCAGATGTTCACATGGACACGCCAGGCGTGTTCTCAGCACTGGACAAGTTAAGGTCTCTTTCACATATTTATAGTTGGTTGCAAGAGATTACCTTATAGCAATAAGTTCCCCATTTTGTTCTGTATATAAAATTTAAGTTTAGAAAAAATAATAAGAAGGATTGAATGAAAAATGTAGATTAAATTTTGGAAATTTAAAATACAGAAAATCGCAGATCGGATGATGTGCGAGAAATATGTTCTTCTATAAAATATTATTGTAAGGTAATTAAAAACGGTTCTCCCTCAGATCGTTCATGGAAGCAAGTTCCTTTAGTCTCAGCTTAATGAAGGTTCCATGAGATGGTTACTAGTGTTGCTGAAGCGAGTTGACCAACTGAATGGATGGAGAGAGACGCCTGTTTATATATATGGTATATCCCAAGTGTGAAGCCCTGACTTGATATGTGTGCACAGGATGTAATGTTATTTCATATAATGTATGAGTAACGCAAAGTCTATGTCGTTAGTTATAAAAATATCAAGTTTATACAGAAGTTAGGAGTATCAACATTTATAATTATATACATCTAAAGCTGAATGCATTACTATCACTAATGTAAATATTACAAATATTGAAAGTTAATATGTATAGCGCCGTTTAGAGAGCTAACCCTCATTAAAGGCGCCCTAAATCGGTTTTTCTGATTCCGTATTATATACAGATTACCCTTTCCATTCCTGTGCTAAAAAAATCCGTGCGTTCCGGCGCTGTGTATTCAATACACATCAATATACTATACATGTTAAAATGAGCGATTTAAAATCGGAAAAATAAGAATGTTCATAGACAATCGCTTAAATTAATTAAATTTGAAGCCAAAAGTGATAATAATTGAAATTTAATTGCTGAAAACATGAAAAAAATATCGCCCGACGTTCACAAAACGGGTGAATCGACCACCTCAAACGAAAGCCCGAGAGCTGCTGAAGGGAGAGAAGCTAGCGAACTGAGATTCTATTTCTTGCGTTCCCATATACCGAAGTAGAGTGAGAGTGAGACGTGAATAGCGTCGCTTCCTCACCCATAGTGGTTTTTAGAATGAATATACCTACGTCACACACTGTCACACATTTGATTGTATTGGTGAATTGATTCCTTATTTTCACAGAATATCTCTGATGTGGCCGATAAGTGCTAATTATTGATATTATTTTTTTCATTCAATGCGTAAATGTATTACGGAGGAATACCTAAAATCTGAACCCAGTATTTATTATATTTATAGAGATATTAAAGTTTTTAGAAGCAATGTGTACTAGTTACACATCATAGGGAAGGAAGGGTTAAAGACGCCCTAATTCGGTTTTCTGATTCAATATTATTGACAAATTAAAACTAAAAAAAACAAAAACTATATACTCGTATCTGTTCTGTGAAAATATAAGAAGGTGGTGGTTGCAATCATTAGATTAGGAACTTCCCCGCATCTGTGTATGTTTAAAAAACATTATTGGTAAGAAAACCGCAAAGAAACCTTCGTAGATCTTCCGATATGTGGTAGTAACACATTCGACTTAAGGTGGAAAATAGTACTCGTATATGTGTGTAGTAAAATTTCCATACAGTACTGCAATCCAAATTCTTAAACAATATTTCTTTTTAATTGGAAGATATTGCACTTTGACTTATTTGGACAAAGTCAAGTGCGGAATTGAATCATCTCGTGCGGCTTTTAATAAAATCAGAAGCGTATTCTGCGACGATAATCTAAACTTGAAACTTCGACAAAGGTTAGTCAAATGTTACGTTTGGTCAGTGTTATTGCATGGAGTGGAATCATGGACCCTCAAAGTTGGTAGTATGAACCGACTGGAAGCATTCGAAATGTGGATGCACCGGAGAATGCTACGGATACCCTGGACGAATACGGGCAGCAACACAAGTGTTCTTCTAAGAGCCAAAGTTGATAGAGAGCTGCTGGCTAATATTAAAATCCGAAAGGTGTCCTACTTGGGTCATGTACTCAGAGAGGAGCAAAGTACAAATTGTATGAAAGCAGATTGTATGAATCATTTAAGTGTTTTGAATTTATTATTTGTTTTATCGTAGCATCTTGTATTTTAGCATCAGTTTTCTACTAGTACTCTAAATTCTTTTTATAGTCTTCGATCACAAGAGAATAATAAAAATTGGAAAAATAAAGGTTTTAAATATTTAAATACGTTTTGAGACCTTCGCGGTTCTTTGTATCAGTTGTATAAAATATTTTAGAGTGCTGCACTATAAACAAGTATTGAAGATGAAAACTGCAACGTTTTCGAAACGTCAACATCATAAGCCAAAGCATTCCGTCCATCACTCCAAAATACTTTAAACAACTGTTTTAATGCTGTTTTTGACTGATCTGGCTTTGAAGTATTGAATGAGCCATCACCATACGTAGACGCCTCGACAAATTGGGTTCAGAGTTATTGGGAATTGGAGTATGGTATGGCGAGAGCGCTGCCCACCGCCAAGAGAGGCCGCCGTACCTGTCGTCGCATTGTGTCATTCACTCCAGCCATGGTGCTGGCTGACGCAACTGTTCCATTCAAATAGTCTTCTTCACCTTGGAAGTGTTTTCAGTTTGCTCTCCTAAAATGTCACACACAGTTGAAATACTTGCATCGGTAAATGATAATCATTTATTTATTTATTTATATTACACATGGCAATCATTTAAAAAAAAACAACTGGTAATTTAATTTGGACACACAATTTTAATGGATCTGGGTTTGTTGCCTTTCATTTGTCATGTCGTAAGTAAACTAGGCTTTTGCCTGTATCTCACTGGGGACATGTAGCATGAAAAAATAAATCGAAATAAATAATAATTGTATTATAATTACTGCACCTGCTCATTCAAGGTAAAAATAGAGGGTCGAAGAGGTGTTAGCAGGAGGCAAATCTCCTGGCTCCGCAATATAGGTGATTGGACTGGTATAAGGAGCGTTGGGGATCTTTTCCGGGCCGCCGGGGACAACTATGCCTACTCTTAGGTGATAGTCAACGTTGGGGGGACCTGTCAAAACACTAGGAAGAAGAATTATACATTCTGTTATACAGTACAATCAGGTGCCTTTATTGCTTTACAACGATTTTTTTCGCTAGAAGTACGAATAGTTAATAAAATTACAATTTATATGCCGCCCTTTAGAAAGCAAACACTTCTTAATGGCGCTCTAAATCAGCACCCGAACCCACTATTATTGATAGATAAAAGATAAATATGTTACATGTATCAGAAGGTGGAGAAGAATCTTGGAGGACAATGGATTGAGATTGAGCAGAAAGAATACAAAGTATCTGTACCTACCATTCGAGAACACACATACTGTCACTCCCGTAATGCAAATGGATGGAGAAACATTGCCAAATTGTGACTCCTTTAAGTATCTTGGGTCACTCATCCATAGCGATGGAGGATGTGCAGCAGATGTAACACATATAATTAGTTTGGGATGTATGAAGTTAAGATCAATGACGGGAGTTCTATGTGATCCGAAAATGCCAGTAAAGTTAAAAGGAAAAGTATACCAAACGATTGTCAGACCCGCACTCCTCTATGGCTCCGAATGCTGGACGATGTATAACTCTTACTCTAAGCAACTAGAAACTGCTGAAATGCGCATGCTAAGGTGGTCAGCTGGTGTGTCCCTAAGAGACAAAATAAAAAGCTCACGCATTCGTGGAAGCCTAGGTGTTACAGACATCAACAGCAAGATGGAGGCGAGGCGATTGAGATGGTATGGGCACGTTGGACGCAGAGCACCCGATCATATTGTGAACCAGGCAATCTCCATGGATCTTCCTCGAATAACAACCAGAGGAAGACCAAAGAATTCATGGGTGATGCAAAAAGATAACCTGATGCAGAGGCACGGCCTGAGGGACGTAGTACGGGACAGAAGAGCATACAACCTGAGGACGAGGAGAGCTGACCCCATCAGTCTTCGCAGACAATGAGTTGGGATGGAGCCAGGGAGAAGATGTATCAGAAGAGGTAAGCAGTGGCTGCGGACATTAGATTAGGTACTTCCCCGTATCAGCATATGTTGAAGCATAAAAACATATTTGGTATGAAAAGTTACCAAGAGAAGACGAACTGCAAAGAAACCTTTGTAGATCTTCTAATATGTGATAGTAACATATTTAATTATGTGTGTAGTGTTCAAATAACATCACAAATTTTGATCACCCAAAAAGGACTGTTTTCAAGTGTTTCCTAAAGCTGCAAATACTTACCTATATTTATTGCATTAAGAGGTAAACACTTTTTATTTATTTTCTCAAAACAGGCTTAGCTCAAATACTTTGAAAAATACAATAAATGTTAACATTAAAAATACAGAAAAATTATATAGAATAAAAAAAAATTACACAAAATAATGTATATGCGTATATACACATACTCGTATATTCAAAGTCACTTAAGTGCGTTGATGAGTGCTTTCTAACGCGCTCAATCTTATAAGATAATTTACTTATGCTTTTGGTTATGTGATATGAAATACATATGTCAATATCCGAAGCATTCCCGTTCTTGTGTATGTTATTGAGAACAGTTCACGTTATTGGACAAGCAACGTCAAAGCTCTATCATAATGCGTCACCCTGTTGAATCAATTTGGAAGAATCAATTCACTAGATGAAGAAGAAATGGATCTTAAATTTCTACTTTTCTCCGAAGTGGCATGTCTGAGATACAGATACAATGGAGACATCCCATTAAGGGACTTGAATACAAAGATGCAAAGTTTGAAATCAATCCCTTTGCTACATTTGAGCTTATATAGACATTTAGAAGTGAGTTAATACGAAAAAAATATGACTATCATGTATCATTATGACTATCATATATCATTAAAATATGACTATCATGTATCATTATGACTATCATATATCATTAAAATATGACTATCATGTATCATTATGACTATCATATATCATTAAAATATGACTATCATGTATCATTATGACTATCATATATCATTAAAATATGACTATCATGTATCATTATGACTATCATATATCATTCAAATATGACTATCATGTATCATTATGACTATCATATATCATTAAAATATGACTATCATGTATCATTATGACTATCATATATCATTAAAATATGACTATCATGTATCATTATGACTATCATATATCATTCAAATATGACTATCATGTATCATTATGACTATCATATATCATTAAAATATGACTATCATGTATCATTATGACTATCATATATCATTAAAATATGACTATCATGTATCATTATGACTATCATATATCATTAAAATATGACTATCATGTATCATTATGACTATCATATATCATTAAAATATGACTATCATGTATCATTATGACTATCATATATCATTAAAATATGACTATCATGTATCATTATGACTATCATATATCATTCAAATATGACTATCATGTATCATTATGACTATCATATATCATTAAAATATGACTATCATGTATCATTATGACTATCATATATCATTAAAATATGACTATCATGTATCATTATGACTATCATATATCATTAAAATATGACTATCATATATCATTAAAATATGACTATCATGTATCATTATGACTATCATATATCATTCAAATATGACTATCATGTATCATTATGACTATCATATATCATTCAAATATTAATGATAAAGATATATTTTTCTACAATACCAAAACTTTATATATTTTCTCGGTTAAAATAAAACGTTTATTTATTTTAATACTTGTTGAGCTGACAAAGATTAGAGGAGCTTTGAAGAGAGTTTTTATGGAACTGTACTTGGGATGGAAATCGGAGGAAGAATGGAAAGAGGAAACCCACAGGAAGACATTCATTAACGGGGTGGAAGAATATATCAAAGCACTTTGAAGAGAGCAAACTCACACAGCCGTCTTAGAAGGGCGGGGCAATGAAGAGAAGAGTTATTGCAAATTGATTTGGAAATATTCTGAAATAAAAAAGTAATTTATAGTTTAATTGTAATATTTCCACCCTTGGGGTAAAGTACTCAGCAAACGGTGTATTCGATGCTTTTTTATTTATATTTTTATTTAAACGTTTACATAATTCTACTCTGACTAAGGAAATAGTATATGATATATCAGCTTTCTTTTAAGGCTCATTGCTTGTTTTGCGACAGCTGGCGCTCACCTGCGAAATTCATATATGAACCATATTTTCTTCATGATTTGACAATCCTTAGCAAAAAATATATATTTGTATAATTTAATTTAAAGCCTCTGTCCCCACACCGCAGCGCAACAAATAAAAAATGAACAGACTCACATTTTATTACTTTTAACACTCAATGGACATGTTATTTAAAATATATTGTAATGTAAGTAAAAGTCAACTGGAAAAAATCCATACAACGACTGTCCCATACCTGAAAATCCATTAACTTGGGTAGCTTGGGGTCATATCCATAAAGAACTTTTCTTTAAAAAATCAAACTTAATCTGCTTCGACAAAGAATAAGGAATCCTATTGAATATGTATTGTGTTATTTTTCATTTCAAAAGTTTGGTGTTCTTAGGTGTAAAATAAGTAAATATAGGATTTAATATGGATCTTTCGAAGATTGACTGCATGTTTACTACTTAGATTATGAAAATTAAAATAATGGGTTAAAATGAATATATTTCATTACAAAGTATACAAACTCTCAAGGAATCGAAACGAGACGTGAGTAGGTATAGATTTAATATGCATGATCGTCGATGATGAACAATTGTCTTTCCCTTCAATAATAAACTCACGTGCAATGCTCAGCAGCGAGGGTACTCGGTCATTGTCACATCTGGAGCTGAGAACCGAGAACAATGGACACCAGACCATACACGGCTCGCTGGGCTCAACTTCCTAAGCTTGCGACACAGGCACGTACATATTTTTCCATCATATCATAATATAAAAGAATCTACTGATGACAGCATCATCATTCAAGTTGTCGCAATCGACAGTACAACAATATATTTTTAACAATCTGTTTTAGTCTTCGATAGTTGCAAGATGAAGTTTATTGTGTTGGTCTTGTGTGTTATTGCATTCAGTGATGCTGAACCTCCCTCATATAGATCTGCTAGAATTGGATCCAAGTTAGCGAGGGTTGAAAATGTTCCAGCGACTGATGTTGAACCTTTGATCCCTGATGCGAGGGATGCGTCTGCAAGTGGACCGTATCCACCATCAGGCTGGAGACCAACAGGTGCAAGGTTCGAACTTCCATCGCCATCACCGAAAACAACTGAAGAAACTTCGACTCCAGCTGCAGAGTATCTTCCAGCTGAATATGGCCTACCTGCTGCGATCTATGGACCACCTTCAAACGAATCGACTGAATCTACAGAAGAATCTACGACTTCTACCGAAGCAACGACTACTGAATATGCTTCTGCAGAAGAAGCAACGACGCCTCCACCAGAGACTGAAGGATCTGGTGCTGAGGAAGACGCAAATTTGGTAGAAACTATTGAAACTCTTCCACCCAATCAACAAATAAACCAGCAAGGATCTTACTATCTTCTTTTGCCTAACGACAGACTGCAGAAAATTCTCTACAGTGTGCAGCAAGATCCGGAGAAGCTGCAACTGTCATCTCGTCTTCAAAGTGCCAGCACGCAATCTCTCGCTGGACCTCTTGTCTTTTATACTCCCCAGTACGTTCAATTGGTCTAAACAATCTTCCAATGATATATTCTTTTACCCAACTACAGTAACCAACTAATGTACGCAAAATGGAAATTTTTGGTGTAAATACAGTTTTTTTTAAACTTGATTTTTATGAATTATTAATTAAGAAGTTTTTTTTTGTTTTTGAAGACTTTATGTTCTCTACGATTTTCAATCACGATGAATATTTGGCTGTTGATAATTATGGAAGTTAAAAAACACTAAAATAACGGATATTTCTTCAATTATATTGTATTTATATTGTGAACTTTATTTATATTGTGTTAGTATCTTTAATATAATGATTTCATATTAAACATGAAAATAAAATCAAGATAAACTGAAATTAAAGTGACAGGCTTGTTTCCCTTTACAAAAATAGTTTAAAAATGCTTTGCAAAGTGAAACAGGCCTGTCACTCAAATTTATGTTTATTGTTGAGTATTTTTAACGTTTTAATTTAATCATTCGGTTTAAAACTGTTATTTATTTTAATGTTTAGTATATACTCTTCTAAGTAATTTTTGTAAAAAAAAAACTAAACATTTTTTTTTTAATGTATTGTTAGTGACTGTTCGTTATTTATTCAACTTGAGTTTTGAAAATAAATTTTGAAAGTTGAATTTTTGGTTATTTGTCAAAAAAGAGACTCAATGAATTTCTATTTACATTTTATCTCTATTTATTTATTTATTAAACCCTTTTATTGCAAATAAATCTTTTGGGCTTATACCCAGGTGGCAATCTCTTCCAACCAACCAGACAAAAGTAAATTAAGCAAGTTACATGGTCGCAAGAACATTCAAATAACTATTCATCCCTATGAAATAAATGAACACACACGTGATCATACGCCCACACACCCCACAAAGACGGACAATCACCCGAACATTCCTTTTTATATAAAGTGAGATATCATCAATCAAAGCAAAAGGAAGGGATGGGAGAGAGGAAAGGAAATATCAGGAATGAAACACGTTATATTACTGACATTAAGATATTTTTTAGTCGCTTCTTAAAGCATCTCTAATATTCAAATTATATGCAAATCATTTAGATTTAAATATATTATACTTTTTCAACCCTCGCTGGCCAAGTTGGTAGGGTTGATTCCCATTGGTATCTGTTTTTTTTTTGTGCAAATATTGTAGTTTGCTTTTCACTCTTGTTGTTTTTAAGTGGAGCATGAGGGACTGGTGGAAGGGAAGTATGTTCATTGCATGCATCGAGGTTAACATCTGGCAATCACATATATCGAAACCTAAGCGCGAATCCTAAGGAAAGGCCTTGAAGCGATAGTAAACAAAGTGAATGGGGCACTAAAATATATATTATCTAATCGGGCAATATTAAAATTTGCTAAGGTAATAAATACTCCAGGAAAGTAATTCGGGGACCAGGAAAAAGACCAAGAGTGACAATGTATGTTAATAGATAAAATGGAATGAAATGATAAAGGCTACAAGTGAACTTAAGGCTGATTTCTTGTACAGAGAAAGATAAAAATGAGCAAGTTGAAATAATTTGGATATACGAACCAATAAATTTGGATATATAGAACCAATAAATTTGGGTATATGGAACCAATAAATTTGGATGTATGGAACCAATAAATTTGGATATATGGAACCAATAAATTTGGATATATGAAACCAATAAATAAAGAGTGACTTAAAGAGCAGATATATCATACATGTATAGAAAAAGTGTTAATGGAAGAGGTGCGAGAGAAAGATCAAGGAAAGTGTAGTCGAATCAAGTGAATGATGTTTTGGAAGAAGGAAACAGAAAGTCAGAGAAATCGTAGAAATGGTTAATGGTATCTGTCAAGATAGAAAATATTGGTGATCTGTCCTCTCTGCCTACTTCGACAAGGAAATTCAGTGATGGTATGTTTGTATGTGTGTGCAAATTATTTTTGGAGAACAAAGTCTCATGTTAACCGCGGATGCTGTTGCCTCAATATTAGTATTGGAGCACAATATATTTGGATATAGGAAAATCTACCGTAAGTCCCTTTTAAATATGCATGTTGTAAACTAACGTAAGACACAACCAATAAAGTAGGTTTGTTGGAAAGATCAGAATAATATACATAATGCATTCTGTGATGTAGTCGGGTTTGATTATCAAGACCCACGCAATGCTGCGTGGAAAGTTAATTTGGGAAGTTATGGTTCCCATACCCTTTACCATGTCATCCCTCTATAAATTTTGAAGCCCTTTATAATTGTACTGTAAACGAAGGGTTGAGCTATTAATTAAATTGAATCCAAAAACACTTTACCAACGTGTCGACATCATCATTGTGAATTCTGAGGAGAAATAAACGAAATAATTTATGATTATTCTTTCATTTTATTATATATTACTTTCGTTATATAGAGAAGTACATGGAGGGCATATTGTCATGTGGCAGAGTTCTTCCAACCAGCCAGGAAGAAACTCGCATTAACCTTCCTTCCCTGTGATGTGTAACTAGTACACATTGCTTCTAAACACTGTAATATCTCTATAAATATAATAAATACTGGGTTCAGATTTTAGGTATTCCTCCGTAATACATTTACGCATTGAATGAAAAAAATAATATTAATAATGATTAGCACTTATCGGCCACATCAGAGATATTTTGTGAAAATCGGGAATAAATTCACCAATACAATCAAACGTGTACCAGTGTGTGACGTAGGTATATTCACACTAAAAAAACCGCTATAGGTGAGGAAGCGACGCTATTCACGTCTCATTCTCACTCTACTTCGGTATATGGGAACGCAAGAAATATAATCTCAGTTTGCTGTTGTGTTTCTTCCTTCGAGGTATAACATACACAGTGTTAGTCCGTCTCAACTCTCAGTTGATCTAGGGCATTCATTTGAGGTGATCTCTTTGCCCGTTTGGTGAACGTTGGCTGATGTTTTTCCATGTTTTCAGCAATAAAATTTCAATTATTATCACTTTTGACTTCAAATTTAATTAATTTAATCGATTGGCTATGACTATTCTTATTTTACCGATTTTATTTATCGATCCTTACTTTTACATAGGAATTGATGGGTATTGAATACACATCACCGGAACGGGCGGATTTTTTTAGCACGGGAAGGGAAAGGTTAAACAGACAGTGAAAAACAAACAATTTGAAATTGTTTTGAGGACCACAAACAATTTGAAAAAAAAACGTAAAAGTGAATATTTAACTCAAATTATTTATTTGATTCCCAACACAACAGTATCGATTACACAAAATCAAAATAATAGCATACATGACTAGTTGACAATTCTCAAGATTATTGACACATTTATCTTAAACATACAATAAAACTTGAATTGAATTGAGTAGCAATATTACTTTGAATTAATGTTATTTTTATAAAGTACGCTTAAGGACGGGCACACGCCTAGTCAGGTAGGAGAGGACTTTGCATGTCTTATTGTTAAGTACGCGTAAGGGCGGGCACACGCCTAGTTAGGTAGAAGAGTACTTTGCATGTCTAATTGTAAAGTACGCATAAGGACGGGCACACGCCTAGTTAGGTAGAAGAGTACTTTGCATGTCTAATTGTAAAGTACGCATTAGGACGGGCACACGCCTAGTTAGGTAGAAGAGTACTTTGCATGTCTAATTGTAAAGTACGCATTAAGACGGGCACACGCCTAGTTAGGTAGAAGAGTACTTTGCATGTCTAATTGTAAAGTACGCATTAAGACGGGCACACGCCTAGTTAAGTAGGAGAGTACTTTGAATGTCTAATTGTAAAGTACGCATAAGGACGGGCACACGCCTTATTAGGTAGGAGAGTACTTTGCATATCTAATTGTAAAGTACGCATAAGGAGGGGCACACGCCTAGTTAAGTAGGAGAGTACTTTGAATGTCTAATTGTAAAGTACGCATAAAGACGGGCACACGCCTAATTAGGTAGGAGAGTACTTTGCATGTCTAATTGTAAAGTACGCATAAGGAGGGGCACACGCCTAGTATGTTAGAAGAGTACTTTGCATGTCTAATTGTAAAGTACGCATAAGGACGGGCACACGCCTAGTTAGTTAGGAGAGTACTTTGCATGTCTTATTGTAAAAATTAAAAAGTTTAAATAAACTTTAGAAAAGTATGTGATTGAAGTTTAGAAGTAAAGCCAAGTTGACTAACATGACAGTGAAACATATATTTTAGAGTTTACAGGGGCTAAAAACTTGTATGATTTTATTGCTCCATCACTGAGTCAATTTAAGCTTATTAATAAGAAGACTTAAATAATTTTACTGTCAATTGAAATAATTATCACAAGCAGAAAAAAGCTTATGAATCTTAAGTACGCAGAAAATTACTTAGATTTGTTATTAGTGGTGAAAGCTTACATAGAAATAAAAAATATTAATCGAGAATTTGATTGTATAACAATATTGAAATTTAACAAACACATGGGCTCATACTTTCAGCACGAGATGCAAGCTGCTTTGCTACATCAAAACATTACATTTGTTCTTGAAGAAGATACTAAAAGATACAATTATCATATTTTCAACTTTGAACAACAAAACACTTTGAAAAAATTTGGAACTGGCACGTTTTCGAACAGAGCCCCCAATAAGGTTTTAAAGAAGGGTAAGCAAGGATAGGCATGTGCAAGGGACGGGAAGACACTCCCAGTATTCCGGTTATTTAAACTTAATAACTTGCTTTCTGCTAACTTGCAACTATTTGTGTTTAGGCTGAATATGCTCACTCAGATAAACAGTTGCAATATTCTACGAATATTCATGTCTAGTTAAAGTAGAGTACTTCCGTTTCATATTTAATAGAATGGTGGTCTTCCAATCCTCAGGATCTAATTTCCGGCAAAACTGGCCAGGACCCAAAAAAATTATTCCTACTCCATTTTTTCTCTACAATGTATATTATTTTCAATTTGAAGGTTTATTGAAAGACATTGTTACATTGCGCAAATTCCATCACGTTCGAGAATACTATAGGAATATACGACAAAAGTACAAAAAATACACCCTTTTCTAAATTATTTTAAAAACTTTATTTAAATTATATTATAAATCATGCAAATTTTCTTTTTTATTTATTGATTTTCTCAAAACAGGCTTAGCCCAATTACTTTGAAAAATACAAGAAATGTCAATATTTAAAATACAGAAAAAATATTGTATATAGAATAAAAAAAATTACATAAAATAATGTATATCCATACAAACACGTATATACACACAAACATACACATACTATATTTATAGTATATTTAAAGTCACTTAAGTGCGTTGATAAGTGCTTTCTAACGCTCTCAATCTTAGAAGATAATTTACTTTTTGCTTTTGGTAATGTGATATGAAATATGTCAATATCCGAAGCAGTCCCGTTCAAAAGAGTTGAGGCCCTTCCAACAGGCATAGCGGCTGGAAGACCCGTTCTTGCGTATGTTATTGAGAACAGTTCTTGCCGGCGCAGTCTAGTGTAATTGTTAGGAACATTTAACGCTTATCTTTGTAGTAATGCTGGACAGCTCATAACTCCTCGAACGAGTCTGACAACGTATAACAGGAGACGCAGATCTCTTCTTACGCTCAAGGAGTTATACCCGAGCATGTCCAGCAGAAACTGAGTAAGATAAAGCCATGGATAGAAACCAAACTCACTCATGTAGAGATATCGTATCGACAGGGAATTGGCTTGATGGTATGTATGCATTATTGTATTAGACTATTATGTGTGTATAGTTAAACTTGGCGGGTTTATTGCTATATGGCGATCTTTTCCAACCTTTTATAAAGGTTTTAAGCAACCTCCAAGAAAATATTAACAGGAGAAAAATAGTTGAAACTCTGTGTTGTTTTTCACAATATTTTTCACATTCTTTTTTTTTCAAATTGTAACTTGACAAATAAAATATTTCTGAAGGTTTCAACTAAAACGAAAAAAAAAATTGTAGCTAAATCAAAACAAATTGCAAAAGTTGTCAAGTTGAAAATTAAAATTTTAACCTTTTCCAAAATATTAAAGACAGATTATATTCACAGCTTAGCAACTGGAAAATTAGAAATTTACACAAAATCTGGACTGATCGTGACAAATTTAATTTGTGCAAAAAAGTTCAAAATTTAACGCATGGACAATTTGAACATTTTTGATGAAATTGTCGGAATTGTCTTTAGTGGCGACTTCTGAGGCCATTTCAAGAAATATTTCATTTTTCATTTGTGAATTCTTCAAAATAAATTTGGAAAATACAAAGGAGCGTGATCAAATAAGAATTATTTTCGTTCGTTCCACATATATAATTAAAACGTGTAAAAACGGAACACCGGTTACCCTAAAACCACTGAAAATATGTTATAAATTCAACTATAAATTGTCTTTAAGTTAAAACAGCGTGAAAGCGACAAATCGAAACCACGAGGCTTGGCTGCTAAGCTATCGTAGTGTATCGTCATTCCTCGGTCGCGGTAACAAAATTATTCATAAAGAACAATAATATATGAGAAAGAAAATAAAATTTGTTTCAGGAAGTAGACTGACATTTAAATGGGAGTGCACCAAGGATTCATTTAAGTCCGTTCCTTTTAAATTTTGTGATAGAACTCGATCCAAGCTGGTGACAATGTTGAAAATCTATCCAGGGTACTTAACAACTGGATAATAATAATAATAATAAATATGCTATTTATAAAGAGTCGTTTAGAGATCAAACTCTTCTCAAGGGTGCTTTTACTCGGGACTCGAACCCACTATTATCGACAGATTAACCTTTCCCTTCATGTCCAAAAAGCTAAACCCATTCGACGATGTTGACAAAGGTAAATCTTTCCAGTCAGTCACAAAACCTGAGCCTCGTGGAAGAAAACTTATGTTGTGTGTGTGTTGTGATTCGAGCGTTTAATCTGGAATTAAACATTTAATGCAGATTTATACATCCAGCAGCTACAACGTGTCCATCCAAGTTTGATCGAAAAGCACTCTGTGCTCGTCAATTGGAAAAATGTTCTTCTTCATGACAACGCAAACCCACACTGCAAGAGTTACTGCCGTCATAAGTAAAAACACAGCTAACGGGAAAAAATCAGAAATGTAACTAAGTATGAGGCAATATTCCATATCAAATTCTGAACCATAAACCATAAAAAAATACAGAAAACCATTTATTTCAACACAAAAATCGACATAATGTATTTTTAAATTTTACAAAATACTGAGTGTTTCTAAGCAAAAAAACAAGAAAATGTGATTCATAAGCAAAAAGACAGCAAGTGCCTATGCGTTTGCTGCGTTTTTGCTTATGAATCACATTTTACTGCTTTTTTTGTTTATGAATCACGACATTTTTAAGCAGCTATGAAAAACATAAAAGTGCAGTTTTCTCGAAAGTTAACTTTTGCCATTAGCTGCGTTTTTACTTATGATGGCAGAATAACACATTAAAAATGGAGCAAGACTGGTATACTCTACTCCCAATACTCACTTGACCTAGCGCCATCCGATTATCATCTGTTTAGATTACCACAAAATGTGTTGATGGGGAAAAATGTCTAATAAAAACTGGGTTCGAGTGATTGTCGAAAACATTTAGACGTCAAAACCAGTAAACTTTAGCCCAAAAGGCATTAAAGAACTACCTGGAAAATAGCAAGAAGTCATTGCGAAAATTGTTGAATATATAATGGATAAAGATATCATTGCTGTTTATTGAACATTTAAATAGATATACTAAAACAAAAGTTTTTTTATGACCCAACAGATATCCCGAAGACCACATGATTGGAAGTGGCATGTACGAGTATTTAAGTGACTCTGATAAAGGAGCTGGGAGGACTTTTCTGAGATATTTGAAATTTAAAGAAGATAGATGGAAAAAGAATATCAAAATAAATTTCCCTTGTCTCCTTTCCGCAAGCAATCTGGAGCACAGCACATGTACCGGCAGAGGATCGTGACAAATATAATGGAATATTTTACCAATTTCCCTCCATTCTCCGCCCTCTATCCTCCGCACTCCATATTTCACCCTAGACTGTGTCTGTATTCCGTGTAAAGGCATTCTGAAATAATATAATATATTGAATGGGATGTTTGAAATATTTTTTATCGAATATTTTCTACAGCTCTCCCCATAACATACGGAATTACCTTGCGCGGAGTCCTCGAGAAAACATTCTTAAGGCCTTTCTAACATCCTTTTTTACATATTTCGGAATCTTTTGTAATTTAATAAATATATATTGCATTATGTAACTTAATGTTTGTTATATGCCCCACTAAATAATGAGAAAGATTTTTTTTATTGATTAGTTCTTCATTTTTTTAACCCTTTTTAGCGTGTGTCCCAGTAGGACGTGCTGATGATGTTGATGTTGTTGACATCTCTGTATTCGCTTTAGTCGAATTCTGTGTTCCTTTTCGTTCGGGGTCATCAATTTAGCGGGATGCTTAATTTGATACGTCGTGATGATTTTGATTTGTTTGTATTTAAAATAAAATACGTCGATTCAGGAATGCGGGAAGGGAGAGTGAAGAATAATAAATAGTAAACAGACATGAATGGTCAAGCGAATAATAACAAGTGCCCTTTATTCAACGATAAGTAGGTATATATAGAATTTCAGAACGGGACGCGCGAATGCGTCCGCGGTATATCTCGATCTCACTCCTGCGCGTGCTGAGTTGGTCGGAAGCGCTACGGTGGGTAGTATATTTATTGTCGAAACGTGGGTAGAATATTTAATACAGTGGGTTATGTTAATATGTTAATACAGTGGGTAGAATATTTATTGTCGAAACGGCGAGACGGCGTGATATGTTCTCTTTCTACCTTGGAATGCGATGTAAATATTATTTGCGTGTAAACAGTATTGACATTCTGGTATGTGACATTTGTACATATCCAGAGGTTGATTCATCGGTCGTTGACCCTGCATGTTGACAATATTTTAGGGACGTGGGTACCCTACACCTTCCTTACCTGTGATGTATAACTAGTACACATTGCTTTAATATCTCTATAAATATAATAAATACTGGGTTCAGGTTTTAGGTATTCCTCCGTAATACATTAAACGCATTGAATGAAAAAATAATATTAGTAATTATTAGCACTTATCGGCAACATCAGAAATATTTTGTGGAAATCGGGAATAAATTGACCAATACAATGAAACGTGTACGTAGGTATATTTATTCTAAAAAACCGTTATGGGTGAGGAAGCGACGATATTCACGTCTCACTCTCACTCTACTTCGGTATATAGGAACGCAAGAAATAGAATCTCAGTTCGCAGTTGTGTTTCTTCTTTCGAGGTATAACATGCACAGTGTTAGTGTTCCGAGTTCCGTCTCAGTAGCTCTCGGGCATTCATATGAGGTGGTCTCTTCGCTCGTTTTGTGAACGTCGGCCGATGTTTTTTTTCGTGTTTTCAGTAATTAAATTTCAATTATTATCACACGATACGGGACCGTTTCTAGTCAGTTGCCCGCTTTCACCACACCAATGTGACATCCATGGGAAAAGAATTGTAAAGTACAAATTCCATATGGTAAAATGTATCGGCAATCTCAGCAAATTGATATCCCATGTGATGCAATATACTTGTACATATCAAGGAATTTTGTTTGTTAATAAGGTTTTTGATTAAAATTGGAAATAGCCTTTTGCCGAATATGCAGTGAAGGAACTTCTAACATTGAGAAATATTAGAAATTCAGGATCATTTAATTGAAAATGTATGATTTAATGTAAACTAAGTAAATCATTCAGCATTCTTATTTGGCTCAGAGGTAATAAATACATGTTTGGAAAGGTCTGTCTTTAAGTGCTAGAAATTTGGGTGGCTTGCGCAGCTTTAGGCAGCACTTGAAGACGATTTTAGGAAGATTTTTTAGGAAGTCTTATCAAAATTTGTGATCATATGTAAAAATTACAAAAATATACTTCACCTAAAGCAGAATGTATTACTGTTACATTTCGGAAGATCTACAAAGGTTTTTTTGTGGTTCATATCTTGCAAGGTTTTCAATTCGTATTTCCACTAGATCCACAAGACAGATCAATCCCTTTTATACCGAAAATTGCTATACTAATTATAAAATGAACTCCTCTATAATTCGTATGCAAAGACTTGGAAATGAGTTTTGCAACCATTTAGATATTTTTAATATAAGTATATATAGTATTCGCCAGAATATCACAATATTTAGAAATAGCTACTAGTTTTGTGCTCTCCTTTATTAATATAAATAACCTAGTATAAACGAAACATTAAGGACAATATTTTGCCTGTGGAGTTGAGTAACCCTGCATCAACATGTGGAAGGTTTCGATTCTGCGAAGCAACTTGCATCTCGTTCTACAAATGAACCTATGTGTATTCTATATCTCAAGGTCGATCCATAAAATTCTCAAAAAATCCAATTCTTATTCTATGTAAGCGTTGTTCCACTAAAAAAATATCTAAGTTCTTTACCACTATAAAATAAGTCTTCGACAATTACGTAAGTCTGCTTGGTGAAGTTTGGTAATATTTTGTGGTATACATACATAACATATATTGAACTTAAATATACATATTAATATTAAATAATTCTAAACAATGGCTGCAATTTATTATTGCTACTGCTTTTGGTATTTCCATGTTAGTTTTACATACAGTTTTGTATTTTTTGTCAATAATTTTAAGTACTTGTATAACCTGTCACATGTTCATTTGTATATAAAAGACACTGTTGTGTCGTTTATTACCATAAATAAAATTGAAAAAAATTAAAAAATATTCCCTTGATAAGTTTTCTGCGGTTTTCTTACCTTATATGTGTTTCTGAACATATATAGATGCGAGAACATACCTTATCTAATGGCCGCAGTTGCACCCCATCTTATCCTTTACTGAATTATAATAAATTTACTCTGTAATATGTTTAGTTTGTCAGTAAAAGTGGGATTGATTACCGAGTTGGAACTCTGTTGAGGAGAGTTCGCTTTCTAAACTAATTTGATATAATATGAATTTATTTAAACATTTCGGTAGTATAAGGAGAGTAAAGTGTCACTTGTGACCTTAATTAAGGAACTTCTCGGCATTTACATATATATTAACATATATACATCTTTAGCAAGAAACACTCGCTTGTCAAGGGAAGATGAACTGTAATGAAATGATGAAGGAAGAATGGAAAAAATATTTAATATTATTAGTTAACCCTTCCCTTACGGTGATAAAAATAATACGCGTGTTACAGTGTTGGGTAGTGAGTACGCAATCAAAAATTAGCGATTTTAAATCGGAAAAATAAGAACATTCATAGATAATCCCCTTAATTAATTATAATTGAAGTTAAAAATTATAATAATTGAGATTTATTTGCTGAAAACATTAAAAAACCATCTGAAAACATTGAAAAACGCTCACGGAACGGGCGTACGTCTAACCTATTTGCATGCCTAGAGGCAACTAGTGGCGCGGAACGTCAGTCGCATACCTCGGCCCTTACGCCTTTGCTTGCGAAGTTGAGACAATTCAGGTTCTCGCAATTCAGTCTAGTATGCAAGAGTGAGATGCGAATATAGTGTCGCGCTTCCCGCATACTATTCACCTATCGTCAAAACGAGGCACTCGCCGCGTTTAAATGCGAATTTGTTTTCGATCTTTACAAAACACCTCGATGTAGTCGATAAATTCTGATTATTATTAATATTATTTTTTAAATCAATGCGTAAATAATATATATTATGGAGGAATACCTAAAATCTTAACCTTGTATTTATAATATTTATAGAGATATTGATGGTTATTATAATAGAAGCAACGTGTAGAAGATACCCAACACAGGGAAGGAAAGGTTAATTAGACATTTTTTTTCATGAAGATGATATTTTCTAATGGCTGTTAAAAGAAAAAGACGTGATGTAAAACTTTGTGTTAAATTACTATTGTATTTAATATTTCTTTACTTAATTTATTAACTTTATCTCAATCCATCCGCCTCTCCTCCATCTTATTGTTGATGTCTGTAACAAACTCGTTTAGGAAAAGGGTTTGAAAAGCTAAGGGCCGTGACTTGGAACCTGGAAAGAATGATACATACTCGTATATGATAAATCTTGAAAGTTCGTTTCACAGGCACGCCAAGTAAACTGCAGAATAAGTTGTGTAAGTGTGAAGTATTTAAGGAGGTTTATAAAATCAGAGAACTTGTAGAAATTATATGGATGTGTAGATGCTATGGATTATGTCGAGATAAAAGAGTCTGGCGCTCTGTCATCTCTGCCTATCCAATCAGGGAAATTATATGATGATATTTATGTAAGAAATAACTTAAATATTTCGTTACCAGTTCAATAAATTGCCAGTCTAATTAATTAAATTTTATGATTAATAGCTATGATTGCATATTACTTGTTAAATGAATATCGAACTTTCTTAGCCCAGTAAATGCATGGCCAAAAGCAATATGCCGCTTTGTGAGACCAAATATTTGAACTAAATACTCGTAGTTTCCCGAAACAGCGCTGCTTTATGAATTCCTCAATAACAGGATGTGCTGTGATCAAAGCGAAATGTAATACTTTCCGTGTATCTCGTCTCAATTCTCAGTATCAGTATTTTGAAATATCTAAAATATTAAGGTTACATCACAATTGCAGTGCGATGCATATAAAGACGCATGTACATATTTTTTTCATTTTCAAGATGTTTTATAGAGAAAAAAAACGATCAAATTTAGACAAAATAAAAAGCTCACGCATTTGTGGAAGCCTAGGTGTTAAAGACATCAACAGTAAGATGGAGGAGAGGCGGATGGATTGAGATGGTGTAGGCACGTTGGACGCAGAGCACCCCATCACATTGTGAACCAGGCAATCTCCATGGATCGTCCACGAATAACAACCAGAGGAAGACCAAAGAATTCATGGGTGATGTAAAAAGATAACCTGATGCAAAGGCACGGCCTGGGAGACGTAGTCCGGGACAGAAGAGCATACAACCTGAGGACGAGGAGAGCTGACCCCAACACTCTTCGCAGACAGTGAGTTGGGGTGGAGCCAGGGAGAAGAAGAAAAAAACTATCAAATTTAAGTGAACTAAAAAAAAAACAAACTTTAGAATTGTGCCTTTGTTGAATATTGGTACTTCTTCAGTGTCATTTTTTTTAAAGTTGCATAATAAAACATTTTGTTGCATTTATGATAATGTTTTTCGTTCACTGCATATATTAAAGAAAAAAGTTTTATTATGTATATTCAATATGTGAATGTGGCGTACTGCTAATTATCGGAGGTTTATATATTTAAAACTTTATTGTACGGTGTAAAATAAAGTGGACTTATTGCCAAGTGGTAATCTTTTCCAACCAACCATACGATCATGTGTTGAGGCTTTCGTGGTTCTCGTATCAGTAGTTATATAAGATCTTTTGAAGTATTGTACAGCGTGGTATGGCTAATGATGCTGACGTTTCGAAAACGTTGCAATTTTCATCTTCAGGGTTTATCGATGTCAACGTCGTCATTAGCATTGGCGGTTGTTTTAATACATTTTTACTGATTATTATACTAATATTTTCATGACTTTTTGAGGTAAATAATTTTAAAAAATGTTTCTGTAATATGAATTATTAATTTAATTTGAAAAGTTTAAAAAAAATAAATATAAAGCTATTGAAAGCAAATATAAGGATTAATCAAAGCAAAGCAACAATTTAAATACTGAAATAACAAATTAACAATAACAATATTTCATTATTAAATAAACAAAAAAAATGTAAAAAATATAAAAATTAAACGAAAAACCATAACAATAACATATGGGATAAACAAGAATCTAAAATGGCTAAGTCTTCATGAGTCAAAAGGCAAAATAGGAACTGTAGAGGACATCACTTTAGAAGCGTCTCCTGGGCAGCCTTGTCAGTCTAGCTGGTGCTCGTGGGGCCACCTGCACTCTCCTCAAGGAAGAAGGATCCACCAGCAGAAGGTAAGAAGATCTCAGTCTTCCACTAACTCCTTCAGTTCCAAGGGGTGCTACTGTCTCAGCTTCAGACTCAGTGGTAGCGGAGTCATCTTCTTCTCCAATTTGAGCCGGAGGTCCGTACTCTTGATCTGGTGTTCCATATTCCTGATCGGGTTGTCCTCCGAGCTCTGATCCTCCAAGTTCTGATCCTGAGTCTGGGTTTTGAGATCCTGGAAGTTCCAGAGTCTCACCATCGGGTTTCCAGCCGCTTGGAAGGTAAGGAGCGGCCGATTCTTCTGCTGGAACATCAGCAGGGGCCAGTTCCTGCCTAGATAAAGTTCTTGAATGGAATCTTGAAGTCCTGAACCTCGACGCTTGTCCATTGGATGCAGCCACCAAAGCGCACAGAACGAGACACGCAAACACTTTCATCTTAGTTTATTTTGTCTTAAGACTTGATGACTGTTGGAAGATATTGAATGACTGATGCTTTAGAGTTGCGTCTGACCGCTTTTATACTTAATTAATCACTGAGCATAATGTCCAAAGAGCCCCGAATAACGTCGCTTTTCCAATCAACGCGTAAAACTTTGTCCTTTCTCAGAGAATTGGTAAGATCACGCGTTGCATATAAAACGGTCGATATACATCTCCGTGATAATGCGGTCCTTAACATTTTTATAACCCTGATGAACCAAAAGCGAACTGAATTTAAAATTAAATTAATGTGTATAATCCTTATAGAGGCATCGCAAATCTAAAACTGCATGTTGAATCATTCAATTGGGTCTGTCGTCAGCCCATTTCAGTGAAGATTTCATAAGATGCAGTCTCCTGAACTATCAGACAGTGGTTATTTGAATATGGTTATGAAATATTGGATCAGCCTGTGAAGGTCTCTCATTCAGCCATTGTCTTAGCGGTGCTCTTTTGTGATCTAAATTATTAATTTGATTATGTAATTGATTGCCATAGATAACCATTAGGGAGTCATACAGATAATACAATAGAATTTATGATTGTGTTGGCTTGTCCGGAAAGTCATTTCGTGTGTTTAGGACAAATTCAAACGCAAAATTGCTCTTAATGCTATAGATGGTGGTTTTTGTTATATTTAGTAATATCTATGGCTTATTTGATGAGGCGTCTGTCTTTCAGTCCGGGGGTAGGGGGTTTAATTCCTGTTGGAACCCAGATTAAAAAAAAAAAGGATATAAGTCTGGTTTTTACTCAGGCTGCAATATATTGCCGCTTGCCACTTATCCCGTCTGGTTGTACTGTGTACCTATATAATGAAAGTGTATAACAATAAAATAATGCAAAATAATCTCTCGTGCTGTAGAACGCTGGTTATTTTCGGTCAGTCTTGATTTGATTCCCATAAATGGCCTTCCAGAGCATATACCACCTTCGAGGATCTAATCCTCACTACGTTGTTGGAAACACATTGGAAACTCACGACCGCTTACTGCATCGTTGTTATACACAATACACGTCTATATACAATATTGTATATATATTGTTTATAGTTAAGGCATTAACGTTGTGGAGGTTTAAAGACATTGTAATTTTTTTTATCACACACTGTTTATTTTACTTTTATGTAACGGTATAACCTTACCGGTTTCAAGGCTTTCACCTCATCTTCAGGGGAGCACAAACAAGACATCTTGTTTGTGCTCCCCTGAAGATGAGATGAAAGCCTTGAAACCTGTAGGGTTATGCCGTTACAAAAAAGTGGAATAAACAGTGTTTGATAAAATAAATTACACGTCTATATACTCGTAGTTTATTTCTAATTTCTATCGCAGTTTTTCCTCTGGTGGTAAGCATCTACCAATGTTTTGTTCCATCTTCAAAATTACAATAAAACCCCTCTCAAGCAATTCGGGTAGCCAATTAAATGCGTTTATATAACCTTTCATAATAATATATGATAAATTAAGCACGGTTAAAGAGAAGTAAGCAGCGAAAATTTTGTTCTAACACATGTATCCGAGAAAGAAGAAACTGCTTTCTGGACAGCACATTGTGCTGTACTAGGTGCGTCCTGAAAATAAAGAACGATTGCGCACCACGCCCTGCGCCGATTCCTCACCACCGCGATCGTATGTGCCCCAGTTAGCTCCTTCCCCGCTGCAGTGCAAGCCGAGTTTTGTTGCTGAACAGTCGTGTGTCTTTGTTCTATAATCTTTCAACATGGCTACGCCCATCGAAAATCCCGCCAAATGTGAAGTGCGTAGTGTCATTCGTTTTCTGGATGCACAAAATATTCGGCCTATCGAAATTTATAGGCAAATAAAGAATGTTTGTGGTGATAGTGCAATGAACAAATTTCACGATCGTTCCTACATGAAATTGTGACAGAGCACCTTGGCTACAAAAAAATGTGTTCTCGGCGAGTGCCTAAGAATTAGAACACAGCGAGAACTTCAACGTCTTAAGTAGGACATTTTTGGACATCCTCCTTACAGCCCTGGCTTGGCACCAAGTGATTTTCACTTATTCCCGAAAGTAAAGGAATTTTTGGGTGGAAAACAACATATTTCACATTTATTGTTATTTCGTGTTATTTCTATCTCACAGTCGGGTGTTTCAGGAGGAGGTTTCTTTCTCTCAGGTTTCTCAACCATAATACAGTCTCCATCATTCATTCATTTCCTCCGATGAATTTAGATTTTCAAAAATCTCAGATAAACTGTTTAGAGATTATATTGCATCATTGAAAAATTCTATGATATTTTACATTCAACCAGAATGACGTTTAAAGTTCATCGAATCTTTCAATTTCTTAATTAATTAGGAGCTGTTATTTTGTCATAATATTTTTTGCTTAATAAAATGTATCTTTCGAAATATACGTGATAATAAATCCTATTGAAAATATTGATTATTAATAATTTTGAACACAAGATATTTTTCATGGAGCAGATCCGTCGCTCTCGTATATGTAATGTGTACTAAACACTCGGGTGGACAATCACAAGGAACGCCCTCCAATATTTTTTTGTAAATTGACAGGCACCAAATCAATAAATGATAAACATAATTAATATCGGTAAAACCCTAAAAAAAGACCAGATTGTAATAAACATTAAATGTTGTTACTATATTTTTGGATTTGTGTACAGACTGTTGCTTTTAAAGTGGCCCTGCCACGGAGTTTGTGAGTCTGCCTCGTTGATCTGTACTCTAAAGATGGTACAATTAGAATATTCAAGTCACGAGGCGGTAAAAGATGTATCTGCTCCAACTTTTTTGCTACCGTCGGTAGAGACTGGTGACAGTTAGAAGCACGCGTGGCCTCCGCCGAGGTCTTCAGAGTCCAGTCACAGTGGCCTTCTTCGGAGCTCCTTCACTGAGGTTACTAATTTGGTCATTTATCTTGCCGCTATTCGAGGAACACTCATAATGGATTGATTTGTTTTAGTTATTTTTTTGTTATACTGCAACGACAATTGACTGCCGTGGCCAAGTTGGTAAAACGATGATCTTCCAGCTCGGGGGCTGCGTGTTCGATTCTCGTTGGCCATCAGTTTTTTTTTTTAAAGGATACCGGTTAGGTTTTATTTCAAGGTCCCTTTAACATATTTCTGATTGATAGGAAGAGATTGATGCATAGCAATAAGACTGTCAGAGTGTGATGTATACAACGAAATTGTAATACAGTACAATCGAGTCACTTAATCAAACGAATTCTTCATACCAGAATGGTTGAATGTTAGAAATAGACACCAAATTCACATACTGTCTCTATTGTATAATATCCTTAACTGTCCCGCCGCACCCTCTTATCTCGTCGAAAATTTTCAGCGTCTTTCCAATCATGGATTAGCGCTACGCTCAAACAGAGATTGTCTATTGGCCTTTCCAGTTCACCGCTCCTTTTTCTTTACGTCGTCCTTTACTGTCCATGCAGTGAGACTCTGGAATCAGTAACAAACCAATATAAGACACGCTCCGTCCTTGGTATGCTTTAAGAAGCGACTGAAAAAACTCTTAATTTCTAGTCAGTAAAATAATGTGTTTCATTCCTGATTTTTCTTTTCCTTTCCTCTCCACCATCCCTTCCTTTCCTTTTGATTGATGATATCTCACTTTATATGAAAAAGAATATTCGGGTGATTGTCCGTCTTTGTGGGGTTCGTGGGCATGTTCTCACGTATATGTTTATGGATTTCGTGGGGATCGATATTCATTTGAATGATTAATGCGACCACGTAACTTGCTTCATTTACTTTCGTCTGGTTGGTTGGAAGAGATTGCCGCCTGGCAATAAGCCCGCCAGATTGTATTGCTATAAAAGTGTTAAATAAATAAATAATAAATAAATAAATCTTTCGGATAAAGCCTGTTTTCCGAAATGGAAAAAAAACCAGCTTGGAGATCAACTCCTTGACCTACTTAAATAGATTCCGAGAAGGGGCGACTAGATGCAAACTGAATTTCTCGAACGAACGTAACAGTGAATGTGATTATGGGGATATGCAGGACTCGCAATACACGCTATCGTATTATGTCACGGTTTGTCCGATCATCGGGACTACGTGATCTGGACAGGGACAGGACCTGATCGATGCGAATGATAGACCGATCATGGTATTTTACTAGAAATGTCTATTGAGTGTTAGTCAACAAATGACAATTAAAAACATTATGCTACAATCAGTAGAATAATCCACATTTAATACATACTACTACTAGATAATACATAAATTCTACTTTGGTGTTTTCTCTTGCTAGCAGTGCAGTGTAGACTAGTGGCGTGTACAGCTTTAGGAAATACATAGTTTGATGTCTTTGTGTATTTCCTAAAGCTGTACACACCACCCATATTCTAAAACTAAGATGTATACCACTCTACGCCACTGGATCAGCAACGACAATAGCTCTATTGTAATATCCCACCTATTGGATTGATTTTTGAACAATCAATTT
Organism: Odontocerum albicorne; assembly: GCA_949825065.1. Classification (NCBI taxonomy): domain Eukaryota; kingdom Metazoa; phylum Arthropoda; class Insecta; order Trichoptera; family Odontoceridae; genus Odontocerum; species Odontocerum albicorne. The sequence continues at coordinate 44,124,306 of OX463851.1, forward strand.
ATTAGATGAGGAAAAAAACGACGTTAAGATTTCTACTCCTCGCCAAAAGAACAACTCTCTGACATGGATTGGAAAGATGCACCGGAGACATTCGTTTTGAGGGACTTGAATACAAAGAGACAACTTTTGAAATCATCGCTTTCGCAACACTAAGACTGTGTAGACTTTCGCGACACTAAGATAGTGTAGACTTTCACGACACTAAGACAGTGTAGACTTTCGCGTCACTAAGACAGTGTAGACTTTCGTGACACTAAGCCAGTATAGACTTTCACGACACTAAGACAGTGTAGACTTTCGCGACATTAAGACAGTATAGACTTTTGCGACGGTGATGCCTAGTCGGGAAGGTCATATATAATGAGCCCAGACTTTTTGATAGCATCTGATATATCTTGTTTCTTATTAATTAATAATTTAAAAGAAAAAAAATTTCACAGTAAATATAAATTAAAGGGACAAACCTGTTGAGGCCTTACGTAAGTTTTAATTTACAGATTGTAAAATATTTTGCTATGTCACCTTGGTACACAACGTTTTGAGTACTGTTTGACAATGCTTTTGTATAGTGATACAGGCCTGTCACTTTAATTTAAGTTCATTGTGTAGTATTTTTTTACCTTTAAGTGTTAAACTATTCTGTATACCTTGTTTCTTTTATAAATCATGTGAAGTCTGCTTAAATGTATATTTTTGGCTTTGATTTTGATATCTATTGTATGGTATTATAAAGGGTCTTTCAAATTGAGCGGTTTTCTTATTCTTGAGTTAACACAACTTGCTTTGATTTCAAAAAACTTTTTATTTGTCATTAAAGTATGTACGACATAAAAACACAAAAAACAATATCCACCAAATGTCCACGTCTTGTAGCTCCACAGATGTCCACTCTTTTGTCAAAAATTTCGATGACATTTTGGCATAATGGCGGTTCTTACTCGACAATAACGCGAGTAATTTCGTCCTTTAGCTCAGGAATTGATTGGGGGTCATTCTTATAGACCTGGCTTTTAACGCAACCTCAGAGAAAATATTCAAACGGTGTCGGATCACATGATCTTGGTGGCAAATTAACATCACCGTTTCCGGAGATACAATACGGATACAATACGTAAAATAATTCAACAATTTGAACGAGTTGTTGTATTGTATACTTCTCCATTTTTATCAATGTCATACGTTATACTTCTTAAATGTTACAAGACCCACGTAAGCTGGCGACGCCATCTGTGTTTTATCCAAGAATTAAAAAAAAACAATTGATTTGAAAGGCCCTTTATAAACGAATTTATTATTATATTTATAGGTATTTGAGTACATACGCTTCTACAGGTTTATATTTTATTCGTGTGGTACAATTAAACATGT